>OX457052.1:23417155-23552155 GCA_949752735.1 Lumbricus terrestris | reverse complement strand
CTTATCTCTGATGCTGCTTCCGATCGCTAAGGAACCGCTATGACTTCCTCACTACTTCTGGGCTTCATCTAGCGCCCGTTAAACTTTTACGGTCTTCGCTTGTAATTGTCGTCGTTGACGTCATCATTACCGGAAGCGGAAGTCTTGTTCTTGTTCTTCGTCGACCGACGACGACGTCATGGATCGATGCCCATCACCCTCCGACGTCACTTTTGACTTCCGGTCGTCGGTGGCGGCGGGGGGAGGCATGCGCAGTGGACCGAGACGAACTCCGATGTCCGGCGGTGGCGGTGGTGGCGGTGGTGGCGGCGGCGGCGAGACGATTCCCCTGAGCGAGCTTTCTCCGCCGCTGCCTCTGCCGCTGCCGTCGTCGGTGCCCGGGCCCCCGAAGGGCCCAAACGAGACCCTGAGGAAAGTGCACGCGCAGAGCTCTGCGGAGACGAGCGGACTCGGAGATAGCCTCCAGCGCATCCACGCCCTCAGCTCAACGGAGACGAGCGGGTACGGAGGGGAGACGGGGGCACCGTCCCCTACCGGGCAGGTCTCGCCGTACGCGTCGATCGAGGACATGCCCATCGGGGCCACGGCCACGGCCACCGCCGCCGGCAGCAACGCCGCAGCTGCCCTGGCAGCCGGGGCCTCACCGGCGTCGGCGGGGATGGTAGGCAGCGGCGGCGGCGGTGGAGGTCGGCCGTCAGTCTGGGTGGTTGAAAAGCAACGGACGAGACCTGAGTGCACCGCAAACGGATCGAAGGACCATCGTAGATCAACGACTGTTGCGGCTGACCACGGCTACGACGACGACGAGGACGACGAGGACGTGTCTCCGCCTGGACATATGTCCGAGGACTACTACGAGGATTGCTTCGACGATCGGAAGTGGCAGCAGATCCACCACGAACGAGCGAGGCAGCAGAACATGCAGAAGAACAGCAACAGCGGCTCCGCTCAGCATCACCATCACCACCCGCATCAGCAGCAGCAGCAGCAGCAACCCTCATCCGGTCAACAACATCACCACCAGAGACGGCGCTCCAGCGGCGGTCAAGCAGAGGATGATGACGATGGGGTCAGCAGGGATGGCGGCGGAAGGCGAGGGTCTTCGGCCGGCGAGGGCACGGGAGGGGCTCACCAGCAGGCGATGGAGGGCCACTTCCTCGGGAAGAGCACGCAGTCGGCGTGGCTGCGTTGGTCGCACGAGCGTCGGGCGTCGTTCAAACGGAAGGTGGAGTTCATCGAACAGAGGCAGAACGAACTGCAGAGGATCCGAATGTCGTCCCCCGTTCGCAAGGCCCGCAAGGAGAGCATGCGATTCGTGTCGCCGGAACTAGAGGACCAGCACCTGACGACGACGTGCAACGGGGAGGACGTGACCCTTGCCCACCCGGCCTTTCCCTTCGAGATTCCTCCGCCGGCGACGAAGAAGGTCGGGCGGAAGCAGGACGATAAGGAGGAGGCGAAACTGACGCTGGCTCAGTGGAACGCTCTCGTGGCCTTCTGGGAGCACGATGTGTTCGTTCGGTCGCGTTGCGTTGGTCTCTTCTTCGGACTTGCGGCTCTCGTTCTCATCATCGTCAGCCTTGCGACGAGTCAGTGGCTGTACCTCGACAGTAAGTCAGACGTATTCACCATCTGCATGTGCAACGATACATTTATATGGCGCTCTTCAAGTAGTGGTTAAAGTAGTTTGGGTGAGCAGTGGGAACGACATGGCAGCTGTGAGCAGTGGAAAGCTGATGAAGTTTTATTGGGAACTCCCATGTTTTCATGGTTCCATGCATGTTGAATAGTGGGAACGCAAGCTGATAAATCTGAGAGCAGTGGGAACGCCATTACCACGCGTTCCCACCACTTTAAACCCTGCAGGCTTCAAGTGTTATTCGGAAGGATGAATAAGAGAGTGAGAGCAGGAAAGAGAAGAAAAGAGGAAGAGCGAGAGAAGTACTGTACTGTAGCGCTAGTTAAATTAATTATTATAGAGACAGAAAGAATGAGAAGAAATGGGGTATAGCCTATATGCAAACTGAAACATCAGTGGCGGAGACCTAGGGGGGGACAGGGGGGGACGGTCCCCCCCAATGAAAGTGTTGGGGGGGACGGCCCATGCATTTGTCCCCCCCAATGTTTGAGCGTCAAGCCTTTTTTTGGCGGCGAAAATAGAAAGTTTCTTTGAGATTTTGGCCGGATGACTAAAAAAAAAAAAAAAAAAAAAAAAAAAGGTCATCAACTTTTTTGGCGGCGAAAATAGAAAAATTTCGTCGAGGAGATTTGGGCGGATGACTAAAAAAAAAAAAAAAAAAAAAAAAAAAAAAAAAAGGTCATCAACTTTTTTGGCGGCGAAAATAGAAATTTTTTCCGAGATTTCGCCGGTCGTCAGAAATTTTTCGGAAAATCTCGCGTCTTTCCGTCCCCCCCAATTCTCGGCCCAGGTCTCCGCCTATGTGAAACATGCAGTAAGAGATACGAAGTATCTTGCAAATAATACGTCCAATGCCGTCCACCTCAAATGCTTCTATTTTGTCTTAAGCCAAACTGAATTTTCAATGACAATAAATTTCCGTGGATTTAAAGTTTTTCTAATTTTATCAACTAAATTTCTTTAAACAAAAACTTTGAGTCACTCCTAAACTTGAAGCACCTATAGGCTAAAGATTGTTGCTGTATATCTTATTCAACTGTTTTACCAGGAAAATGACCTTCTCAGCATAGTTTGGCTATTATAGTGTGCTTCGTTGATTTGTGTTATCCTTCTGTGACCTGTAGGCCCGCGGCTAAAGTGATGTGGGTGAATAGTAGGAACGCCAGATGCGTGAGCAGTGGGAACGCTAAAGAAGTTTTATTGAACGCACGTGTATTCAGGGTTCCATGCATGGTGAGCAGTGGGAACGCAAGCCACGAATTAGGAGAGCAGGTTTAGTCAAGACACAATGTAGCGTATACATGTACGTGTAACTGTACTGAGCGTATTTTGTAAACCTGTTAAATGCATTGTCAGGTCACATAATAGTCTGCAGATGATTTATTGGTATTAAGTGGTTATTTATACTCAAGTCCTCTGCTCTCAAGTAGATTTAATCGTCCATGGGCGCCACTGCTCTCGACTGATTCTTCAGTTTCCTGGTTCCACCCATCGTTATCCAAATTCAGCACACCATCCGCAAGCGGCTTTCTTTCATTCTTTTATCCTCCGTTCTTTCCTCCATAACAGTTCTTAGGATGGAGTAGCCTATATCTTCAGAATACGTGACCAATTATTCACCTCCTCTACAGTGTCTCCCTCTTATTGCAGCCATCAGACATCTTTCTTCTCCCACCTTTAATAGTGTCTATTCTTTTTGTTCTTCCGACCCTTTTCCACGACGCGTCATATGCACACCTAAAACGCATTTACATGTACGGCGTACGCCTCTCTATAATAAAAGGCGTTATATTATGTGCATATTCAACTTAGAGGCCCACGTACAATTGTCTAGTGTGGCCTAGACACCCCATCGCAATTGCTCATGCTTTTCGGCGTGAAACTCCGATTCAGTGTCCGCCCTGTCATATCACGGATAATTCGTGTTGCCCTCCCCATTTATCCGGGCTTGGGACTGGCACTGACAAAGCACAAAAAGTGGAGGAGTTTTCGGGAAGTATAGGATCAACGTTGTTTCTTCCACTGTTTGTTATTGGTCTTCGGAGATGAAAGAACGAATGATCCCTTCCATCGATTCGCGCCCATCTTTTGCCTGAGTTCTGTCTACCTTCCATTGATTATACCATAACAAAAGTTTTCCAATTCGCCACTTGTGCATGGATGCGTATCGCGTTACTTGGCTGTTCGATTGTGATGTGAAAATCAAATGTTTATTTAGAGATTTTTATTGTATTGTATTGAATTATACATCCATACATGCATTCATCCATCCATTGCATTGCATTTGTAGGCCTATATGGAAATTTGAATAGAGCCTTTTGCATTGTAAACTACTCAGAGGCGCTCTCAGCCTGGGAGCCTCGGATTGTCTGAGTCGATCATGTGACGTAGGCCACTCCTCGTGGCATTGTATTCTTTTAAACAAAGCACACACACACACACACACACACACACACACACACACACACACACACTCTCTCTCTCTCTCTCTCTCTCTCTCTCTCTCTCTCTCTCTCTCTCTCTCTCTCTCTCTCTCTCTCTCTCTCTATCTCTATCTCTCTCTCTCTCTCCCTCTGTCTTTCTGCCTCTCTCTCTCTCTCTCTCTCTCTCTCTCTCTCTCCCTCTGTCTTTCTGCCTCTCTCTCTCTCTCTCTCTCTCTCTCTCTCTCTCTCTCTCTCTCTCCCTCTGTCTTTCTGCCTCTCTCTTGGTTATCTTTCTCTGTCTCTTTCTCTGCCTCTCCCTGTCTCTCTCTGTCTCTCTCTGTGTCTCTTTATCTGTTTGTCTCTCCTTCTCCCTCTCCCTCTCCCTCTCCCTCTCCCTCTCCCTCTCCCTCTCCCTCTCCCTCTCCCTCTCCCTCTCCCTCTCCCTCTCCCTCTCCCTCTCCCTCTCCCTCTCTCTCTCCCTCTCTCTCTCTGTCTCTCTCTGTGCATTTCCCTCTGTCTCTGTCCATATCGCTGTCTCTCTGTCTCTCTCTCCCTAGCACCCTTTCTCCCCTCCTCTGTGTCTTCTCTCTTTCTTTCTTTCTGTTTGGCTGTCTGTCTGTCTCTCTCTCTGTCCTTCTGGGTCTCTCTCTATAACTGCTTGTCGTTCGCATAGCTGTTGCACGATACATAGCACTTCGTCAGCGCAGAGAGTCCATTGCCTTTAGAGCAGCGGTTCTCAACCTTTTTAGTGCGGCGACCCCTTGGTAACATTTTGAAAGTTGTGACGACCCCCGAAACAAAATTAATTGAGTTAACCCCCACCCGTCACCGCATATTTTTTTACCCTCGTCCATTGTTATGCATTTTCACTTCGTAATTCAAAATCTACGGTACTTTGAAGTTGAAATGTCACAAGTCTATACAGCAGGGGAGGAGTTTGCGGAGGGATGTGCCCATCCCATTGTCGAAATTTCTTTGAAAATTTGCTCTGCGGTGGTAGCATTTTAAGTTGTCGGTTTTATGAAATTGCTAATCATTCCTGTGCTGACAAGGCGTAGTTTAAGATTTCAAGGTGTCCCTCCTATTGTTTAAATTTTTAAAATTTCCACATTGAAGTGGTTGAATTTTAAGCTGACATCCTAATAAAATTTGTAATTCTTTTCACGGCTGATAGTCGTATTTTAAGAGTTCAGAGTGTCCCTCCCACTTGTTTACAATTTTTAGGATTCGCTGCATTTGCACACTAAAATTGTAACATTTTTGATATGCACGCTGTAACGGTAGTTCTTTAAGTTATCTAAAACAAAATAATACATATGATTTAAAAGCTCAGAGTCAGGAGTCAGAGACGTGGCTTTAGACTTCAATAAATATCCACTCCTCAATGCTCAGAGGCGGATCCAGGATTTCTGGTTAGGGGGGGGCGTAAATACTACCAATCCAATCCGTATATATAATATATGAATTAGATCACGCAAAACTATAATGAACCTTTCTATAGAAAATGTTATGGAACTTTAAAAAAATATATAGTTTCTCATATAAAACCACTGGTCTCCACTGAAGGTTAACAGTGAAACGATTATAAATCAGTTATCGGTTTTGATCATGCAATCCTTGATCCAAAAAGGAAATAATTAAGTGTCACATGCCAGTGGATTAAGCAGTGTCATTCTCCTTGGATGCTTTCTGGCGTAGGCATTGATAATGTCTTCAATGTCTAACTTGATGTCCTTGTGGACAAACAATAAAATGAGTGCATTAAATCACTCCGGGCCCCCTCACACCACCGGGCCCCTGGGAATTTGCCCCTCCCCCTTTCTGTCCCCAAATAAAAATAATATAGTCGATGCCAATTTACCATACGATAATTAACATAGTAAGGATATAAATTGAATACACTAGTATTTGTATAAAAATATATTCAATAAGCAAGGGATGCGCCTCATCCATGGACCGCACGCCACTAAGCGTTAAGAGAATGATTAGCCTATATGAGTAGGCCTAGTTCTATATCCTTGATTTGCTTTTGTCCATAATATCGGCAGGTGAACGCTTTCGGCGGCTATAACCAGCACGACGAATTTCAAAATTATAATGATAATCATATGACTTCTTTTGAGATTTAGGTCTAAGATAGGTTTATGTCTTACCAACGGCAGTCGGCTTATTCGCGAATGATAAAACTGCTTGTTTAAGCCGTTTTGACGGCGGACCACTCGACATATTTCTAAATTGACCAATTTCTATTTAGGGGCCGTCCATAAAGTACGTCACGCTCCAGGGGGGAGGGGGTGTAAGAAAGTGTGACAGTTTGTGACAGAGGGGAGGGGGTCAGGCCATGTGTGACGTCACACATTTATTTTTAAAATTCTTTTTTATTTTGTTTGTTCTTAGTACCTAAAATCCGACCCGGCCCGGCTAGGCGTGTCTAAAACCCAGCCTGGCGGGATAAAAGTTGATTTCCCGTCACTATCAAAGCGTTTAGGGACACACGACACTATCAGAGGGATTAGGGATAGTATCCTAGGGTTTAGAGGGTTAGGTAAATGGTTATGTTTTAAAAAAATCTTCGAAAGTGTGACGTACTTTAGGGGGGGTCCGAGATTTGTGACAGTTTGTGACAGGGGGAGGGGGTCAAAAATTGTCAAAAATAGCGTGACGTACTTTATGGACGAACCCTTACGTAAATTTTGTCTGTACATGAACTTTGTGAATGACGTCACGGCAAAAGTCATTGGTCAAGTGGGCAACGTCTGCTAGCAACTCAGGTACATGTAAGTAGGTAAGAGAGCTCCGGTAAGAGAGCTCCATTCTGCCGGTCCAGCTACTTCAAACATCCTATTCCCAAATTGCAATTATATTAGTTTTAGGTCAGTTTGGTTTGAGAACATTTGCTGCAGGTTTAGGGGGGGCGTACGCCGGCTCCGCCCCCTCTAAATCCGCGCCTGATGCTTTCATTTTTTTAAAATTTACACTCGGTAATGATAGCATTTTAAGCTGGCTTCTTCACAAAATTGTTCATTATATAAAAACGGTGGATAACACTGTAGACATTTATTATAATGTTTATGAAATATTTGTGAAATATTGGGGATTGCATGCAGCTTAGTTTCCCCATTAAAAATTTCGGGGGGGAAGCGTCCTCTATGTTGCCCAAAGTCTCCACCCATATACATGTATAGAACCACTAGCTGACAGCATAGAGACTTCGAGTAAACCGACTGTTATTTAATATTTTAGAAAACTAGCAAACGTGAAATTTACATTAAAAAACGAAAATAGCGAAGATTGATCTAGTTGCTGCAATCTAACGAATGCATCATAGGAAAAGTATAAGCAATAATTTGCTTAACATGAAAAACCGAACTTAAAAAGAAAGAAAACTTAAAATTTCTATAGTCCAGTTACTGTAGTAGATAACCTTGAAATTGCAATTTAATTTTTTACAAATTTCTTAAGGGTTCAGGCGACCCCTGACAAATGGTCAGGCGACCCCCGTGGGGGTCGCGACCCACAGGTTGAGAACCGCTGCTTTAGAGGCAGAACTCAATCTTCATCGAAATCCATTCGGGAACACAATCATGGATCATCGGTTGACGGATCATCTCCTCCTCCGCCAATTTGACTTAATCAAACTTCTCCAGGATCATAGTTTCTTCTGCCGGGGAAGGGGGTGGGGAAGGGGGGATTGGGGTAGGAGAAACAGACAGATATAGCCTACACTTGTCCGTCTGTTTGTATCTTGCAGTGTCACTGTGTCTGTGTCTGTTTGAAAACGTTTACCAACGTCTGATTCTTGCCCATGCAAGGTCCATCTGGTTAACCGTATTACTGTCTCTCTGTTTGTCTATCTGTTTGTCTGTAGTCTGTCTGCTACTCTGTCTGTATGTTTGTTTGTCTAGCTGTCCGTCTGTTTGCCTGTCTCTTTATCTATCTGTCTCTATATTTGTCTGTCTGTCTGTCTGTCTGTCTCCGTCTGTCTGTCCCTGTCTGTCTCTGTCTGTTTGTGTGTTTCTGATGATTTCGTCATGAATTAAGTAGGCATCGATCTGGGGGTGAACTGTGAACATCTAGTTAATCGAATGCCACCCCTGCAGGGATGGATCTTCGAAGCCCACATGTCCCAGCGGACGACCACCCCCTCCAAACTTACTGGATTTAATTAACGCCAGAAGGGAGAGATGGTCTGTCCACCCATCCACCCGTTCTTCCGTGTATTTGTTCAATCATCAATTGCCTCCAGCCTTTCATACACGAACAACTTATATTACCGGCGACCACAAGATGGAGCCGCCGGCGACCAAAGAGATAAAATATATGGATTTCGCGTGAACTTCTTGCGACAGTGGCGCCGCTGACCGGTGAGATTTACGACTGCTGGACGAAATACATTATTATTATAAGGACCATTAGACGGGCATTTCACTAAGGCTCTTAGATCGAATGCATGCAGTTTTACATCGGTTTGAGTGTCCTGTCATCTGGGGCTCAATGTGTACATGTATGACGCTTTCGGGACAATTATAAATGGTGATTTTGTTAAGTTGTCTGGAACGACTAAATTTGCGTGTTCTTCGCGGCTGCTAATGACTCTCATGAAATTCTGCGTGGAAGAAACAGTTTCAACGAGTATTCGTCATTTTCAATGATTATTCGTCATTTTCAACGAATATTCGTCATTTTCAACGAATATTCGTCATTTTCAGCGAGTATTCGTCATTTTCAACGATTATTCGTCATTTTCAACGATTATTCGTCATTTTCAACGAGTATTCGTTATTTTCAACGAGTATTCATCATTTTCAACGAGTATTCGTAATTTTCAACGAATATTCGTAATTTTCAACGAGTAGGTCTATTCTTTTTGTGTTTGTTTCAATTACTTTCGTCCTTTGGTAATTCTTTACCGCATGCAGGCAATTTGTCTAAAGTTCATTTAATTCAAACATCCCCTTCCTCCCCATGATCAAAGGCGCAGCTTTCCTCGTAAAAGCGGTGGTGACTATTCCTTGGCTCATAGCTTCTCAGTTCCCTTCTTTTCCTCGGCTTCCCTTCCGTCTGTCTGTCCATGTCTGTCTGTGTGTTTCTGATGATCTCGTACATGAATTAAGTAGACATCGATCTGGGGGTGAACTGTGAACATCTTGTTAATCGAATGCCACCCCTGCAGGGATGGATCTTCGAAGCCCACATGCTTCCTGTAACCCTTCCCCATTGCGAATTTAGTATGAACTCTGGTGAGATCTCTCTCACTTCCTTCTCCATTCTCACTTTATACCCCCTTTCGTCTCTATCGCTGTTGCGCTTCACGATCTTTCCACTCACGGATCACTAAATCAATGTTTAAAACACAGATTTCTTCCACAAATTTTATCCAGACTCTTCTTATTCTATTTTTGCTGACCCCTCCCTAAAGTCTGAACCAACTTTTGCCGGATTAAGGTACGGAGGTCTCTTCAATGTTATTTTATTGGTATAGGCCTAATAGATCTAATGATTCCAAAAGGTTGTGGGAGCATGCCACTGCCTCGGAGCCATAACGATTTTTGGGAGGGAATTGCTTCTCGTTCCTTTCCCAAATTTAAAGTGGAAGGGGAATTCCTTCCCTTCGCTCCATAGGATTTAAGTGATGACTGTGGACAGTGAACACACTCTGGAGGCTTCAGCATTGGCGCCATTGCGATGTTAATCATGACTAGCCTTTATACACATGTATGTTATGTTAGACAGCCAAATGCTTTCAGGTTTCTAAAAAATGTTTCTTTATCGGAACAAAAAGTGGTGGTGACTATCACCACCACTTTTAAAAGTGGTGGTGACTATCACCACCACTTTTAAAAGTGGTGGTGACTATCACCACCACTTTTAAAAGTGACTGGACACCACCGTCAAAATAGGTTTTTTACGCCTATGCCTAAGACACTTTGCAGAGACATCGTTTAAATACATGGCCTAATTTAACGCCAGTCACGATGACAGCGTGCAGTAAACTACAGTCTGTTCGGCAGTGCGCTTTTTCCAAGCTAGAACGGCAGCCTATCGATTGTCGCTTTCGAATCCCCCACAGACTATTTCAAGATCTTTGTTCCAATAGCGGCCTCTAGCGAACTCAGTCATAAAATACAAACATCGACCACAGTCCAATGACGTCAGTGGGAGACAGACAGACAGACAGACAGACAGACAGACAGACAGACAGACAGAAGAGGACGTGCATCCTGCTCTCACATGCCTGGAAAAAGCATTTAACGTTGGTAACACATCATAATTTCTTCTCCCTTCTTCCTTCTTCTTCTTTTCCTCTTGCAGGTCCGCATTTATAGGTGAGTGCTAAGGGTGTTGCAGCATCTGGGTCTGCAGTTTTGAGGGCACGCAGCTATCAATTTCGTACGTGGTGGACCGGTGCGCTGTCAGAGGAGTGGCAATTGGAGGGCGACCACAGCATCCGGGTATGCACTGGACCTAGTGCGGCCGTCTTCTTGCCATCATCATTACAATCACAAATTTATAAGGCGTCTCAAGTCTCAACAGCATAGCAGCATATACCGTTATTGTATCTATATACATTTAACGTTGGTAACACATCATACACAATTACACATACATTTTCTGTGATCGGCCCAGTTGTCTGGAATGGGCTCCCACAGGAGCTACGTCTACTTGCTGGGGTTATTACTGAAACATTTTTTTATTAAGCTCAAAACTGTCCCTTTTTGCCGTGCTAGAATCGGGAGCGCTTCTGAGTAGTCCCCTTGAAGAAGCGCTATATAAATTCTTGAATGAATGAATGAATGCTAGTCGACATAAAATAATATGACACAACGTATAGTATAAGTCTGATAGGCCTACTTAACTAGGTGTTGACTCATGCTTCGATTGCATGGGTCACAATTAATGGATTCACAAGGGACAAATATGATCCCGCCATCAGCATAAGCAGATCCGTATCATTATCATATCAATGTATTAGTATCACTATCGCAAACACTCACCAGAGGTTTTTTGCCATTCTTTTCTACACGATCCCCATAGCTTCCTGCAACAAGTTCCATCACATTAGTCTATAGTAAAAGCAGCCTAAGTAAGTAAGTAAGTATTTTCTTTATTGTACCACTTACAGATGCACAATGGGACGTAAAACATTATTGTAATACATCGAAATAATAGGCATTATAATTGGTAATAAAAGGAACAAATTAGATCAATTTGAATAAAAATTCCTAAAATATCAGCGTCGAACAAGTAATCTATACAGCTTCCTGACGATAAATCCCTTACCATGCAATCAGCGAATCAGAGCGTGGTATCTCTAGATTATGTGAGCGAGGCCCAAGGGAGTAACCCACGTTGAACTAAAAACGTTGCTATTCGTATAGCCTACACGTTCCTTGAAATCCAAACCTACGATAGAGTTGCCATGACTGCAGTCTAAATCCTTTTTACTCAGAATGCCACTCCAATTATGCTAATAGTCCACGTTCCTTAAAAAACGTGGGCGGCTGTGCGAGCAAAGCGCAGATATATAAAAAAACCGGTTTATTTATCGACTCCCGCGTGTAGACTAACTAAGTTACCGTCATCCCAAATGTATCGTTAATTACCGTCATGCATCTGGGTTTCCTGTTCGCAGATTCTTAGGCCTACCTGTTGGAATAATATAGGCCTTATATAAAATATATAACTATACAAATACTACAGTTAGGCTATATAACTATATAGGACTTTAGTAAATACTAAATACATATAACTATATAGGCCTATATAACTCTCTATAACAATTATATATATAAGCTCTAGTTACATGTTATATATAATATATAATTACTTTATGTCTCCACTGATTGACTTCAGGGCAGTCTAGGAAAATTGAACTAAAAGCATTCTGTGATTTTCGCAGGAAGCAACCGAAGATTAAAGCGTAGACATGTAATGCAACGATCATATTAAACGACTAAAACCCACTTAAACTCACGTACACACATACACATACATGAACATGCACATACAATTAAATGCATGCATGCATGCATGCATGCATGCATACATACATACACACATACATACATACATACATACATACATACATACATACATACATACATACATACATACACACATACATACATACATACATACATACATACATACATACATATTTATTTATTTATTTATTTATTTATTTCAGAAATTTATATAGCGCCTCTTCAAGGTAGGCTACTCAGAAGCGCTCCCGGCCCAGCCACGGCTAAATAAAACAGTTTTTAGGTTCTTAAGGAACAGAGCGGAGTGACCCCTGGGAATTAAGCGCAGTGTAACAGGGAGACCATTCCAAGCTGCAGGACCTGCAACAGAGAATGAACAACGCTGTCGGATAGCAGTCCGTGAGCGGGGAACCAGAAGCTCAGCGTGGTTCGCTGATCGAAGGGTCGATCGACGCTGAACTCCCAAGGTGGAACAACAGAATTCTCGAAGGTAGGGTGGAGCTAGTCCTTCAATGCACCGCCTAACCAGCGCACAGACCCTGTATGCAATCCGCTGAGGAGAAGGGAGCCAGTGTAAGGTATCCCGCATATAGGATGAGACATGGCCATATTTTGGGATATGGCCAACAAGTCGCGCCGCAGAGCGGAGGACCCGTTCAAGGCAGCCAATCCGGTCAGCCGGAAGTCCATGATAGAGGGTGCTGCAGTAGTCAAGGCGGGAAACTACGAAAGAGTGAACAAGAGTAGAGGCGGCACTAAAAGACAGAGAGCGGGAGACCACCTTAAGCTGACGTAACTGGTAGTAACAGCTTCGACATAGTAGGTTTATATGCCGAGTGAAAGTTAGCTCTTGGTCTAAAATAACACCAAGGTCCCGCACAAAAGGTGAGAAAGTAATCAGAGGAAACTCTAATGCTAAGGCTTTCGTGTCAATTTTTGCAAGTTGTTGACGAGTCCCAAACTATTGCATTGCATACATACATACATACATACATACATACATACATACATACATACATACTAACATACATACATACATATGCATACATGCATATAATGCATTGCATACATATTAAAAAAATAGTGATTGAAAATATTTTTAGTCAACCGAAACTCAATCATTACAAAGTTTTTCTTGGGACACCACACATGCATACAACCAGAAAGGGATAAACTTTCAGCCTTATATTGTATATATAAATGTTTCGTTGTATTATATTGTATAGATAGGTTTACGTGTAAAGGCACACATACCCATTACACAGGGCCTAAAACGTGTACATGCACTTATGCATTTCTCGGATACTTTGCACATTACTATATAGGTCCTACTTCTATTTCTGCGGTTTCGCTCTGTATAGTTACTTATACTATAGCATTTGAATTCTACTCGTCTGTGCTTCTAGTTAGAGTCTAGTCCTTTAAACCTTCCTTGAAGTCATTGTACAGTGGACAGCTGCTACAAACAAGGAAAAAGTCATAGCACAAATCCGAAAATAGATTGTTTAAATTAAAGCATGGGAGGAGATTATCAGTGGCGGCGCTAGGGGGATGGGGGGATAAGCCCCCATACAAGAGGCTCAGCCCCCTTAAAAAAATGGCCATCTGAATTATTTTACATTGAAATATCCACAATTTTCGGCTGACGACTTAAAAAAAAGGTCTCGCCAGAAATTTTGACGGCGAAAATGGAAAATTTTCATGAGATTTTGGTCGATAACTAAAAAAAAGGTCGTCAGAAATTTTGGCGGATGGAAATGGTCAAATTTTGCCGCGGGGCTTCATTTTTTTACCGTGTAAATGTTTTCTTTTTCCGGTCTTAGCCCCCAGGACGGCCTTAGCCCTTTCAAGAACGGAAGCCAAACTCCGCCAATGAATTAAAGGATTTTAACACACTATAGCAAATACCAGTTTCCTTAATAATGAGTTAAATCGTAAAACCATAATATTATCTGTGTTCTTTAAGTCAATGTATAATTATTATCTGCAGGTCATTCTACTTATGGTGCTTGTCACGTGGGACTCTGGCAGATATGCTCATCAATCTACGGCAACTGTACGTTCATCGACTATGACAGTAAGTTTACTTTTCACACAATAATTTATTTCTAATTATTTTCAATGTATAAATAGTTTGCATGCACTATAATTGGGGCAATGTCTGTGACAACGAGGTCTTAACTTTTCTGGTTAAGAAGTTTGAACGGCGTCAGGTGACGGTTATCAGGTGACGGTTGTCAGGCGACGGTTGTCAGGTGACGGTTGTCAGGTGACGGTTGCTCAGTCACCGTCTCACGGCAATGCGTCGCGACACAGATGACTAGCGTCGGCCCCTCCTTTACCCTCCAATTGGGACTGGCACTATCAGTGACGGAGTTAACACTTGGACATCGGATAAACAAACGACTGATAGGTATAGGCCTACAGTGTGTGCATGCACAGCATGCATGGTCGACCTCGGCCACATCTCTTCGCCCGCTGCGCTCCTTTGGTTTCTTCGTTTCGCGAGCTAGGACTGCCTTGACTAAAATGTGTGCATTTACTTTCATTGGCCCGGCATTATGGAACCAGCTTCCTCCTTCAACGCGTTCCTCCATATTAACTGGTGGGCCAATTACTTCTCTTCGGTGTCTCAAGACAATTTTTTTCTCTTTTGGTCTAACGTACTGGGAGCGCCTCTGATTGGTGTGCACTGTGAGAAGCGCTTTATAAATTTATAGATACAATACAATGGTCTGGGCAAAAGATTGAAGATGAATTTTCGTTTTACATGTATGATTGTATATTTGTATATGCGACAATATTCTGTGCTACTATATAGCAGGTATGGTTAGGTTACTTCTGTCATCTTTAATCCCCTGCAAATCACACAGATATTGCCATCGTTTCACCCAGCTGAGGGTCCTTTCACCCATCCACCAACCCAACCCATCCCTGCGTCCGTCCGTCTGTTCATCCATATCTTCCATCATTCCACCTACCCATCCAACATTAATCTATCCACCCATCCATCCACTCACCACACCACCCATCCGTCCACCAAGCAAGGCTTAAAGTGTGGCTGGACGGTCATGGATGGCGTCCATGCACTTATTTAAAAATCTGAAAGCCGTCCTGCCACTTATTGGCCAGCACAGCCTGGAGAGGTAAGGGGCGTCCAGGCACTTCTTTTGGAAAGGTAAGGGGCGTCCAGGCACTTATTTTTTCCACACTTTTGAGCACTGCCACCAAGCACCCACTCAACCACTCCATTCAACCATGCATCCATCCATCCACCCACCCATCTATCCACCCATGCACCCACTCACCCATCAATCTGCCTACCAACCCACCCACCCATCAACCAATCCATCCATCCGTACCTACAATACTCTCTGCAGTCTCATTTCAGAGATTGCCTACGATTTCCATTTAGTTAAACCCACTTCCACCGATACAGACATGCTCCAAGGTTGCTGGACACGTCTGAACTATTATATCGGCAATACACTGTACACGCATGTCATTTGTAATCATGCTTGATGCGTATATGCGCATGCTTCATTATAGTATAATATTATGTCTATGAATCGCTTGTATACATCATACGTATACATGCATTGCCCCATGGATGCGTTGGTATATCGAGTCATCTCAATGCAATTATACCGTCGTCGGCAAATACAAAGCCGCAGTCATAAGGCAGGTCATGGAAACGACGCCAATATTATTACATGCTGACATGTATGCAGCGCATCACGGACGCAGCTTTATGCAGGGAAGACGAGCTGTATGCTGGCGTCCTGCAGGCTCTCTCTCTCTCTCTCTCTCTCTCTCTCTCTCTCTCTCTCTCTCTCTCTCTCTCTCTCTCTCTCTCTCTCTCTCACACACACACACACACTCTCTCTCTCTCTGTCTCTCTCTGTCTCTCGCTGTCTCTGTCTCTCTCTGTGTTTCTCTCTCTGTCTTTCTCTCTCTCTGTTTATCTCTCTGTGTCTCTGTGTCTCTGTCTCTGTCTCTGTCTCTCTGTGTTTCTCTCTCTGTCTCTCTCTCTGTCTCTCTCTCTGTGTGTGTCTCTGCCTCTCTCTCTCTCTCTCTCTCTCTCTCTCTCTCTCTCTCTCTCTCTCTCTCTCTCTCTCTCTCTCCGATGTATACGTTATACGTGGCTTCAACGCTGGTGGTGGCTTAGGCATTTATGCCTCTACGTCCGGACGGGATGGCCGGACGGGATGGTTGCGACAACATCTCATGAATATTCAATGGGAAACTGCGCTTGCGCTGTACCTCGAGCCGAATAATAGCCCGTTGTTTGTTGGGGACAGGGCAACGCAGACGTACAGTTGGACATAGACAGACATACATGTAGACAGACAGGAAACGAGACAGCAATGAAGACCAATACAAAGACATATAGGCAAGCACACAAATACAGCAAAGGGCATGAGAGAGAAATAGGGAGAGAAGGACCGAAGTACAAAGACCGGAGACATACATAATGGCTGAATAGGCGACAAATATATGGAAATACATGCATAAAACGGCTGAATAGGCTACATACATGCAATACACAGGCCTATATACGTGGAAATACATGCATAAAACGGCTGAATAGGCTACATAATGCATATAAAATGCATGCATACAATTGCATATGCACAGAGACAAACAGACAGACGGACAATGGCAATACATACAAAAACATGGAATCATCAAGACGGACAGAGTAGACGTATTAAAAAATGCGTTGGCTGTATACTGTATAGCGTATAGCACTGTATATAGTGTACAGTATACAGACAGTCGGAGACAAAAAGTGACAACCGCATTGTGCGTACAATACACTATTGAGTCGCTATTGTCATCCATTAATTAATCTCCCGCTGTCCGCTGCTGCAGTACCCAGCGTACACGGACCATACGACTATACCCCCCCGTCAGACGGACGCTGGACTCAGCCCCCGCCCGCACCGGGTTGTATGCCTCCTGCAATCCACGGAACCCCCCCCGTTTTCCAAGTCACATAATAAGAGCCAATATTATAGCGGATGACGTTGAATTGCCGTCTACATTGCTAATTTTGTCGCAGCATTTATCGGCGAAATAACACAAACTGTTCCGATCCTTATTGACTAATAGAACGACGACGAAATTATTATGCACCAACGCCCCCGCTCTCTGGAGATGGCTGCAGACTGCGCATGCGCTGTAGAGTGTGGATGCACCGAATGTATAAACAGCCGGGCTCTAATGACACCAAACTCCGGCTAGTTTATATAGTTAGTCTACATCAGTGTGTGCAGTGCCTAAAGTGTGGAAAAATAAGTACCTGGACGCCCCTTACCTCTCCAAAAGAAGTGCCTGGACGCCTCTTGCCTTTCCAGTCTGTGCTCGCCAATAAGAGGCTGGACGGCGTTCAGATTTTAAAACAGGTGCATGGACGCCGTCCATGACCGTCCGCGCACACTTTAAACCCTGAGTGTGAGGATAATAATTGTAGAAAAAAACTGGTGGGGTCTCAAACGTTGAGTTATATGGAGTTTGGTGCACAATGAAGACTTTATTCTGGGGTCCTAAGAAAGACCATGGACCCCACAACCCTCCTGGTAAACATGTAACTCGTGCGCGGCATTTAGTGGCAGCTGTTGTGATGGAAAAATTCATAATCTATAGATCGAGGGGCGGAATGAACGGCTATGAACCGTTGAGTCGAATGTCATCAAGCCATGCATAGTGTGTTTGTTAACGAGCCGTGAATTTCCATTGATCAAGGACCTGGAAATATCATTTCAGTGCTACGTGTACGTGTTGCAGCTATTGTGTACTTTGCTTTTCACCTATCCGGACCATTTCCGAGCTCTGCATTATTATAGCAGTCGTAATAAACGTCGCAGAAAAAGCTGTGCATGCAGCAGGGCTGTTTTTAAGGAATTTTTAGAACTGCACAAACCCTTCTCTCCTCTCCCATTCTCCATGGTAAATTACTTCCAATCGGAGAATAATGGCCTTTTTTGCTAGTTTTTACTGTACAGAAGAGCTTCTACAACTGCACAAATCCATTTAGAACTGCACATTTTGTGTACAACTGCACGTTAAAAAAGCCCTGGCATGCAGTTCTGCCACCCTCATGCATTATGCATCGTACAAGGAGAGGGACCACTTTTGAGGCAAAGGGTGTTACGTAAATGATAAATCAACTCTGCAATTATAATTCAAGCCACTATTACAGTAAAATAATAAAATACTGTGTACTAATGAATTCTAACAGCAATCTAGTCAGTGCTATTAGTTAATAAACGACTACAATTGAATGCTCTTAATCGCCGGACCCCTGCATGCTTATTTTTTTATCGCTACGCATTCATCACGTTCCTCCATAATATATTGACCTCGATGCAAGGTGCTTAGCAGCTTAGGCAGTAACCATCTCAAGGGAGACTCGAAGTCTCGAACCGGTGCGCTTTGCGTTACGAAGCGAACGCTATAACGTATCGGCTACCGCATAACACAATCGCTTTACGTGTACCACAATGGCGTCAGATGAAGGCAGAAAAGTAGGATGACGGATCGTAAACCCGGGTACGTTGAAGTCTCTACAGTTGTCGTGATACTCAGTCCCCGAGGAATGTTATTTACTGCACCAAAATGTTAATTAACACTTTCAGCTGCTGTTAAGCTACATCATAGACTATACTTCTTAGGCCGGATGAACCGTACAAGCGTGAATTATATTCGTACAGTGTTGCCTAGTAGTCTATTAGTCTTACTATAACGATTTTGATTTTTGAATTGTATTATAATGTACTAAGCATTTTTCATTTCAATCGCCTCTAAAAGGGTAAATACACACTGTGTCCAGTGTCCACGATAAAGTAGAACACACAATAAAGTGTAATAACTCGGTCAAAACTTTAGGATTTGCCTGAAATTTTAAACACAACAACTGTGACCATATTTACACGAAATCCTGAAGCCGAATAGAACTTTTTTCATGAGTTTGTCGAATGAATTTATGATCGTTTGGGATGCAGTACCGAAAATGGAACTTTCCAA
The DNA here is from genome assembly GCA_949752735.1 of Lumbricus terrestris. NCBI lineage: Eukaryota > Metazoa > Annelida > Clitellata > Crassiclitellata > Lumbricidae > Lumbricus > Lumbricus terrestris. Next base: position 23,533,079 of record OX457052.1, on the reverse strand, counting down.
CATGCAAACGCTGAAAGGAAGTAAAATTCAGATATATAGCCTATATATATATATACAGGGTGGGCCAGCATAAATGTCCCGACTTTGCACGCGTATAACTTCGCCAATTTTTAACATTTATTTATACTTTATGCATTAAATTAAAGGTATTTCACTCTAGTATTATCTCTAAAAAGGTCGAACTGATACTAGTCTCGGTTTTAATTATATGCCCGGAACAGCGCTAGCTACCATATTTTGCTGTCATTTGTGACGCAACCTGGCGCCGTTGACAGACGATGATCGCGTTTCGATCTTAATTTTACGAACTGGTAAGGGATTTAATTCGTTTGAAATGATTAACGAATATTCTAACAGAGGATGGAATAAACAATACCTTGTATTATCTGCTACGGAAAATTAATAAAACAGGACTTTCTACTTGCAAACCATGGGAATCGGAGCGCACGGCGCTCACATCCGCTAACATTGCTCGTGTGTCCGCGTACATTTGCAGTCAAGACAATGACCAGGGCAGGCCCTGCATGCAAATTCAGCGCAAAACAGGCCGTCTTAGAAGCACTGAATAGCGTATTGGAAAAGATTATAGACCTAAAGTTAAAGTAATTTGTCGACGAGAAGTCCCACGAACTCTCCAGCTCTTACGCAAAGAAACGACTGGCAGCGTGCAAGCGTCTGAAGTAGCGCATGGCAGTGCACGGCTGTTGGCAAAATTGAAAGGACGCGGTTTTGCGATTAGAATATATTCATGGTAGGGACCCTACAAACACTCAAAATGATCGTGTCTACGCGCGTTTTAGCAAAAAACGATAGAATTTTCCCGGGAAACGGCGTCATAATGCGTCAGTAATGACAAAAAACGGTAGCTAGCGCTGATCCAAGTATATAATTAAAACCTAAACTAGTATCAGTTCGAATTTTTTAGAGTTAATACTAGAGTGAAATACCTGTAAGTTGATGCATCAAGTATAAATAAATGTTAAAAATTGGCGAAGTTATACGCCTGCAAAGTCGGGACATTTATACTGGCCCACCCTGTATATATATATATATATATATATGGTGTTCAAAGTGTTCTTTTTGTTCACGAACACACGACCGAAGACGTAGTAGTGTAGTATCTATCCGGGGAGACACTCGGCTTCATACCCGCAGCTGTGTACGCCTAGCAGTTGAGACCTCGATCCGGAGTACATGTACTGGAGGAGCGCATTTTTCGTTCCCGTATTCATGACATCTATAATAATGATTCAAGACTGGCAACTGTTTGACCAGGTGATCATCGTCCGGACCATCAAACAGTAGCGCCTACGTCTACGGCGTGTTTGCGAACAAAAAGGACATTTTGAACACCATAATATAGCTGAATTTTACTTCCTTTCAGCTTTTGCATGTTGGAAAGTTCCATTCTTCGGTACTGCTTATCAAACGCTCAAAATTTAACAAACTCACGTGTATTTCTATAATCGGCTTTAGGAGGTGGTGGTAATGTGGCCACTGTCGTTGCGTTTAAAATTTCAGACAAATCCTAAAAGTTTTGACCGAGTTATGACACTTTATTGTGTGTTCTACTTTATCGTGGACACAGTGTATAATTATAGACTATATAGAGTGATTTTGAATACAGACTATATAGGGTGATTTGTTACTCGAAATGTCACAAACATCCCATCACTATATATTTTATAAGTTCGTTTTATTGTCATATATATTATTATATATATCTTAAAGTATAAAACTCAAAGTTTGTCCTTCTGTGTGTGGGATGCACCAATTTTGCCCGGAGGCCTACTCGGAAATTACAGCGATTCGTTTAAAAAAAAAATTTGCAATCGATTCTTACCCACATTTGGAGTTAAACGCCACTATTTTCGGCTGCCAATTCACTTTATAAGTCCCGAGATGTCAACATTTAAACTTGCACGTGATAAGCGATTCAAAAATCCATTCACGTTGATCGCCTCCACAAGGCCTCCATTGACTACCAGAGAACTACAGCCAATGGCATGACGGTTTGAGGTCACGTGATATTTACTTCTATCGACAATATTTGCGAGGATTATTCTCGGCTTTTTTCTTCTGATCCACACGAGAAAATCATAAAGATCGCCATCCAAAAATCTTTCCATATTTTAAATTTCGCTGTTATAAAAACGATATATTAGACACGGCATAATTATGTTCACTAAACTCATGACGTCATTATTTTGAGCTCAAATCTTAACGTCACATCTCGCCAAACCGCGTAGCAAAAATGTTGTGGACGTAAATAATGCGAATATAACTGCAAATAATCGGAATAAAAAAGCGTAGATTTAAAAAACTTCCTTTATCTAAGTGGCAAAGAACAATTTATGAAAAAAGCACGTTGCGCTGAATGGTAGTATCTTTTCAGAAAAAGTCGTTTTTCTCAGTTACGTGTCGAATGGACTTAACGGGTTTTGCTCTTCGATTATCGACCAGACCTGTACACCTAGCGCAGAGGTTCGTTACTTCTCCTTAACGCGGGGGTCGATGGAAGGCGGGGTCAGAATGGTGAAGTCGGAACGGGGTCAGGCGTGGCTGGGGACAAAAACTTATATTTCCCGGGCAACGCCGGGTTATTCAGCTAGTATTATATATATATGCACATAATATAAAAACACATGGTGAGAATTGCCGGGGTTGAGGGTTGAACGCCATAGTTTTTCTTAGGGCCCACATGCAGTAAGATATCCTTTGCACACCGCAAGTCCACGCACCCCATGGATCAAAGACTGACGAGTTATATTTCTACAATCTATATTATTCTCAAACTGTCTACACCGCCATTTTGCCGTCTACCTACCAAAAGTTATTAAGATTGGTGGAAATTTGACAAAGTTATAACAAAAACAATTTTGCACCTTTTTTATTGAGACACGGTGTATATAGGATCATATATATATATATATATATATATATATATATATATATATATATATAATATATATATATACATATATATGAATAGGCAATCATACAGGCTTCTCTGTCGCATTGTTCCCGAGTGCCATACCATGCATTAGCTAAATGTGTTGACGCTTTATACAACTGCCTTGGATACCGTAACAAATGGTTAATATTGATCATCATTTGAACGAGAGAGAGAGAAGAGAGAGCAGAGACAATGGGCGACCATACAATTCCTATTCAACGTCGTGCTCATAAATACACGGCCGATCACAGCGCATGCGCAATTGCATAGGCCTATGCATCCATTCATTCATTCCGATAATTTATATAGCGCTTCTTCTCGGAACGTATTCTCATTGCCGCTGCAGTAGCCCCTCCCCTGCGGTCACATGCATATTCCAACAGCCCTTTTTCTATGATATCGGTTGGCAATAAAATTGCGCGCTGGTGTTATGTCAGTGTTATGTTCGTCGATGTTTGTAGGGAGTTATATGGTGACATTGGCCTCACACGGACAACAGAATGAGACTGCACACTATGACGAACGCTGATCATGCATAATTTAGAGCGCGTATATAGGCCTATATATTCGGCGTGACAAGACGTATTTGTGCGAATGCATTGACAGGTTTACTGCATGCCCGGATCCATGTCTCCACGTTTGTTTGCGAACAATCGCAATATTATACCGTGCTATGATACAGTGTATGATATATGGTAGGCCTATAGGCATACAGACTCTGTAGCCTATGGATCCACCGCCAGACTCTGTATGGATCAACCGCTATGAAGAAGAATAATTATCGGTATGAATGTGCGATATTAATGTGGCATATCTTTGGCCTATTTTATTGGTGGTGGTGGTGGTGGTGGTGGTGGTGGTGGTGGTGGTGGTGGTGGTGGTGGTGGTGGTTCACATTCATGCCGCGAGACAAATTTGATCCAGGGACAATTTGAATTTGTAAATCATTCTTAATTTCTCTTCATTTATATTAAATGATCTACATCAATCAGTTTTTCAATTTTGTTTATCTTTACGGACACTTTTTGACATGAAATCATTGCTTCATTCATTAATTATGACTATGATTAATTTAAAATTAGATATTATAAGGATTTATGCGCTACAAAATCTGCTTTGGTTGAAGGTATACCTGTTTCCGAAACAAACACTAGGCCTACTGCACGTGACCACGCTGAGAGGTAGAGCCATGCAACTTAGGTCTCAATCAATCAATCAATCAATCAATCAATCGATCGATCAATCAATCAATCAATCATTCAATCAATTAATCGCAATTTATATAGCGCCCCTTCAAGGTACCTACTCAGAGGCACTCCCGGCCGAGATCAAGCGAAAAAAATAGTCTTCTACAGTTTGTGAAATTGAGAGGAGCTTGGGAGGTGTCGCATAGTCAAGGGAAGTCCATTCCAGGTTGTTGGACCAACCACAGAGAATGAACGCCTCTGCATTGTTGCAGAGCGAGTGAAAGGAACCATTAAGTCGCCATGGACAGCAGAGCGCAGACAATGGTTTCAGGCAAACTTAAAGTGGTTCGAGATTTGTATGTACGAATATTCGGATTTGCGTTAGATTTATGCATCCCACAATGCACCTCTAGACTACAATCAAAGGCTGGATGGATAACGTAAGGCACGATCTTGCAGGAAAAAAACCATGGACCTGAGAATGGCGATGGATATACTATCAGATTCAGACAGAAATGGATCAATGTAGCAAAAACCTCATAGTCGGCACACACTTGACGGAAGAAAGAGAAGAAGAAGAATAATAATAAGAAGAATAAGAATAGGAAGAAGAATAAGAAGAAGAAGAAGAAGAATAGGAAGAAGAATAAGAATAGGAAGAAGAAGAATAAGAATAAGAAGAATAAGAAGAAGAAGAATAATAATAATAAGAAGAAGAATAGGAATAAGAAGAAGAAGAAGAAGAAGAAGAAGAAGAAGAAGAAACAGAAGAACAAGAAGTATAAGAAGAAGAATAAGAAGAATAAGAAGAAGAATAAGAAGAAGAAGAAGAAGAAGAAGAAGAATAGGAAGAAGAAGAAGAAGAAGAATAAGAAGAAGAAGAAGAAGAAGAAGAAGAAGAAACAGAAGAAGAAGTATAAGAAGAAGAAGAAGAGTAAGAATAAGAATAACAAGAAGAAGAATAATCAGAAGAAGAATGCACTACATGTATTATAGGCTACATAACTTATGTGATGCAACACTCGTGATGATGATATCGTTTCGCTGAGCTTTACCCTTAGCTCTAAGCCAAGTTAGCTTAGCTCTTAAGCAGCACTCTAGAAATATACGGTATACTTACGATTACAATGATTGGCAGTGCGTTTTTGCACAAGTCTAAGCCTCTACATGTATTTTTTGTAGGCTATATACATGCCTCTTAGCAGCCTCTATATATACATATGCAGGGGGAAATGTTAGCACAAAGTATACATCTGATGTAACGATTTTAGCGTCGACGATGCATAAAATCTGATACAATTTTAGGCGATCGCATTACTAAGCAGCACTCTGAATTTTATTTGTGCACATGCAGAAGCATTTTATACCTTTATTAGCCTATTTTAGATTATCCTGTTCTGCTTGGTGCAAAAATGAAACTGAAGTATAGGACTATAGGCCTAAATTAATGTTCACCATGCTCTGTTGTCACAGGAAATATGCCGCCCGACGTCATAAGAAAGAAAAACCAAATGATTAAAATTAGCAGCGAATAATCGTTTTATTATTAAAATAATCGATAAAAATAATCCGCAACTAGAATTATTTATCCATCGGTTTGTTAGTAGCATTTGTGGCACGCACATATGCACAATGTCAGTACACGCATAATACCGCGGCTCATCGTCATCGCGCCTTTGCCATTGTAGGCCCTTCTATGTGAGATGATCTCCCTCCCTCTATAATAATAATATTTTCTTTTAATATCTCAATCTGACACACCGCAGAACGATCACAAGTACATGTTATACGAAATACGGCCCACTGTAGCACGACACGCAGATCGGCTTTACAGCAGTGGGTTCGGTAACTTAACTAATGGCCTAAGAACTGGATCACTTCTGGACGGCCAAGCCAGAAGTGGGAGGGGCTATCTTTATTTTTAGCAGAACCCGAGTCAAGCAACACATCAGCAAAGCGCCTGCGGCAGCTAACAGAAAATTCAAATAAATTTTTGCCCTGAGCGGGGCTTGAACCCGGGTCCGCGCGGCTGACTCTCAGTTTAACGACCAGCGCTCTCACCACTGAGCTACGGGACCCCCCTCTATTCGCAGTAAGATCTTATTGGGAGTGTCATCTTCAGCCTTCGATCCTTGAAATCTTCTTATTTCCTCGGGGCAGTCCCGCTGAGAGCGCCTCTGACTATAGCTAGCACTTATACAACTTACAGTAGGAGACGCTTTGTAAATTCTCATAGATCTATAGTCTACAATGAGGCGCGGTGGTGTAGTGGGATGTTTGTTGCCTTGCTGCCGGAGGGCTGCAGGTTAGAATTCACCTCAAGCCGCATCGTAGGGATCCTGAACAAGTCCTTCACTCGCAATTTGCTCAGGCGCTTCGGTGTGAAACTCCGATTCAGTGTCCACGCTGTAGTCGGGAGCGCTTCTGAGTAGATATCTTGAAGGGGCGCTATGACAAGTGCACATACAGACAGTACAATATAATACAGTCCAATACAGTACAGTATACAGTACAATACAATACAATACACATGACTCTGATTGGATGTGTCGAATACTGTTACACGATATACCCATTCGCTAGATCTGAGTCCACAATCCAGCGCCCTATACATTTATATAGCGCGTGCATCGAATGAACTCCGCCACTGCAGTGCCAGTCCCAAGTCAGGAGAAAGGAGGAGGGCGACGCTAATCATTCTTTATCATCCTTAATCATCTCCAGAGCGTCGTTAATCATGCACCATCGAAGGTCCAATGTGACGGCGGCAAGTCCTATAGACAAGAAACTATATATATATACGGTTCGTAGTAATAGTATATATTAATGTAAACTCCAAATTTCTACAGAGCTGCTCTACAGCTGAGCGCAGGGCACCAGCTTATTAACGAGCGCTGCGTCGAATGAGAGGGATTGTCCGGACTCCGGAGAGCGATGCCCAGTGGAGGTCGTTCGAGTCCGGTCCCCGGAAGCGATGTCCTTGAGTGTCCTTGAGGGATTCATCTGCACAGGACATCAGTTGAAAACTAATTTCCATTTGTGAATTATTGTTGTCGTTGTCTCTGTTCCGTGCTCGTTGATCGCTTTCTGGTTATAGCGTATACGTGCGTGTCATGCAACACGCTGTTGTTGATTGGCTGCATATCGTATAACACCCGCTGTTGATGGTTTTCTGCCTGTCTCGATCGTCGTGCCAATGTAAATGATGTCTCTGGTCCTCTGTTGATGCACGTATACACGTTGGTGCGTCCATTATGTCACTGAAACTCATTGAGTCTACGTGGCTATAGGACAGACACAATTTGCACGTCAGCGTCGCAGTCATAACGACAAAAGATAAATGGTGGAGTCTGACTATGGGCGCCCGTAGAAAGTTTTGCAGGACGGGGCAAAACATAGGCTAATGGTCACTGTCAAATTTTTAGCAAGAGCTTCAACGATAAAATTCTCAATTTCACCTCGTCTGTCATTAGTATCTTCAGTGCTTATGTGCGAAGAAAATTTGTTAAGAACCAAAAAGTAGCAGTCGAAAATGGGAGTCAGTTTCCCAGAGGGAGAGGTGGGGCAAGTGTCCCTCTTGCCCCTATGTGCGGGCGCCCATAACTCTGACGGCGTCCTTCTGGTCTCAACAGGCACTCTTTCTTAGCCAGAGTGTGGCATAGACTTGTACCCATGTTCTTTTTGTTTCTTTGGCAATAAATCAATAAATAAATAGACAAGGCTGTGCAAAAAACGATCGCGTCGTCATTATAATATATTTATGCTGGCGTGACTCAGACAACTCGGTCGTTTGCAGTAATTGCATTTGTTAAAAGCGCTAATGATGTTGAACTCAATGACTTCTACCATAATTATCACACTACAGCAACATAATCGGTGATTAGACATGCAATGGTTTTTGGAACTTCCCCGTCTTTTAGTTTGTCGAGAAAGAAGAATGGTCTGACACAGCATAATAATGGACAGAGACCCCCCTTCTGCCTGGCTGTCGGCATATACGACGCCGATATTTATGGTCAACACCGCCGACTCTTGTTCATTGTGTTCGTCTGTGGTCAAGGCTGTAGCTAGGGGGTGTTTTGGGTGTTTGAACACCCCCGGAAATGGAAAATGTAAAAAATAATAGAATGCATTTACTAGCACATGTTGTAAAAACCATGAAATAAAACCATGAAAGCAGCCCCCGAAATGAAAAATGTAAACAAATCGAATGAATTGGTGATATTCAGTGGCGGAGACAGGGGAGCTAGGTTTTTTTCCGACCGAATGGCTAAAAAGAGTCATCAATTTTTGGCGGATAGAAATGGAAATTTTCCATGAGATTTCGACTGATGACTGTAAAAAGATCATCAGTTTTTTCGGACGGGAAACTGAAGAAACGCCCCTCCGAAATCAAATCCTGGCTACGTCCTTGTCTGTGCCATGGTGGGGAGGCTGAGCTGGTCTCCATCAGGGATGCCACTCTGAATTTGAGAAGAAAGCTAGATCCTAAACAAAAAACCTAGATCTAGGTGGAAAAAGCTACTAGTGGTATTCCTGCAGGTCTCCACGACGCCGCTTCTGTGAGACGCCTAGGTAATTATATGTCGAAGGTTTACATTACATTACTGTTATTTTTATCATTGCTTTCGATGAGACGCAGTGCCCGGTAAGGCAACAGTATGCAAACTAATTCAGTCAAGCATGACAGTCTTTCGCGGCCAGCGGTATATTCAAAGCACTGCCCTGTGATTGACCGATTGATTGTTTAGGGTTGCCCTCCTTCTTTCCCAAGCCTTGAGACTGGCGCTTGCAAAGAACGAGCATGCAGAAGCGGAATTCTATTGTCCCATTTCGAGGTGTACTCCTTTAAACCAAAGGTTAAGATGCTGAGCGATCGTGTTTGTGTGTTTGTGTGTGAGTGGGGTGGGGTAGGGGTTACAAACTCAGAGAACCTTCGAACCTGTTCCCTCAGTGTTGCAGACCGAGCTCTCTAACCAATAGGCTACACTGCCCCACAGCAAACTACAGACAACAGGAAAGACCGAGAATTCTAGTGAAAGGCATTGCCCCCCCCCCCGATCTAGAAACAAGCGGTCAAGCAGACGGACAAAGAAAAGGAGACAGACACACAGAAAGACACACAGAGACACACAGAAAGATACACAGAGACACACATAGACACACAGAGACATACAGAGACACACACAGAGACACACAGACACACAGAGACACACAGAAAGACATAGAGGCAGACAAGCAGTTTCCGGTCGACGTCAGATCACATCCGGTTATTGGCATCGGAAGATAATTAGCAAGGCATAAACTGGTTCCCGTCTCCTTCAACGGATGTATATGTAGTGTCTTTGTCCACCAGTGCACCAGCGCACCATGTAACAACCATTAACCACTGCCTGGTTGTTTTCCTGTATTTTCACGTAGATTATAACTCTCCAATTATATTAGACCAATTTAACGTGAATGCACGTTTGGAGAGACGCACGGTACATGTATAAAACGCGCTATATAATTATATATAGGCCTAATAGTCGTCCGTGACATAATAATAATTACAGGCTACACTAGAAATAACCTACAGAAAAGTAGGCCTACAGATATTTAATAGTGAAGTGAGTTCTACTGCTATAGTAGACAGAGGGAATTAATGACGCGGTCAATTCATCTGTGTGCAATGTCATATTTTGATTGTTAATTAGCAAATTCTATCATACCGGTGCATGTGTAGCGCACAATGCATTCAGCAATGACACATCAAAAACGAGAGGTCGTTATCAGATAAGTATTACAAATATATCCAGACAATTAGTCGGCTGAGAACTGAGATCGCTCGCATGCTTACCCTACATGTGCTGCTTTAAAATGCACAGTATACTATAGCATGCGCACGAATGCCCATATATAGGCATGTGCAACAGACATCCTAATCTAACAGCACAACTCTAGTATCGGGGGCCGAATGACGACACTTTAGTCCAACCCTTATCCTAACCATAACCGACCCTCACGACGCCTAACCGGACCCTGACCGACACATCGGTCCCCGATAATATAGTTATGCAAATCTAACGTAAGATGATGACTTACCGTTTGCAATGCTGTCATGAAAAGACTGTTACTCACTATTTACGTGGAAACATTAGGTAAGTATTTACCCCCAGTTTTTCGTGCTGAGAGCGCCTCTGCATTTTCATTCTATGAGTGGCGCTATATGAATTCATAAACTATACAATACATTACAATACAATACAATGCAATGCAATACATTGCAATACAATGCAGTGCAATGCGATGCAATGCAATACAATACAATAAATGCAATAGGCTACAATAAATACATTGCAATAAATACAATACAATAAATACAATACAATAAATACAATGCAATGCAATACAATACAACACAATACAATTCAAAATAGTTTTAAAATCCTTGTTCATTGTTGTTGTTAACTGTTACAGGGTAGAGTTGATCAGGTTGTGCATAAGGCCATGCATAATAAGTATTATAATCACCCGTAATAGTTTAATCAGCGAGGTTTCCATGGCTGCGCGAAATTACTTGTCCATAGGAATTAACAATCGGGCGTGTATACGCATTCGTGCATTACCGGTACGTATAAACCCTAACCATGCGTGAATCAACGCGCGAATGATTAGTGCTTGACGTAATGTGCGAATTAAATGCATTAAGTGCTCATCGATTTTGACTTGATGCATATAATCATAGGGATATGCGACCATGCAGCAGAAAAAAGCAGCCATAGTTAATGTACGATTACAGCGATAAAAATTATCCACCGATAAACGCATGCAACATCTATGCACCAACGCAACTACATGTACGTGTCCGTCGTCATAACTTCAGTTGAAAGGAGAATTTATTGCATATTGCAACGGACGCCACGCAGATATTTCTGAATACAGAAGGGCAGAACACAATGGTGAAAACTTTTTGCAGGAGCATGAAAAATGCAAAAAATAGGAAATGAAGAACATGGGAATTTTTGTATGAAGGGTTTCTAAGTCGAAATACATGTAATGTAATGTAATGTAAATCTTCGAGAATTTCTCAGCGCCCACAAAAGCCACGTCAGGGAGACCAGCTTAAACACCAGCGCTATATAAAATCAAGTCCGCAATGGCCAGAGCTGCCGCTTTCGTTCCGGTACCAGGTCAAAATCCGGGGAGGTCAAGCCGACATGTATCTCACTTTCACTGTGATATGTATCATTGGTATCATTAGTGCTTTAGGACGAAGAAATTTGTTCAAATACGAAAGTACCGTACAAGTTTTGAAATAGGTGTCATTTTTCCAGGGGTTGCAGATGATACTTCTCGGCATTCGACAGATCACATGTGTAAGCATGCATTATTAATAAATGGGATTACAGACACGCTGTCATTTTTTATTATACGTGTATTCATGTAGACGTATAATATGCGGTAGCCTATATAATGTTGACAATTTATCTCCTTTTTGCTAAAGTAATATTCAGCGCGAGACGCGGTTGACGTAACACAATCCTCCAAAAAAATCTCCTGGAATTTTGCAATTCTCCGGATATCATGCAGACGCGGAATGAGACCCGGATGGAATACAATACAACACAGAATTTTATAGCGCCATTCTTCTCAAGTACAGAAGCGCAGACGACCATGGAATATGCATCATGGATGACGCAATTGATGACGCAATTGTGAGTGGTGGACTCTTCAAGTCCATTTATGCACGGTAACTGCCTGGGAAGTTGGAAGGTACATGTATACAGTTGAGGTTCGGGGATACATTAGAAAATCATTTGCGACAAGGTTAAGGACGTAGGCTTCATCCATAAACCTCTGAATCCGATTTATTGATATCTCTTGTGTGCATTCACGTGCAGGCTACGCATGCGAATTTTATAGATGAATTTGTGTATGAATGTGTGTGTTTTGTATTCATTTAACAGGGGGACTACTCAGAAGTTCCCCCGACTCTAGCACTATAGCCTACAGAAGGCGTAGTTTTGAGTTGAACATAGGAAAGCTACGTCACATCTGCTTCATGGACACTGTAAGTGCCCGAGGAAGCAGACCTACATTCCAGATCACTGGGTCCACCACGGGAAAGCTCCATTCTGCACAGTTGCAGTTCATGAGAATGGAACCAAGAGCACTCCATTCTTTGCAAAACGCAGGGGCGATGACCTTGGCCAACGACTTTTTTTGGGAGGATACACAGATTATATGCCATTAATATGTATAGGCATATAGACTTACTATACGCATTTGTATGTGCGTGTGCGTGTGTGTGCATACGTGTGTATAGGTCGGACCTGGTCAGTATGTGTCTTTACAGATCATCTTGAGTTGTCGTTGCTATACTGATCGAGAAACCGTCTACATATATATTTAGACTAAATTATAATATTGCATGGATCGATCGATCGATCGGCAAATTCATAGAAGCCCCTTCATCGACCTTTTGATCTTTCCACAGCAGCGATTAACAAGAGTAGCACAGTCGTCATCATCGTCGTCATCATCATCGTCGTCGTCATCATCATCGTCGTCGTCGTCGTTGGTAGATATTTGCAGTCTTCGCGAGACGAAGTCACCACGAAGACTGATTGATTCCAGATATGAGACGGAAGATTGGGTTGGAATGGATTCCACTGGAGAGGAAGAAGATGTGAAAGCGTTTCCCTGCATGGATCTGTCCGACTGGAATGGCTGCTGTTCGATCCGTCATTTATCATCGTTTCACATCGAATTGCTATTTAATTTGCCGGAAAGTAGCCGCTGCAGTGATTCCACTTCTGGGTGGAAATGGAGCGCGACAACAGACTTCACTTGAATCAAACGACCATATCCATTGTTCGCCACATATATTTATAAAGCAAATTCAAATTCATGACATTTTATGCATTGAGTGGAATATTTGGACAACGCTTCAATTATAATTCTACATCTATCCATGCGTCCACCCGTCCTTTGTTCCCCCTTTCTCCTTTCCATCCATCCATCCATTCATCCACCGACCCACCCACCCACCCACCCACACATCCATCCATCAATCCACCCATCCATCCATTTATGTATCCACCCATCCATCCGTCTACCCATTCATCCGTCCATTCATCCATCCATCCATACATCCATCCATCCATCCATACATCCATCCATCCATCCGTCTACCCATTCATCCGTCCATCCACCCATCCATCCATCCATCCATCCATCCATCCATCCATCCATCCATCCATTTATGTATCCACCCATCCATCCGTCTACCCATTCATCCGTCCATCTATCCATCCATCCATCCACCCATCCCCCCTCCATCCGTCTACCCATTCATCCGTCCAACCTTCATCCATCCATCTATGTATCTACCCATCCGCCTACGCATCCAGGGTGCACCCATCCACACTCAACTCGTCTATCAGCCAGTCCATCCATCCGTCCGTCCGTCCGTCCGCCCAGCCATCCACCCATTCATCCATCCGTTCCTTTGACCGGACAATGAGCCAAATCAACGATTACATTCCTTAGAAGGAAATGCTCCAACAGAGGCAAGACATGCAGCCATGGAATAAGATCGATGGCTTCGCAAGCCCCCCTCAACCCCTCACCCTCTCAGCCCCCTTCTTTCTTCTTCTCTCCTTTCTTTCCCTACACATCATCATTAGCTGACAACAGGACAATTTCGTCATCACACCACCACTCTATCTGTCTATCTGTCTGTCTGTCTGTCTGTCTATCTGTCTGTCTATCTGTCTATCTGTCTATCTGTCTGTCTATCTGTCTATCTGTCTATCTGTCTATCTGCCTATCTGTCTATCTGGCTTACTCGCTCTGCTTGTCATTCTGCCTCTGTATTTCTCTCAGTCCATCTGCGTTTCTATAGGACATCTCCCTCCACCCCTCTCTAGGCTCCCTCCCTCCCTCCCTCCCTCCCTCTCTCCCTCCCTCTCTGTCTCTGTCTCTGTCTGTCTCTCTTTCTTTCTCTCTGTCTGTCTGTCTCTCACTCTGTTCTCACTCTGTCTGTCTCTCTCTGTCTCTGTCTCTCTCTGTCTCTGTCTCTCTCTGTCTCTGTCTGTCTGTCTGTCTGAATGTCTCTCTCTCTCTTCCACGTGAATCTGTTTACGTCTTCATATTCTTATGAATCTCTGCCATGATCTTCCATCATCGTTAGTCTGTCTGGGTCGCAGTGTTTGTCACTCTATGTCTGTCTTGGTATACCTCTAAGTCTGTTTCTGTCTTCTGGACTACAGTAGTGTTGTGTCATTGAGTGCAAATATGCCTTCAGCGTCGATTATTCTGCACCTGTGTTATAAGTGCATACGTCCTTATTTACCCGGCAGTCTTCGTACGTGTGTCACTCTCCGTTGGTCTTATATCACATTCAACATCAACATATGAATAACATTGCGTAAATACTTTTACGCAATCATGTATATTTAAATTGCATAGGTATACACATGAGTATGAATATTGAATAATAATTTGTAGGGATATAATAAGCCTACACAGTGGCGGCGCCAGGATTTCAGTTTTGGGGAAGGGGGCTGAAACCTCCCGGAGGAAATTTTTCATTTTCAACCGCCAAAATTTCTGACGACCTTTTTTTAGTCATCCGGCCAAAATCTTATTGAACTAATTCAGTTATTTCAGTTATTTCAGTTTTGCATGTTAAAAATCCCGGATGGTTTTTTTAGGGGTCTTAGCCTTTTATAGGGGTCTTAGCCCCCCTATCCCCTCTAGCGCCGACAGTGATCCTACATAATACATACATTATAAATTTATTCACACGTATGCATGCAAGGCTTGCAAGTATATAATTATACATGTAGGTGAAATGTATTGCATATTGCAGCCATAGTGACTGGTATACCTACATGTAGGGGAAGTAGGGGCAAGACGGACCCTTGAGGCATGATGGATCCCGTCAATATAAGGTATATACGATGTCGACACCTATCGATTGAACTTTAATTATTGTAATACTGTTGGCGCTTTGGTGATTTGACCAAAATAAGCGACCGAAACGACATTTGTTCGTTTTTTATGACGAAAAGTTGATTTTCAACCTGTTCGATCTTATTTTCAAGAAACAGTTATTTGCTAAGTATTCAATTGCACATTGTCACAGGCTTTTGATGCAAGTATATTTGGTTAAACACCCTTTTCTGCCGTATTAACGAATTCAGTATTGGCAGGATACCCAGTAGATTAAATTTTTAATTGGTGAAAAGTTTACACCTTACGCATGAGTGTGAGTTGGATCAGTCACCGACGGGGCAAGACGGACCTTGTGATTCATCTTGCCCCGTTTGTGTGAATTTTACCTGTGGTTCGAATTTTTTCATTCGATTTCACATGTTAATTAGCTATTATGTTATTATTACTATAACAATAATTGTTGGATACAATAATAATGACATTTAACGCGAAAGACATGATTGCAGTGGTCTATCTTGTTCCACCATGGGGGCAAGATGGACCACTAAAATCGCCTAAAATTGAAAAAATCTAGTCCAATGTAACTTCTGCGTTATTCTCACTGTTTTACATTATAGACGACCACATTTATGCATAAAATAGTATTCTGCATGTGATCAGAACACGCTATGATGAAAGACTAATGCGTGGGGCATGATTTATTAGATTGGTCCATCTTGCCCCATAGTGGGGGCAAGACGGACCATTACGACTAAGTTTTTAAATTTAAAAAATCTTATTATCAAAAAGGGATGCAATTAAATTTATGTTGCCCTTAGCTATGGTACTGTATAGGCTACGAGTAGCAAAAAAATTTGTGCCCGTGAAGCACGTTTATGGTGTCTCAAACCCAAAAATCCGTTACGGGGTCCGTCTTGCCCCTACTTCCCCTACGTACGCTAAACGCCTTCGCGAGGTTATTGTAAAGCGCTGTATGAATGTCCATAATTATACATACATGCATACATACGTACGTACATACACACATACACACATACATACATACATACATACATGCATGCATACATACATACATACATACATACATACATACATACATACATACATACATACATACATACATACATACATACATACATACATACATAGGCGTACGAGACATTTCGACAGTGGGGGGGCAAAAAAATTTTACCCGAAAAATCTGACGATCTTTTTTTTAGTCATCCGCCCAAAATTCTAAGCATTTTCTCGTCCGAAAAATCTGACGACGTTTTTTAACCCTATGCGTGCCCGAAAAAATCCTCTCGTTCCTGATTTGCCCGAAAAAATGTCCGAATTTTTTTGCCCGTCCGTGCCTCTTTTGCCCGAAAAACACATTTGCCCGAAATTTGGGGGCATTTGCCCACCCTGGACCCCCGCCTCGTACGCCTATGCATACATACATACATACATACACGGATGTATAGCCTTGTATTATTTCCTGGCTCGCGTGTGTCCTATAGTTTCTGTCTCTGTACCATTGAGTGTGCATGACTGCCTGTGTATTCATCCATTTGCAATAAAAATCACCGGAATAATATTCTGCAGAGTCTGATATGATACTACAATAATATATGTTATTTTATTGCATATAAGTAAATGACTGGGGCTTATTTTTCGGCGAATATGCTCTGATATCGTCTTCTACTAATGAAAGCAGACGGAGAGATTGATCGATTTTTCCATGTAGGCATATACCTCGCCTTCTCCATAATATATATCGAAACGGCTAAATCCCCCGTCAATTTGGATGCCCGGCTCTGCTCCTTACGTCCCTGCCCCGTCCAGTGCATAGAGGGAGGGGGGATGGAGCTATATAGGGGAGAAGGGGCTATATAGGGGAGAATGGGTATATAGGGGAGACGGGGGTGAGGTCGACTGAATGTGCTTCGTCTGCTTTCTATATTTCGGTAATTTAATATACACCCATTGCCACGCGACGCGGGAGAGCACAGACCGATTAGAAGAAGGTTCCTGGAACGCGATGTCTCCGTGGAACGACCCGCTGTGAAGAATAATTCTTTCTCGTTCTGTCGTTGACTGAAAAACATGAATATTTTCATATATAATTGTATGTATGTGTCTTTGCAGTTTATCCATTTATTAATATATAATTATATATTATATATATTATATGTATGTGTTGTATTGTATTGTATCTGACCATTTATAAAGGGCTTCTTGCAGCAAGAGCCCCCATTGAGTTCAGCCCCGAGAGAAACCTAAATGCCTACCTGTAAATGTAATTCTGATCATATATAGGCATATATATATATATATAGTAACTTATATTTTTCACGCTCTACGCAACAGCTACAAAACGGAATTAAGTTGATTGATTATCCAAATTAATTTTTTTAAATAATCGATCGAAAGATGTTTAATCAATATGCTAGCCCAAGAAATTATGTAGGCAATAGACCTACAATTTAAGTATGTTTGTAAATCTGTGTAGGACCATGCATGAATGTAGGCCGATATGTATCATGTAGACTCTCTGCATTTTTTACATTATGTTTATCCGTGTCACGGACCGTATGTATGCATGTATGCATGTATGCATGTATGCCATTCCATATATCCATGCTTGTACATATGTATGCATATATAATTATATGTGTATGTGTTTGTGTGTACGCATGTCTGTGTATATGTGTGAGTTTGTCTGTGTGTATGTATAGATACGTATGGTTGACTGTGTCTGTTGTGTCTGTCTGCAGAGTGGCAGATCGCTGTCATTGGAATGACGATGTTCTCCGCAACATTTGACTCGATGGCCTTGACGCTGTCCGTCTGTGGGATCTGCGCTGGCTCCCTGCCGAGGAAGATCTACTATTACCACTCAGCCGGGGAAATACATCTCCTATGCGGTATGCGGACTGTTTGACTATTGTAGTGTCAAGTAAACCTTGATAGAGCAGAGCTGCATGTACATGTATATAGGTAGGGAGAGTTAAGAAGGTTTAGTATTCAAAACTGGCAAAACATGGCAATCTGTAATGAGTCCAGGTGAGGCACGGTAATGTAACATTAAGGGTAATGTTAGGCAGAGTGCAGTCTGATGAGAGGAGATTAGTTGTATAGTTCCACTTTGCAAAAGCCGTTTAATGAAGACTCATATGCTTTAGAAATGTAGACAAAACTAATGTCAGCTGCACGATGGAATCCCACCCAGTGAACAACATGCACGATTCGAGGAAAAAGAAAAAAGACTTTGTAGAAAAAGAACAAAGGTTTTGAAGACAAAAGACACGAAGGCTTTGAATAAAAAGAAACAAAGGTTTTGAAGACAAAAGAAACAAGGGCTTTGAATAAAAAGAAACAAAGGTTTTGAAGACAAAAGAAACAAAGGCTTTGACGAAGAAAAAACAATGGCTTTGAAGAAAAAAGCAAGGGCTTTGAAGAAAAAAGAGACAAAGACTTTGAAGAAAAATAAACAAAGGCTTTGACGAAAGGGAAACAAATTAATTTGATCTAAGGCAGACCACGACAATTCTGGATAGCAATAACGTGAATAAGGCCACAGCAGCATCTCTTTAACTGACAGTAATGGTATCAATGGATGGACTCCACTGGCAGACATGATCGCGAGGAGGACAATGAAGATTATTACTTGTACGGTTGTACCAATCGCCGCCAAATG
The DNA here is from genome assembly GCA_949752735.1 of Lumbricus terrestris. NCBI lineage: Eukaryota > Metazoa > Annelida > Clitellata > Crassiclitellata > Lumbricidae > Lumbricus > Lumbricus terrestris. The sequence goes on along the minus strand of OX457052.1, from coordinate 23,514,310 downwards.
GCTGACGTCAGAAACTGATGGTGACGATGATGAATTCTTATAAGAGTATGTGTTTCTGTAAGCATTCTTAACCTCTGACTTACATAGCCCAAGAAAAAGATTCAACTGACGACCATGTACGAAAACTGCTTTCAAAGAATTCGAACACGGCTACATGCATGTAGGCCTAGTTGTCTGTGTTACTGTGCACGTTTTGCAAACATGTAGGCTTCCAAGACGCTTCATATAGCGCATTTTATATACATTATAGAGCCTAACAAGAGCTGCGACATGTGCGTGTTCTCAACGTCGTTGGAAGGATGAAGGAGGCAGTGTTCGTTACAGGTGATTTTTATGATAGTGGCGCCACTGGTGGCAATACCTGCAGCACTGCAGTGTTGTTTGATCAGCCATGCACCACCACCGCATGTGCATTGTGCACCTGAATGGCTTTCATGTCGTCTCGAAGAACTGTCAGAAGTATAGTGTCGATAGGTCTCCAGGTTCTTACTTTGACAGCGGATCTTTAAGTGCGGCTCGAAGCACGTAAGACAAGGTGATAAATGAGTTATATAATATGCATTATGTATAAGTACACAATGTATAATATTATATGTAAATATATATATGCATGATGTTGGTGTGTATCTCAAGTTGCATGCACTTGAGCGCACTTCTGTCGGCGAAAGACGAAGTGTAGAAGTGCATTTATTGCTGGCCTGGTGAACAGAGCAGGTGAATGTAACTGAGACGATCGGTATACATGTAAGGATTGTAGGCATATGCTCAGAGTTTCTCTGCGTCTGTTGACAGTTACTCGGTCAGCGACGCAACTTGTATAAAAACGGTTCAGGGTGTTCAGATTCTATTCATTGGTCGTTCACACACTCATGGGCGCCAACATTGCATTTTTGCAGAGTGGGGCAAAATACGCTGGTCGCGGTGAAAGTTTTTAGCAAGAGCGTGAAAATTGCGAAGCAGGATATTATAAATTTATGACATGGGTATTTTTCATAGAGGTTTCGAAATGTAATTTTCTCAGTTTCAGTTCCTGTAGGCTATCACCAGTGTCATTACTCCTTTAGTGCGAAATTTGTTAAAAATCAAAACGTGGTATATAGTCCAAAATAATTGTCAATTTTCCAGGGAGAATACTCCATTTTGCCCCTATGTGTTGGCGCTCAGGTTCACACTTTCATACTGTTCTTTATTCGTTACTTACTTTTTCATTCTCTATATTGATGCTTTGCTTCAGAAACAATTCGCTCTTTCATCTTTTCGTCGATTTACAAATTCTGTGACCATTAATTAAAATTAATTAATTAATTAATTAATTAATTCACGCAGTTCACTGATTCATCCGTTCAGTCATTCAATCATTCAGTCAGCCAAATCAGTCAGAATCAGTCAGTCAGTTGTTCATTCATCCATTTTTATAATCAGTTAATTCATTCTTTCAGTCAGTCAGTCAGTCAGTCAGTCAGTCAGTCAGTCAGTCAGTCAGTCAGTCAGTCAGCCAGTCCGTCAGCCAGTCAGCCAGCCTGTCAGTCAGTCAGTCAGTCAGTCAGTCAGTCAGTCCGTCAGTCCGTCAGTCAGTCAGTCAGTCGGTCAGTCAGTCAGTCAGTCAGTCATAGTTCCTTCCTTTGTCTGGCGTGTCATTCGTTTCTCTACATCAGGCTACCTTTACAAATAAGTGAAACAATTGAAAAGTGACGTAGAACTAATTAACCTGTCACATCTATTGTCTGATTGTAGCGATCGGATGCAGCGTCACTCTTCTCTTGTTTCCAATGACAATGGAAGACGAGACACGATTATCGTCGTTGTCGTTGTCATCGTCGTCGTTATCATCAACGTCATCATCGTTGTCGTTGTCGTCGTCGTCGTCGTTGTACATGTTTGGCTATGGTTACTTTGCTGTATGTGGAGCAACGGCATGCCTCTGTGTGGCCGCCTTCAGTATGTGCCTGGACGACCTCATTCGCACTCTGGCGCGAGGAGCATGCCACCGAAGTAGCGCCAAAGTATAACGACTATATATATCTTCTTACCTCTATCAACCGCATGCAATTATATATATATAATATATGTAATGTATATATATTATATATATCATATACTATATATAATAATATAAATATCTATATAATATGCATATATTACTTAATATGTGTTATATACTTATAATTATGGGCGTATACGTGCCACCATCATACGGGCCTTGTTCAGAAGAGAGCGCCTGTTATGATGTCTTGTTCTTTGATTGGCGATATGAAAGTGTTCAACAGTAATTGCAAATGTATACGTATTCATGCCAGCGTGAAATTTTCCCAAACATGTGACCCATTAAGGATCCAGGTGGGTCCCATTAAGGCTGCATGGGAAATGGACACGCTAGCAAGACCCAAGGGCGGATACAGAAATTTTCGAAGGGGGGGGGGCAAAATTTTCGGTCTTGGGACAGGGGAAATTGTTTTTGTCTTGGTCGCCGAAAAATCCGATTTTTAGTTATTTGTCGAATTCCCAAGAAAAAGATATAAATTTTATCCGCCAAATAATTATTACTTTTTTATTTTTTAGTCATAGTGTTCTTAAGCACCTGTACGGACCTCGTGGGGGGGGAAGCGCCTACGAAACTGCTCATGGGGCCACGCCAACTTTCCGACCCAGAATAGCTGGTAAAAAAATTAATTAACTTCTAAATGGGGGCGGGGGCATGGCCGGATTGGCCCCTCCCTGGATCCGCCCCTGGCAGGACCTGGTTACGATGATTCCATCGGTGCAAAAATTTCGTGCTTGTTTTGTTCGCACGTTTATATATTATTATGCTCGGTTTAGCAAATTGACGTCTCGTTCAAATGGTTTTTAAAATAACGGACAGAAGATATTCTCTTATAACAGGGCTTTTTCGAGTGCAGTTCTACACAAAAAGCACAATTCTATAAGTGAACTTGCGCAACTGTAAAAACAATTATCTTTATTGAGTGAAAACGGTTTAAAAATGCTCATTATCGTCGGATTTGGAATAAGTTACCATGAAGGATGGGAAGGGAGAGACGAGGTTGTGGTGTTCTAAAAATTCTTTAAAAAACAGTTCCTGTCTTGTATCCACGTTCTTTTGAACCAAAGGTCGTCCAGTACAGTTTCTGTAAAGGATCGCTATGTAAATATCCCAAGCAATTAACCTACAACAATTATTGTCCGTGGGATCCTTAGATGACAATTATTGGACTAACATGATCCCGCTTTCTCGTCTCAGTGAAACCGGTCCATGCGATTGTAAAGTCATGCGTAAAGATCTTTGAGCGCACAAATATATTCTGCAATGATCTTATAAGAGAAGGATAATCTGTGTTAGACTGGACGGACGTAGGAAACCTGTTTTCAATTAATGAGACATTAGACGACGAGTATCCAGCTGCCTATAAGCAGACTACCGAGCTGTATGAGAATTATATGAATATTGGACGTATCTCGGTAAGGGCGATATTTAAACTTAGTTATGAACTGGCTATCTAATGATGTATGTTTGTTTGTATGTATGTATGTATGTATGTGTGTATGTATGTATGTATGTATGTATGTATATATGTATGTATGTATGTATGTATGTGTGTATGTATGTATGTATGTATGTATGTATGTATGTATGTATGTATGTATGCATGTATGTACGTATGTATGTATGTACGTATGTATGTATGCATGTATGTATGTATATATATATTATATATATATATATATATAGGCCTAGGCTGCATTATTAATGCAGCAGACTGACGTAACATTGTAGGCCGTGCATGGATCGATGCAGATTTCTTTGCCAAATCTCAACAACGAAAGCAGACGATTGAAGGCATCATTATTAATTTCATGATGGAAAACGAATGTGATGAACTCGCTTCTCGATTCTTTAAGTTCACGAAGAAATTAAAATCTCCACTTTATAGACGAGATTCTGAATTGGTCTAATGTTCTATGAGCTTTGAACGAGTTTGGGTTTAAATTATTTGAACGAAACGTCGATTTGTTTAACAGGACTGTCTCTGGAACTTTCAGGATTATAAATTTTTATATTTAATATAGGCCTAGTCCGCCGGTCTGAAGAAAAAAGACGTGCAGACTATCAATTTAAAATGAACAATCATTGGTGCTATAGTGCAGTCTAGCTCTATAGGCCTTCATCTATGAGGGGCACCGTTGGGTTTAAGAAATTGCAAGTACATGTGGAGAATACGATGAACTTCTCTAACCTATGAGACTCGAGTTCAAACCCTGTGGGCTTGTCATACGAAATCGATATGGATGGCATTGTTGAATTGCACGCGGCCTTAACAGCCACGATATGTTCAGTATCTGATTCAACACACGATTCCCGCGGGATTCGTAGCAAGTATTGTAGGATAACGAAGTTGTGTTTCTGAGAAGATCGTTGTCTGAAGCTAGAACGTATTACGAAGTCTTGTCGTCAGTGGATCATGGTTTCAGAATCCGACCGCGTTGCACTAGATTTATTGCCAGGGCTTGAATACGAGGTTCTATCAATTTTGGACGTATACGCTATCTCGGTAAGAGCGATATTTAAACTTAGTTAGATTCTGTGTACTGGCTGCTGTGGCTAGACAACCATAATTAGGCCTACATGGACTGGTAACGCGTAGGGTAAATTAGAGACAATCTCGACCTATTCGCTTCTTCGTAGGATTTTCAGAGATTCTCAGGTTGCGCGATGCTTAGGCTACTAAAATTCTCAGGCAGTTCCATGGCACATCTACGCACTATTCAAGTCGAGTTGGAGCGCCACTGTCTTGTTGTGCATACTGGAGGGCGCTATTTAAATATTCTGAATTAATTAATTTTTCTCTCTACCGTACCTTTATTACTTGTGTAAGAAACAACAGGTCAGTTCTGAGGAATATATCGGTTCTGTTAGGTCGAGCGAGTTTAGCTGCCAAAGGCGTTTCTGTATAATCATGTCTGTGCTCTTTTTCGTCCTATGCAACGATGCAAAACTGCAGTTCTGTTGAGTCAATTACACCAACGTTAACCATGAACGCTTTGCGTCTTCAAGAAAAACTAATGTTCGTCGATTGTAGAAACAGAAATTTGTCAGAAATGTTTACGTATACATGTATGAATAGAAATAAAGAGATGAGTCCGTTATATTAAACCAGATGTTCTTTTCTTCTTGATGTCGTCTATCTGTGTGCCAATAGGCCGTGCCGCAGCCCGGTGGACCGGCTCCAACCTCTCGATCCGTACACACTGGAGACCAACAAAGATGGAAGCGCAGTAGTTAAGGCGGATCAGAACAAACGCGTGAGAAAGGAAGCCCGCAGTTTTGAAAGTCAGAGATCGAGCAATGACCCTGAGCTGCAGTGGCAACTGCTTCATACTTGATGTATCTGAGGGGCAAGGGTAAATTCAGAGTTCATGAACACCTCAAGGTCACGACCCACCGAAGAAAAGTCATAGATGAGAATTCATTGAAGAGCACTCTGGCATAGCAATTGTCTATAGCACCAAAGCAATTGAATTGAGTTTTTAGGGCGTTGAGGCGGAATCTGCTTCTAAGGACATCCAATCTGTGAGATCGTTGCCCGTTGCATGGTGAGATCGGTTTCAAGCGCTGCGAATTAAGGGCAGTGTGCCATCTGCATATAGCTGGCTTATCACGCCGTCGGATGTTAGGGCGTGCCAACGTCAGAAGTATAGATAATGTAAAGTAAGAGACACAGGACAGAGCCTCGCGGGAGACCAATTGTAGCCAGGACCCAGGGTACCTGGTTTTCTCACAATCTCACAACTGGACCGCCCAGCTAATAAAGAAATTATCCACTCAAGCGGACGTCCAGCGAGTCTGAAAGAGATAGAAAGTTGCGCGATTAAGATTTCGTGATCGACTGTGTCGAACGCTGCGCTAACATCAAAAAGGGTAAGTGAAATCACCTGCCCTCCCCCCAATCCATGTCCCCGTAGCAGTCAGTCGTATATCTATGCGTTTAGGAATGCATGGCTGTATGACATAGACAAAGACAATTATATTACATTCATGATGATTTAATATTGTAGCTGATTTTTTACCCTCTTGTAGCCAGCTGGTCTACAGTACGTGGCGGAAAATGAGTCTCGAAATAAATGAGTCCAGGGGATAGTACAAATGCGCTATGTTCACTCGAATAGTCTATGTATCACAGTGGCGCTTGAAAGCAACCGCTCAGCAGTATCGCACAAAAATTTAGTATGTTTTTATTTCTAAAACCTACTTAATGAGAAACTGTTAAATTTTTTTCGGTTGAAAATGGGGCACATACAAACAAACAGAACAGAACAGAACTGTCATGAAATCAAGATTCTGACTTTCTAATTTCGGGAGGTGGCATTGGTACGGCTATCCTACATGCGCTTATAAATGTTGACTCACTTCAGTAGGTGGCGCTGCTTTAACCCTATGCGTGTTGAGCCGTGGTAAAGTCACGTGCCACTGTAACTATGTCAAATTTCCTTGCAGGCCCAATGAAAGTTGGGATGTGAGATAGCCCATTGCTCTGATTTGGAAAGAATGTCGGTTTGTCTGCTGTTGATGGAAAAGCTCCTCGTCAAAGTCCACAGAGCAATTTTGTCAATCAGCTGTCTACCATCACTGCGTTGCTTCCAAGATCGTATACAGTGGCGTGTGTGTATGTGTAGGTTGGACATACATCTATGGCGGCGCTAGCTATAGTCCTATGAGCCTACAATTTTAGCAGGTTGCGTCAAGGTCATATCCGTTATTTAGTAGGTCGAGTAAGTTAAATGTAAGAAAGATACTAAAATTCCAAATAAATTTGACAGGTCACAAGACAGGTCATGGGCAAAATTGGCATTATGTGAAATGACCTTCCGCGACCTAAGAGGCCTATGGTAGCACCGTCACTACCAGTGGAGGGACTGGCTTTCTAATTGGGAAGCTGAATAGGCCTAGCCTACACTTCTGAAGCTACGGGAGAGCCCGATATTCCAGGAGCGGGGAGTCTAATCGTCTGCAGGCATCCTAAAGTGGCTGACACCTACATGTATCTAGACCTATAACCCTAGACCTCCTGAAGCTGAAACCTCCAAGTTACGGGAGAGCCTATAACATCACAAGGAGTGCGGTCTGCTGGGCAACCTAAAGTGACCAGGCCTAAAACCTATCTAGGCCTATAACCCTAGAAGAATAAGACAAGTTATTTCTTTTCAACTTTTATTGAGCGAACATTCATAGACTTCATCGGTCTAGTATTTTAAATAAGTTCGCAGACGACAGTTCATCTGTTGCGGTCGCTCGGGTCTTTCCCGTCTTCAGCGTAGAAGGAGGAGGACGCCCTCCCGATGGTAGCAGCGTCGTCTAGTAGTGGCGTCGGCGACGTCGTCGGCGGCGTCCGTGGCTTCGTCGTCGGCGACGGCTCCCTCGTCGGCCGCGCCTCCGTCTCCGTCTCGAAGGAGTCCCTCCCTCGTCATCGTCGTCCTTGGCCGCTGCTGCTGCCGACGCTCCCCGCCGAGCGCTGCGAGACCTCGCTCTCCGACTCGCTTCGACGTCCTCTCCCAGGTCTTCTTCCTGCGCAATCAAGAACAACAACACCCTGCCCTAAGAGAACGCCTTATAGGGCAACAATCGCCTAAATCTGAGCTATAATTATATTATTAAAACAAGCCAGTGTCTAAGCTTAACCGCTTAGACATCGGTCCGTATACAGGACTAGTAATAATAAATCTAAATATAGAAGTCTAAATATAGAAAAATCTAAATATAGAAAAATCTAAATATAGATAAAGCTCAAATAGTCCTATTCAATCTAATTAACCCTACACTTAAAAATCAACTAGGCATATCATTACTCCTATCTAAGGCCTACAATGGCCCGGTTCTCTTGTAAGTTTGACTCTTACACTGGCCGAAGAGAGGCGGTCCGAGGACCGCTTCCATTCGGCCAGCATAAGTTATATAAGTCAAACTTACCAGTTCGAGATCTTCGTAGTCTTCCATCCTCTTGTTGTTCTTCCGATCTTCTTCCAGCGTAGGAGGGACTGAGTGCCCTACGGGATCGCTCCATTTTTATGACTTTCAGGCCGAAAACGAACCGCCTGTAGCCAATCATAGCGCAGCGTTGAACACAATGCGCTGCCTTGGTAACCGGCCTACAGCCAATCATATCGCACCCCGATCACAATACGTTGCCTTGGTAACCAAAGCTCAGGGTGCGGTATTTACGCGTCTTCTGAATACAGAAGACACTATTCAAGGACATAAGAAGGTCATCTGAAGTTATGAGCTAACAAAGTGTTGTACACATGCAGAGGAAGCCTAAAGCACTCAGTGATTTCAATTAAAATGCTTGTATTTTCTAACGAAACCGAGGCCTCGGATATAATAGGCCTATCACTGTGCTGTATTATTGCTTCTGAGTGTTATATTGCATCATTTCTCGATGCCTAATTGCGCCGCTGTTTTGCCATAATATATATAATAAAAATTGTTTACAAATGGAGTAATAAAAATCAAGGTTCTACTTAATTTCTTACTTGTGTACTTTTAACCGTTAATAATATTATTTCTGTGTCTATTATTAAGCTCCATCAACATCGATCAAGTATCTATCGATGGCACTTCTCAAAGTCCAAACACAGTATCGAGAGGCTTTAACCGGAACAGTGACAGTAGGCTAATGGGGCAATACGGATGTAATAATGACAACCGCTGTTTAAAATGCCATTTCAAAAGCGCCTATTCATTTTATATGCCAATATCTTCTTTCATTGTGAAGGTGTTTTAAAGCTGCAGCGGATTTCGTTTCTGCTCGGCCATTATGGTCGATCCCTGTCCACATCCGAGGTCACGGTAGGGAGCGATGGGCTGCGTTGCACCGGAGATCTTATCTGGACAGCATAGCTACGGTTCTTCGGTGGACATATTATGTATGGAGCACAGGGTACACGTTGGATACTTTGTACACGGCAAAATAATTCAAGACTGATGACCCATTACCTTTGAACCATGGCCAAACTTTGGCAGTGCCAGTCCCAAACCTGTACAAAAAGGAGGGCGACACTAATTTAATATCATTGATATGACGCTGTGTCAGCAAAAAGAGAGAACCCACTGCATAAGATCTAACATGCTTATTTAATTTGTGTGATCCAATCAAACAACATCGCCCAAACATCGTTCGTTAGTTGAATGACCTGATTTCTGTTGGTTGCTTTTCTCGGGTGAAAAAAACTTTTATGAATTGAAAAAGAGACATCGTTTGTTTGTATGTTTGTATGTGCACTTGTTATAGTGCCCTTGAAGCTCTCTACTCAGAGGCGCTCCCGACTGCAGAGCGGGCGCTGCATCGGAGCTTCACGCCGAAGCGCTGAGCAATTGCGAGTGAAGGACTTGCCCAAGGTCCTTACGCGGCGACTTGAGGTGGATTCGAACCTCGAACCTTCCGGCTTCAAGGTAACGACGCCACCACTACACCACCGCGCCCCACTATCTATCTATCAGGCACACTTGTATAGGCCTACTATAGTGCCGTGTTGCAATTATAATTGTCGTAATCATTATTTTTTAGTGTCCGTTCATTATCTCATTTCTGAATTTTTTGGTTGCCTCTCCCACTTCTAATTTTGAGCTCTCAAAAGAAAAATGTTCAATCCCTTTGACTCCTGCGTTCATCGTCGTAAACTCTCACCCGTGGCAATAGCAATTTCCTGTTATCACTTCGCCTTTTTCATTCGTGACTGTGAATTCTATCTTTTAACAGCAATTCCCTGTCACTTTGCATCTAGCATCCTGTCTGCTACATGTATATAGTTTCGACGAACATATTCTACTGCATTGAAACCGCTACTGAGTTTTAAAAAAATAATGCATATTCATGGACGCTTGCATTTACAAGCAGCAGCATCCTCTCTTCGTCAACTTTACATTCAGGTGACAGACATGATCTCCAGTGGCGTCGCAAGGATTTCAGTTTTGGGGGGCTGAGTCCTCGCGGAGGAAATTTAGCTCCCCCTTAGCCCCCTAGCGCCACCACCGATGATCTCCTTGTCGCGCCTGCAAGGGCTGCTTTGGCCAAAACTCGAGCTCTTGGTCCTGCAGTTTGGAATCAGCTATCTCCGTTGACACGTTCTTCGTTATTAACTGGTACCCGAAGCACATCTTCTTTAACTCCGCCACTGGTTGCACTCTGCCAGTGCCAGTCCCAAGCCTGGATAAAGGAGGAGGGCGTTGCTAATGGTCTTTGTTACCACACAGTGACGTTAAACTGCAAATACCACCACCACATCTTCTTCACTGTCTCAAAACCACTTTCTTTTAACTGGGTCTTTTGCACTGGGAGCGCCTCTGATCGGTGTGCACTGTGAGCGGCAGTCTTTAGAATTCTAGATACAATACACTAAAGCATCAAACCAAATAGTGATTTTAAGTCACTGTTTTAATTTAACAAACTCGCCCACAGTTCAAAGTACTGACCAAGTTTTCCTGCTTTGGGTCTGTTGATTACGTCAGCCATAGCCTATATATATTATATATATATTTTAATATATATATATACATACAAGAAATCTACATATATATAAAATTATATTAATTATGTATATATATATAAGTGTGTGTATATATATATATATATATATATATATATAGTCTACGGTCTGAGTCTACATTATATATATATATATGAATATATACGACTATATATAATTATATATACATATATAGTCTACGGTCGTCACTGAAAAGCCAGTACAGACATGAATTACGTAAACAAATCTTATCACACGGTTTCACTTACGCGCACACAGATCGGATTTTTAATACATCAGCTGCATTTTTTATTTAACGTGCACCAACGTAATTGAAATTTGCAAACCGTATCGCTCTCTTATTAAACATTATTTTCAGGTTCTTTTATGACTTAGCCACAATCAATATGGAGTTGATGCCATTCTCGTGTTTGTAATACTGACTCGAAAAGCCATTGCGCTTAGTGTAGGCCTACACATGTGTATATTAGGGTGGCCCTTAAAAATGAAAGTTAAAAATAATCTGCTGGCACCCCTCCAATCTATTTCAATTATGAAGAAAATAATTTGTGCAAAAAATCTTTTCAATATGGCAATATTTAGGGGTGCCCCCCGAGCTCTCAAGTTTCAATAATGTACGAGTAAACTTCCAAATTATAATTGGAATCGCAAACTGACATTTTCAGTGCTTTAATACATTCTGTCGGCCTACTAATGTTTGCAATGCATCAACATTTAATATTTAGTACTTACTTATTAAAATTACGTGAGCTCCAAAGTTTTAGTCACTGTACCATTTCAAATATAATTATGCTTGATTAACGTTTGTTGTCTGGTTAAACAAAGGTGGCAATATTTTATGAAGAGATGTTTAATACAAGGAAAGACATTTGATTTTAGTCTACTATTGGAAACATAGGCCTACATTGTCAGACATAGTAAATACGAAATATTACAAATAATTATTCATAATTAATTATGCAAACGCGAGGAAAAACAAGTGTCTATCTACTTGGCTTTTGTGAGCCTGAAATTCTTGGAGCAAAGTTGCCATCGTATCGTCAAACGTTTGGATACTTCATGCATCTACTGAAAGTTGGCAAGCAGACAGTCCGTTATTCCAGTCAACAGGCTACAGAAAAAGCCACTCTATTTTGGAACCGAGCTGGTATACCTGTAAGAGGTAACAAGCATTGTATTGACAAGTTGGAGTCGGTGTTCGTGGAATGGAAAGAACTTCAAAAGCATAGACAACGAACAGCTACAGCTCACAAGATTAAGGAGGAGAAATTTATTGAGAGACTAGATGACTTGTTTGATATTGCCCATGCAGACGCTCTCACAATGATCTCCATTCCTGAAGACAGAGGCTTTCTACTCTCTCAAAGGCAGAAGGGACGTCCAGGTTCAGTTGGTGCAGCTGGCATGGTGGATATGCGTCGAAGACAGCGTGCACAGGAAGGGAAGGAACTGGAACAGATGCGCAAAAAAGAGCAAAGGCAGAGCTCGCGGCGTGTACAAGCCAGTTAGTACTGGATACCGATTCCTGTTCAAGTGATGAAGAATCAAGTGATGAAAGTGGTGGGCCTGATTTTGGATGTAAAGGAAACAAAACCTGCGGCACTAACACAGTAAAAATGAAGCAACTGCGCCCAAACGAGCCAGAATCAATATTCTGTCTCCTGGTCTGACATCGGCTTTGGACAGAACAAAGATTTCGTCAAGAAATGCTACATTCGCTCTTAGCGAAGTGGCTTCCAGCCTTGGCTGTAACGTGAAGACTTTGAATATCAACCGAAATTCCATTCAACGAGCCAGGGCGAGCAACAGAACCACCAAATCAAACAGCCTTCAATCCGAATTTTCCGCCTTAGTTCCTTTAACCGTTCTTTGGGACGGCAAGTTTCTGGAAGATTTGACATCACGCGAACATGTTGACCGTCTTCCAGCTCTGATCTCAGATGTAGGAATTGAACAGTTTCTGGGCATTCCAAAACTATCCTCAGGAACAGGTTCAGCTCAAGCATCTGCAGTCGTCCAGTGTTTGAGAGAGTGGAATGTTCATGGTCAGCTTGTTGCTTTGTGCTTTGACACCACAGCCAGCAACACAGGTCATCGCTCTGGTGCATGTTTCCTAATAGAGCAAGAATTGAATAAAGATCTCCTTTTCCTGGCATGTCGACACCATGTTATGGAACTAATTGTTGGGGCTGCATTCGAAAAAACTTCCATTGGAACTTCTACTGAACCTGATGTTCTTCTTTTCAAGAGGTTTCGAGACCACTAGAAATTCATTGAAAGCGACAAATTTCAGGTAGCCTCGTCAGATCCTTTGGTGGAATCATTGGTGGCCCCACACCGTTCTGATATCTTGGAGTTTGCTCATAGACATTTAGCAACTGCACAGCCACGAGACGATTACATGGAATTTCTCGAGCTCTCAGTTGTCTTTCTTGGAGGTGTTGCTATTCGGTTTCGAATACCTGGCACTATGCACCGGGCACGATGGATGGCAAAAGTCATCTATACCATAAAGATGTGGCTCTTTCGTGGGAAGAGCATGAAGCATTTCGAGAAGCACAAGCAGTACTCAAAGGGTTGGCTGTCGTCAATGATAGAGCTGAACGAGGTGTGGCACTCATCCAGAACTTAAATAAAAAGTTAAAAAAATGAGGATCACCTTCAATTTCTCCTGCAGGTTGTCAGTGAGCATCGACGACAGTTCCCTGACTGTACGAAAAGAAATCTCGTGTCAAATTAGTAGAAAGCAGTGATTCCCTCATTTTATTGTCCTGCGCTGATCATTTACTTCTTGTGACCAGGTGAACAGTGAACAATAACTGAATTATAATTGAACAATAGGCCTAAACACTTGTTTCATTGGCATTGTTGCATCACCAGAGTGTATTTTAGTCATCTCTGTAAAACTCTGAGTGACAGTGTGTTGAATATAGTTTGGTTGAAATTGTATGATTCAATTGATCAAATTTGTATTAAAGAATAAATTTCGGCGCTCGAGGGGCACCCCTAAATGTTTCGCAATTCCGAAATCCTTTTCAACATAATGTTATTTCTATAATTGGCATGGATTGAAAGGGTGCCACACAACATTTTTCGATTTTTATTTTTTGGCTGTATGCTAAGGGCCACCCTAGTGTATATATATATTAAATATATGCACAATTGAACATTATATACGTACGTGATATATATATATATATATATATATATGCACGTAATATAGATGTATTCTGCTCAGTGTGCTTGTTTATAAACGTAAACATTATGAGCTGCATGCATTTTGCCTTGAACTTTGCCCTCGGTTAGTCACGTAACTGCCTTGGCATTTTGGCGGAGATAGCGTGTTGACTACTTGTGTACTTTTCCTGTGTGAGCAACTGAGCATGCACATACATGTATACTTTGCGTGCTTATATACTTTGAACGAGCGTGGTTTTCTGTGTAAAAGTGGTTACATGTTCTGTTGACTTTGACTGACTTTGACTCGGGAGCCAAACTCCGCCACTGGCTACGCTCTCCTAGTGCCTATCCCAAGCCTGGACAAAGGTGGAGGGCGACACCAGGGGCGGATCCAAATGGTCAATCCCGCCATGGCTCCCCATTTAGAAATTTCTTTATTTTTTACCAACTATTCTGGCTAAAAAAGTTCACGTGCTGCCCCCCCCCCATGAGTATTTCCGCAGGCCTCTCCCCACGCCCACGAGGTCCGTACGACTAAAAAATTCATCAACAATTTTTTTGACGAATAAAATGGTATCTTTTTCTTGGGAATTCGAGACAAATGACTAAAAAAGTACGAACATTTTCCAAGTCTCAAGACCGAAAATTGTGGCCCTCCTTCGAAAATTTCTGTATCCACCCTTGGGCGACACTAATCATCATTGATATGGCAGCGTCGTTAGACAGTAGGCTAACACATAGACACCAGGGCTGTTTTTAAGGAATTTCTAGAACTGCACAACTGCTTCTTTTCCCTCCCATCCTCCATGGTAAATTACTTCCAATCGGAGGACAATGACCATTTGTTGCTAGTTTTAACTGTACACAAGTGTTTCTACAACTGCACAAATCCATTTAGTACTGCACATTTTGTGTACAACTGCACGTTAAAAAAGCCCTCATTGCTCATCTGATTTCTGCAGATTCTCCGTTCGTTTACCCATTTCGTTGCTAGTTCTCCATTATAATATCTGCCCCATGCATGGCACGTACTTCGGGCTTTCCATTCAAAGCGCAAATGCCAACTGCGATGGATTAAGCCTATCCCATGACGCATCCATTCTAAGCATAGATGTAAAAAACGATGGAAACGGAATAAAAAACGGAAAAAACGTCGTTTTTTTCGAAAAAATTAAAAACGACAAAAAACCCATTAAAAAACGGAAACGGTAAATAATTTGACTTTGCTGCATCTAAAACCGCATTTTAACTTTGAAAACATTGATTAGGAACCTACTACACGCAGGCTATCTCTTAAATGATGATGTTAAACGATGAAATAATGACTTTAGTTAGCTGAATCCTAGATAGTTGGCGGAAAACATAAGGAATATCAGAAAAAATTAAAATTAAGGAAAATAATAACAGAAAGTAAATGAATAAATAAAGTTAAAGAAAAAATAAAAAACGATAAAAAAAGATGGGAAAAATAAAAAACCCAAAAAACACGTTTTTTGGGAGAGAATAAAAAACGGAAAAAACGTTTTTTACAACTATGATTCTAAGTGATCTCATCTTAAGCCAAAAAGTTCAAGAAAAAAATAATTTTAGTTGCTTATTATTTCAAGCTGACAAATGGCGGTTGGATTATATGATACGGCAGTGACATATTATGATGACAAGTTTGACCCGCGTCAAATTGAACTGTCTTGCGACCTGCAAAACTTCCATCGGTGCTTGAGTTGTGTTGACAATATTTGTTTCCGACAGAAAATCTATCCGATATTTTACTAAGTAGCCTAGATCTATATTTTAGCTCGGAACTTTTAAGTAATCTGGAACCTGAAGGGGTAAAGGACACGTGTAGATGATGCATCGACTGGCATTGTATTTGTCATCTAATTGCCTTTGTCATCGTATTAGTCATCTAATCAGTCATCTAATTGTGTTTTTTGCAGAGACTGCGCGTGTCTGCAGTTGCATAGATACGGAAAACGCTGGAGTCTCAGATGTCGCGCGCTGTAGGCCTACTCACCGCTGACCCCGTTGCTATACTACGTCGTATGTGGTTAATATTATATAAGGAGAATGTATTCTTCTGTAGTGGTTGCTTGCATGGGATGTTTTCATTGGTGGTTTCGTAATAGTTTCTTGTTCAGTAAATCATGTGTGATTTCGGCGTTATGGTTAGAATAGTTTCTGGAATCAGACTTTCTTCTATGTTGCTGTTTGTGCTTGTCTCTTCTATCAGTCTCTCCACCTTCGCCGGTAAGTGATGACGATGATGATGATGATGATGATGATGATGATGATGATGATGATGATGATGCTGATGACGGATTTTGGGGCGCGGTGGTGGAGTGGTGGCGTCGTTGCCTTGAAGCCGGAAGGTTCGAGGTTCGAATCCACCTCAAGTCGCCGCGTAGGAACCTTGGGCAAGTCCTTCACTCGCAATTGCTCAGCGCTTCGGCGTGAAACTCCGATGTAGTGTCCGCTCTGCATTCGGGAGCGCCTCTGAGTTGAGTGCTTGAAGGGGCGCTATAACAAGTGCACATACAAACAAACAAGCTGATGATGATGCTGATGATGCTGATGACGATGGTAATGATGATAATGATTATGCCGATGATGATGCTGATGCTGACGACGACGACGAAGATGATGATGTCGATGACGACGAAGACGAAGAAGAAATCGTTGTAGGCTCGATTTATTTGTGTGATCAAACACTAGACTGCAGGGCTTTTTTTAACGTGCAGTTGTACACAAAATGTGCAGTTCTAAACGGATTTGTGGACTTGTAGAAGCACTTCTGTACAGTTAAAACTAGCAAAAACGGTCGTCCTCCGATTGGAAATAATTTACCATGGAGGATGGGACAGGAAAGAAGGGGTTGTGCAGTTCTAAAAATTCCTTTAAAACAGCCCTGCTAGACTGAAATCATGCGGATGATCCATAGTCTGTAGGGTAATCTTACTTATCTTTCGCGGTCTCGTGGTCATTCGAATATTACACAATGTCTTTGAGTGTCAACTGCCATTGTCTAAATTCTGGACGTCGCTTCACAAGTTATATATTTCCAGACATGCTCAAAATAGACAGTTATTTGAAAGATTATTAGTGATCTAGATGGGGTTATCGTTGGACTTGTGGTTAATGCCCTCGGCTCATTGGGTGAGAGGCCAAAAGTTCGAATCCGTTCACGGACTGAAAAGTTACTTCTATGTTTTGCCTTCACTTGAGTTCCTCGCCAACCCGGCTGTAGTGAGTACACTGTGTAGGACTGTAGGTCGGCGGGAAGATGAGAACGCGAGGAAGACGACACATTTCCGCATATTTCGAAGCAAGGAAAAAATGCTGACATTTAACACCGGCAGTTGTCTTTGCAAGCTAGCTATTAGGCTATAGGCTACTCTTCCTATACTTCCCTACATTTAGGCTACGCACCGTCCTCCCCCTCCTTCAATGTTTTGATGATCAAATAACCAAAGTCACGAAGTAGTGTCATTTTATTAAACACAGTCTCTAGTCAATATTTCTGCTCGAAAATTACCAGCGAATTTTTGCGATAGCCTCGGTTTAAATGACTTTGGCAGTTTTTATTTTTCAGAGTCGCTCTCTCAAACAGAGAAAGTCAAGACCACTGTTATTCAATGCATGAAATGCATGTTTCCATCTTTGATTAATTTGCAACATCACTAAATATTGCGACTGATCAAACTCTTGGTACATTTTTAGTGATAGTTCATGCTCTCAATTTCTCCAGAGCACGACCTAACAAGAATACAGTTCAAATTCTCTGCGTGTTTTCAAATTGCCTAAAACTCCGGCTGTTGCTGGGTCTTTCATTTACAGCAAGCTTTATAGGACAAGCCTACTTTAGATTATTTTAATTTCTGCATAATTAGCCTACACGCTGCATTTGTAACATTTAAGTTAATTTTGTGCACAAGCAATTATCTGGATCCAAGCTGTGCACAGAGGTATTAGATTGTCTAATAGACCAGACAAATCCTGAATGTTCCATAGAGTTGACATCTGCCGCGCTCTTTCACAATCCACAGTGTAGCAGTGATTTATCTATCAAATAAATCTTCTGCTGCATCCGCCTACTTTGACAAAATCATATATAGGCCTACCAGGATGCAAAGTTCGCAAACTCTAGTCTTAACGGACAATCTACGAGATACACAATGAACATAGGCCTATGGACTTTTTTTTCTGGCTCTAGCCCTCCAATGTGATTCGCCTTAGTCGGGGCAAAATATATGTCGTTGGAATCAGTGGCGTAGCAAGATTTTTGGGGGCCCTTGTGCAGGGCTTCGGTGGTGGGCCCCTTCATTGCTTGAACCTCCTCGATTTCAAACAAAAAGGCTGTGCAAAAACGCCTGGCTCTTTTTTGATAGACTCTAGGCCAGTGCTGTCCAACCTTTTGGGTGCCACGGGCCGCAAAAGCAAGATTTTTGAAGCCGAGGGCCACAACACTAAAATCAAAATTTATCGATATATTAACATTGAAACGAGTGTTGAAATTTAATATGGAATTATTGCAACCTATCTATCAATCTATAACTTATAGATATCTGTTATGAAATTTATGTACCGCAGGTTCAAGATAACTATTCAGAGATGCTCCCGACCCAGAAATGGCCAAAGAGGTCTTGAGCAGTTTATCGAAAGAGTTCGACGAGTCCCACAGGAATAATAGGCCTACTAATGAATAATAGCATGTAGACTACACAAACCACGATTGTCATGCTTCACAATAGTTGAGCACCAAAATGTGCAAGGCAAAGGTGGCGTTTATCTATGCCTCGCACTCAGTTTTGTCGCCCAGCACAGTTTGGCCAGCTCAGTTCTTCAGTATACTTCGACCAATGAATTTTTTTCTGGCTAAGATCCACTTCATGATTAGAACAAATTTCCATCCTCCTTCTCTGACTTTCATTAAAAAATTCGTCGAAGCCAGAGTCTCTGCCTAAAGAGCTAGTACTATAGTAGGCCTACTCGGACCAGACAGAGTCAAGACATCGACGTTCATCATCCCTGGTCCCTGGGTCTCTTATCAATGGGTTCTTTTTAATCCTTAAGAACTAGAATTAGACTATTATCTCGAAAGGAATGGTCGCAGACACCTGTAGACATGTTGAAACTCTGTAGGCTACAGATCTCAGAAACTGACTATAGAAGTGACCGGTTTGCGAAGTGAGTTTAGTTGAGTACAGTAATGGGAGTTGTAAAACCAGAAGTCGTGGGTCAATCTCCAGATATAGGCCTACTACTGGAGCCTATAACCCTAAGAAGAAAAAGAAAAGAGTAATTTTAGTTTTCCGATTGGCCTTCCTGATAGCATTCCAAATCGGAAACTGTCACAAAGTCAATAAAAATAATAAGAGCTCAAGTCGACCAGTGACTTTACCATTTGCTTCATTAATTTTACAAAATTAAAGTGAAAATTTTTAGCGAGCCCGGCGGGCCACTTGAAATCGCCTCGCGGGCCGCGTGCGGCCCGCGGGCCGCACGTTAGACAGCACTGCTCTAGGCCTATATTTACATTATTTCGAACCCGAAATTAAATAAAAATTAACTTATTACAATTTTAATTATTTTATCCTGTTAGGCCAAGTCTTTATTTTCTATTTCTTCAGGCCACCAAAGAAAATTCAATTCGAGTAGGCCTACTTGATAAATTTATAAAAAACCATGTTTCATCTGTTGAAGTATAAACTATCATCCACATTTTAAATTCTGTCAAACAGTTGAGTTTGACTAAAAAAGAAACAATATAATGAATTGGTATAATGTGAAGTGACTGAAGTCTCGGTTGCTACGATCGAGAAGTCTAAAAAAAGAAACCAAAAATTTCGAAATGTAAAAATATTCACTTGGGCAAAAATTATTGAGATGCTTTCGTTCCTGAATTCTTTGGTAATGCAGCTGGTATGCCACCATAGTTTCCGAAGCGTTTCTCTGCTCGGTGTCAATATCCACCACCACCTCGATTAGCACTGAACAGCACAGTAGCACTGATCACTACAGTACATGTAAACTTGATTACATTCGGACTATTCTGAATGTAAAAACTTGACTCTGACCACCAGGGCCTCTAGTGCAGTCTGCATAATCCATTGCAACGCCACCGCCGTACATGTAAATAAACACATTCTGAATAATTCTTAAAATAAAATATTGACTCTGACCGCCGGGGGGCCCCTCAACAGCCGGGGGCCCTTGTGCACTGCACAAGCTGCACAACCTATTGCTACGCCACTGGTTGGAATGATACTTTACCAAAGAAAATACAAGAGAACTTTGTAGTTTGATGTGCAGTTGCAATTGCTTAAGAAATCAGACAACTTAAAGTCACCACGCTCCTCCGAACTCTACAAATAATAATAAAAATAAATTAAAAAAAGTAATGGCAGATAATTAATTATTGATCTACGAATGACATCATTTTGTAGGCTAATCCGTTGCTGCTGTTGATCTTGAAATTAAAGTTGGTGTATAGTCCATAATGTGAATTAGTACAAACTGTAGGACAGAAAATTCTTTGCAAAATTTATCCACCCTATATCTAGATGTCGAGACGCGGAAGACCAAGGAAGAGATGGTTGGATGAGGTACAGGAAAAGTCTAGCATGAACTTGGAGGAGCTGAGAGAGGCAACAAGAGAGAGGGGACACTGGAGAGGATACATCAAGAATATCGCCAGAGCTCCAAGAGCTGACGGCACCAGGTGACCAGGTGATATCTAGATGTACATGTATAGGCTATGTCTGCTATACTGTGGACCTCTCTTCTACATCCAAGATATTTTTGTCACTGAGTTCTCCTTACCTTGTCTGACATGTCACTATTTTCTTTCAGATCTTCTGAGCAGCTTAACCTCTTAGCTCCAAGTGTTAGAGCCACAATTGTCTGAATTCAGACCCAGTGCCTGCATAAGTTCCTCTTCACAAAATGGATTTGAAAGTTTCCATTCTGTACGATTCTCTAGTAGCATATACGCCTCTTTCTTTCACCTTAATACCTCCTTTTCTTTCGCTGTATACTTCCTTTTCCAATGAGTCTCCTCTGAAATGCACATGCTGTGAAAATCGCTTAGTAAAATACAATAAATAAAATGATAGGCTAATGGAGCTAAAATTTGTGACTGTGAATTCGCACAAATTGCTAAGGCCTAGAATAACATCTCACAACAAGAAAACTGTTTGCAAAATTTCTTATGTACGATGGTCATAGCCAACTCTGAACTTCCATTCTACACAACATTATACAATTATAAATTATTATTATTATTATTATTATTATTATTATTATTATTATTATTATTATTATTATTATTATTATTATTATTATTATTATTATAAATCGTTCGGGACAGGATACGCATAAAGAGTCAGACATTCTGATCGTCGGTTGTATGAACGTTTCATGTCGTAAGAACGATGTGATAATAATTATTCGTCGGCGTAGAGTGCATGAATTCCATTAGCTTATTATGATAATTATGCACAATGTTGGGTGCAGGTGATTAGTCTAATTGATTTGTCAATTCACTCTTAACAAGTTCAAGCTTTGTCTCATGTAACCGTTTACGGACCCACGTAAGACCTTAAAACAATGTTTTAGTGTTATCAGAATACAGACAGAAAAGTAGCCTTATATATATATATATAATATATATATAATTAAATCCACTGTATTTATTGGAACAGGCCCGAGACACTATGATCGTACACCGATGTACAACAAAAATAGTTGCATATGGATATTAGGGCTTTGCTAGTAGAATCTAAATCTGAGAAATATCAAATCTCTGTAATGTGTGTCGATTCATCCATGAGCCCTGCAGTGCAGCCGTGCAGCAGATATATTTCTATAGCGCCTGTAGAGCGCATCCATAGATATATTGCATTATATGAGCATAGATAAGGACTTTCGACCCATCCTCGAATCGTGCTGCGCCATCTTCTTTTAAGCTCTAAATTAAAACCACGTGTACTCGGGCCTCTCTTCCCCATTTCTTATCATTAGATGTACTAGATGACGTTGTCTCTTTTTGATGTAAGCTTACTTGTTTAATAAGACTTTTTCAGAAGGTCTTCTTCCAGTACCTGAGAAGCGGCTTTGTGCTTTCCTCTCTTAAGAAGCCCAACCTGGATCCAATCATGGGCCATGACTATCGCCTTATCGCAAATCCTTCATTTCTCTCAAGGACTCCGGAGTAACTTGTTTCTCCGCAACTTCCTTCATACCTCCAGTAGTATTGGTTTCTAGTTTCTACCAGAGAACTTGTTTTTGGAGCTCATCTGAAACTGTTCTTCATGACCAGAGTCTTTAGATGATAGGCTACTTTTAACAGACCTACACCATTTTCCCTTAATCCATTACAAAAGGCGAGCAAAGTCACACTGTGAGATATTTCGACAATGTCCACAACACAAGATAATATACCATTCTTCTAGTCAATGATTTTTAACTAGGCCTAACTCTCCACTTGTTTAAGAGAAAAGTAATTATTTAGACCCTGAAAGAAAAATAGTAATTCCAAGCCATATAATTCAAATAAGCAAACAAACTTCAAAGACAGCTAACGGTAGATAAGACCATAGGCGCAACCACCCTATGGGACCCACGGGACGCGTCCCTCCCAACTTTTGAGTGGTCCCCTAACTTTATTATTATGGTCCCCAACTTTTAGGACGTGATTCATTATGGTCCCCCCCCAACTTTTAGGACGTGATTGCACCTATGGATAAGACTGAGCCAATGATAATCGGAGTATTGTGAGGAGATGACTTGTACGCGAAAATGAATCACGAGAGTCGATCTCATTGCGCCCACTGTTCAAACCAAAGGCTCAAGTTCGGTGCTCTCTAGTCCAACTGAACGCGGTCTATGGCGAGAAGCGTACTAAGTCTTTCTATTTATCGGCTCTTTGTATTACCGGTAATGTGTCAGACAATTCCCGCAATAGTTCTTTCCTGACTCAATTGCAAATCAAACGCTGACTAAGCTTATAGGAGCATGTGACATTAACAGTTTAAATTAAATCATAGGTTCTTGCTGTCCTGAACTCAACAAACCGTCTGTTTTATCTATTTTAACCTACGAATACAAAAACTCCTTCAATATAATCAATAATGTTTTAATAATCCTCGCTTTTGATTTATCTTAACGTTGTTCTGTTTTTCATTAATTTCAGACCCAGGCGATAAGCAAGTAAGTAAAAGCAGAAACACAGGCAGGTATATATTTCTAACAATAATAATGACAACACTGTCTGTATAACCACGCAACTCGAAAAGAAAGGACGACAAAGGTCATAACCATCATCACAGCGAATACCGAATAACAACCACACCCAGTGACACCCACATCCAGACTTACGTCTACGACCACGATGACGATCACCACCACCACCACCACCACCACCACCACCACCACCACCACCACCATCACCACCACCACCACCATCACCACCACCACCACCACCACCACTTTCAATATCCAACTATCGCAACCACTACCTATATGCAACGCACTCTCTTGTCTATGCCAATGACAAACAGTTATCAAAGTTTGTTTGTGTGCTTGGGTTGAGACAGTATCCTATATCTTTGATAAGTAGTCTTTGGGACAAGTCAGACTGAATGAATTTTGTTTATTGCAAACACTCAATTTTTTGATGCAATCGTGAGCAACTAAATACAGTGCAACAGGAGCCATGCAGGAAAGATTAATATCTTATACTGCCCTGATCCTTCTTTCTTGATTATTATTCATGAATGTTTTCATAGCATAGACCTACTTAATACTTAACACTTAATACTTGACTAGAACTTAATAAGTAAATAGCAACGATGATAATCATTATGATTATAAAAATGATCATAATAACTACACTAAAAATGATTATAATAACTACACTAATAATAGTAATAGTAGGCCCTAATAGTAGTAATAATAATAATAAAAATAATAATAATAATAATAATAATAATAATCATAATAATAATAATAATAGTAATGATAATGATAATAATACACCGTGTCTCAAAAAAAACTGTGCAGAATTGTTTTTGTCAGAACTTCGTCAAATTTTCACCAATCTTAAAAACTTTTGGTAGGTAGACGGCAAAGTGGCTGAAATTTTATGTTATATATAAATTTTCCACCTCACCTGACTCATTTCACCGCACTACCTTTTTAAACACAGATGTGCCAATTTTTCATATAACGCATAGATTTTATTACCTGCAACAAATTATCTGACGACTGAATTAGCACGCAGTAAAGTAAAATATGGTTTACTTAGCAGAGTGTTCTAATAGCTATGACAGATCTGCTTAAAGTGTTAGAATTGGTGCTCGAAATGTGCCCCGAATATACGGTCACAAGCTCTTAGACGGCGACGCAGCATCAACGATCGACTGGTCAAAGCGCGCCCACTCGTCAAGCAGGAGCGTTTTGAGTTCGTAGACGTTGGCTATTCTGTACCGGTAAACCTCCTGCAGCACACTCCATATGCTATAATAGTCGACTGGGTTTTAAGATCCAGTGTATTCGGTGGCCACAGAGTTGGAGAGATGAAGACGGGCGTCTCTCGCTACGGGAAAGAGACAGTGTCGCGCGCTTGATGCACCAGAGCGCCATCCCGTTGAAAGACAATAAACTCGCCCTGGGATATCCGGCGTATGTCTGACGGTATCTTCTGGGCAAGAAGGTTGTCGTGATAGTAGACCTATACCCCATTCACTTTGACATCCGGCTCGATGTAATGGATTTCAGTGCAGCCAAGCTTCGAGACGCCGTTATATGAAAAATTGGTACATCTGTGTTTAACAAGGTAGTGCTGTGATATGAATCAGGTGAGGTGGGAAATTTATATATAGCATAACATTTCAGCCACTTTGCCATCTACCTACCAAAATTTTTTAAGATTGGTGGAAATTTGACAAAGTTCTGACAAAAACAATTCTGCACAGTTTTTTTGAGACACGGTGTAGAATAATAACAGCAGAACCTCATCTCAAAACCAACGCTAAACATATGAGGCAGAATGAGACAGAATACATGATTCATCATTTGCAATGTATTTTAATGCAAATCTCGGAGAATTTCTCAGCGCCCAAAAACCCATGCCGGGAGATCAGCTTTACACCAGCGCTATATCAAATCAAGTACGCAATAGCCAGGGATGAAATGCACATTTGATTTTTAAGGACTTTTCGGATAAGCGCTACGGAGCTCATTTGAATTCTATATGACCATAGTCGCAGTAATATATCCTACTCCATTTAATTTTATTTCAATTAGTCGCTCATTGTTTCAAAATGTTTCAATTGTAATTTTTCAGGCGTACGACGCTGCTTCTTCATCTTCTGTTGGACATTTATTCTATCATGAAACTCTGACCGGAAAGCAGGAGAACTCGACTGTGACGATTGAATTCAATTGTTCGATCATCGTGAGAATGGTTCGACTGTTGTCTTATGCTATTGTCTTGCGTTAACTCAGATAGACCTGAAAGGAAGAAGTTGTGACTGAAATAAAATATAAGATACTTAGGCCCAATGACGAAAATGCTAACGATTATGTTGAAGGCCTAAACACAGCAAAAAGATTAAATAGGCCTATATTTCACAATAAACTATTTTTTTAATGTAGAGAAAAACAATAGTGATTTTAACTAATCAATAATGATCGTTGTCAATGTTTTCAGAATTTGTGTTTTGTTTAAATTTTCTCTGTTTAGAATCGAACGGCATTGGATGCGATCTATTTGAACGTTCACGCCGAAATCTTGAAAAGTCTCAACCGCAGGAAGTCAACTAGGCCTACTTCGATTTCTACTACGCCAACCCCTACCAACATCTCTACTACTGCAGGAGGAGAACCACCTCCAGTAAATAAGAGGAAGCGGAAGAAGAGGGAGAGTGGTTCTGTGGAATACGACGCTATGGACCTGCGTCTTGTTGGAAATGATCCTGAGATTGACGAACGTGGAGTTCTCAGGGTGTCTCTTCTGCTAATTGGAAAAGGTGACTCCGCATTCATCTTCCAATCTTAGAAATATACGCGAAGTGTCGCGAACTAGCAAAGGCAGGCAAACATATTATGTATACAGAGATGTAGAGTCTTTACTAGAATCAATAAGCAGAAGGTGACTGGGCCACATACTAAGAGGAGAGGGTATGCTGGTAACGTTGTTGGAGGGTCGTATGGAGGGGAAGGCAACGAGAGGCAGAAGAAGATTAAATATGCTGAGTGATCTCGATGGCGGAGATACATATGGTCGTACCAAGAGGAGGGCGCAGAACAGAGAAGGTTGGAGAAGGACTATTTTTGCGTCATATGCGAAAAATATTCGACAGCTCTAGTTTGATCGATCTCATAAGATTTTAGAATAATATCCTTTTTTATTACGACAAGATGCCTATTTTAAAAGGAATGACGAGATGATTGCAATTTTAAAATTCCACGAGCACTTCTTAAGCTTGCCGATTGTTTTAGGAATGGATTATCTTGATTGCGGTATTACACTCTTCGATGCTGCGAATCAAACGCATAAAGATGGAATTCTCGATAGAGAGGTCTGTATATTCGCCAAACAATCGGATTCAATTAATGCCGTAGCTTGGTCATTAGAAGGATATCGAAGTTGGTCGATAGCGCTTCACATTTACATTGAGAGCAACAAATTATAGGTTACACAGGCAAAAAAATTGAAAACGAAAGCTATGCTCATCCTGTACTTGCTATGGCTACTATAATCGACGAGCGACATGCTAGAAAACAATAGGCCTACTCTGGAACAGAATAGGCCTAACTTGGAACAATGACCATCGCTATTACTAACACTGCCTACAGATAAGATATGAATATTCTATATTTTGACCAATTGCTATCCGCTTTTTGGTGTGTTATGTATAGACATGTTAGTAAATATACATAATCTAGCGAATTAATCAAGACAGTAAAATATTAAAGGCCACACAGTATTCTAAATAATCCCAGCATATTGCATTGCATTTGCTGTGGCGTAGGCCGTACACAAAGCAAATGCGACAGTATTAGACCTTAATGAGTGGTGCGATCGTGGCATTAAAAAGTTCTCACGAAGAATCAGGAACCTGTGCGGATTGTTGTATTTATGTGTACAAGAGTGCAGTCACTGCACGCATGAATGTATGCACTATTCACACACGTGTGTATAAAGTGTGTGCTGTGTATCGCACTGTATGTGCCTAAATGCACGTGTATTTGTGTGTAGAAATTAATGTAGTGCCTAAATGACGCTAAAGTTATGTACGAATAACAGAAGAATCGTGCATAAAAATACTGTGTTAAAATACCTAGTAAAGCGATCTGTTCTGAGTTCTCGCAGACACGTACATGTAGGAACCGACCGACGAACTTTCATCTAGGCCAGCGTTTCCCAAAGTGGGTTCCGCGGAACCCAGGGGTTCCGCGAGGCAAGCACAAGGGTTCCGCGAGATGTTGAGAAAAAAGAAATTTTTTGAGAAATAATTATTTACTGCAATACAACTTTTCAAGCTGCTTTTGAAAATGCACTGTAAGTCTGAAACCAGCGTCAGTCGTCTTTTGTGTTTTGTTCTCATCTGACCTCTCACTGATTAAGCTTATTGGCAATCCAATGTAATTAGCCTACAGCCTACTATAGTATGTATATTGTATAGCGTAGGCATCACTGCAGAACGCAACGTAGGTCAGAGCTTTAGGCCTAAGTCTGAACAGAGACGAAGTCATCTTTGTTATCGTTATCTCGACGAAACTTGCCTGAGCGTGCACCGTTAAATGCAAGTTTAAAAAGAATCGCCAAGTCTGATCTTGTAGCAGTAACAACAAATAATGATTTTAATTTGTTTATATAAAAATTTGCCAAACTCAGTAACTTGTACTTCTACGTAGCCTATAGCTAGGTTCTAACCTCGTTAATTTAATTCAGACACGTGGAACGCTTTCCAAACTCACGCGATTCTTTAATGGTTCACGAGGAAACTATCGTTCACAAATTGCAAATCATATTCAGGACCTGAAAGCGAACTTGATTATATGTTTCCTTTTCATGAATTACGATAATAAAAGGGTACAAAAACACTCGATGAAGGTGAAAAGCAACCAACTCTGGAAACATATAATCAAGTTCGCTTTCAGGTCCTGAATATGTTTGGCGCTGTCTCGCGGGTGTGGCCCCTGTTTATTTGCAGGAGCTCTGTTGCTCCACCCTGAACGTCCAGCGCCGTGGCTCTCTCCGCTCTTCTAAACAGGCTCAGCTTCTTGTCCCCCGGTCACGCACTTCTATCACACAGAACCGTGCCTTTTCTGTCGTTGGCCCTACAACCTGGAATGGGCTTCCTGTGGAACTACGTCTTGTGCCTAGAGCCTTTGAGACTACGTTCTACTCTGCTCTTAAAACTATTCTTTTTAACCGTGGTTGGGTCGGGAGCGCTTCTGAGTAGATACTCTTGAAGAGGCGCTATATAAGTGTTTGAAATGAATGAATGAATGAATGAATGAACTCTTCTAACGGAGACTACGAACTTCTAATTATCATTCGTGATAGGTCAATTACATAATTGACCTATCACGAATGAAGCAGAATGCCAATGAACCTTCACATTCTAACCTCGTGCAGGGCATACTCTCAGTAGGTTCCACAATTCGTGATTTTGAAAACAGTGCAATTTATTTTTTCATCATATTGTAAAAAAGTAAACTTTCCGTAATTTAGTGTGTTTTGGTGTGCATGCTTATAATTTTTAGTAGCCTTTGCTTCCCGTGCGTTCCGCATGATTCAATGCGTTTAGTTGAGATTGGGGTTCCGCCAGAAAATATTAGGATGCGGAAGGGTTCCGCGGCTCAAAAAGTTTGGGAAACGCTGATCTAGGCTATGTAGTTTCTTAGTTTCCAGTTACCAATATGCCGGGAGTTTCTGAATAGCGTGATGCCAACGAATAGGAGCGACGTTAGGCTATAGGCATCACACGATGTCTTTACATGCAGGGACTAAAAGAAATAGACTAACAGGTATGAAAGATTAAAGGACAGAAAACTGACATGTGCCTAACGTATGTGTGTGTATGTGTGTGTATGTGTGTATGTGTGTGTATGTGTGTGTGTGATCTTAATATTTCTAGGCTGGAGTGCCGGTTGTAGCGATTTACAGAGGACTTCCAATGCACAGAAGCAAAATGTCGTCGCAGATTAACTACAACCTTATCATCTGGCCTGTAGTGATTCTGTTCATCATTCTGCTATTTGTTGGCATCGGTGGTTATATATATTGGACAAAGCACAGGACAGTGTTGGTAAAATCTCTGCGATCTCTTATTATATTATTCTGTCTTACTATTGTCTTCCTTTCTGTCTGTCTATCGGTATTTATGAAGCACTGATATTAATGAGTCTATGTCGAAATTGCATTGCATTGTGTTGCAGCTAAAGATTTATATAGCGCCTCACGCAGAACACACTAATCAGAAGCGGTCTAGTGCAAGAGACCACAAGACAAACAGTGGTTTTGAAACAGCGAAATTGTACACTTAGTCCAGTAGTTAACAAGGATGAACGCGTCGAAGGTGCAAGTTCATTCCACAGTACAGGGTGAATGAAGCTAAAAATTCACGTTTTAGCCATGGCAGTCCTTGCTCGCGGGACAAGGAGAGCATGCCGGTCGATTGAGCGTAGTGGGCGAGAAGAAATGGCGGTGGTTGACACACCGAGGAGTTCAAATACCTGTAGGTACTTAGGAGCTCGGTCAGTATACGAGCGGTAGATTATTGCGACGACCCTAAGTTGAAACAGAGCAACAAGTGGTAGCCAATGAAGGTCGTCAAACATAGAATTGATCTCTCTCTTTTCGCGTAGGATTTCAACCCTCAACTCTACAGTTGTATTTAGCGGCGCTTGTCTTTAGTTAGCACAGACCTAACAATCTAATAAGTTTGATTTAGAAAATGACTTTAAGATTGACTGTAACCTGGTCCTGGAATCCACGGAAACGGGTCACTGTGGTTCAAACCGTCTGGCAAGTTCACGCTGTGTGGAATCCATCAAGATCGCGCTGTGAGTTTTATTTATGGATTCTGAACTCCGCCACTGGTTGCACTCTGCCAGTGCCAGTCTCAAGCCTTAATAAAGGAGGAGGGCAACGTTAATGATCTTTGCTATAGCAGTGTCGTTAGTGTAAAACTACTAGACCCTACATGTACTTTATGGATTCTATCAACGCTACTGTTGAACTCAGTGTTACGAGTGCCAGAAGTTAAAAATGAATTTATGAGTGACCAGTATCAGCAAACGGTTCCCGGACAATTCGTCGACGGACAATTCGTCGACGGACAATTCGTCGACGGACAATTCGTCGACGGACAATTCGGACCTGACAATTCGGAGACGGACAATTTGGACTCGGACAATTCGAGACGGACAATTCGGAGTGCCAATAAAAATTTTGCTTTCCTAAGAGACATTTATAGGGATGAAACTTTCATTTATTCTTGACATAAAATAATTACATGGCACCAAGCAAATGCTGTCTGATCTTCTATAATTGGTCCAATGGCTGAAAATAAGAATCTGAAATTAGTAGTTAAATGCAGTAAATTATCAACTTATACACAGTTCATTTAGATCAATGTAAATTTCATGCCTATATAGGCCCATGGTTTTTATGCCCGCTAGTCAGATGTTAGATTATTATTAGTTTGGACAGTAACACATTTTGGGTGAGGGAGATGGATAGGCTCGGAAAATCTGACCCAAAAGTGGAAGCCCCATCACGAATTTTGGCTGCTAGGAATTGTTCGGTCCGAATTGTCCGGTGCGAATTGTCCGATCCGAATTGTCCGGTCCGAATTGTCCGGTCCGAATTGTCCGTCTCCCAATTGTCCGGTCCGAATTGTCCGTCTCCGAATTGTCCGTCGACGAATTGTCCGGACACCCAGCAAACATTATATCAATATCAGTTAACACTACTAGAAGCGTCCAAGTATGTAAACAAGATCTGGACTAATTAGTCTATGTAAATTCTGAGTGCTCGTTTAAAAAAAAATTAAACTGATCGTGAAAACTAGATGATAACTGATTCTGGTATTTTGTCATCTAAAATCGATCATTTGCGACTTTGTTTTAGGAGAATAGCAATAAAAGAAATCATGATTTGGTGCTTAATTAAGCATAGAAATCTTAGCAAGTTTTGTCTTTTGTCTGTTTTCGTCGTGCAGTAATTGGAGACCGTGTAACAAAGAAAAAAAGATCCACGTGAAGGCCAAAAAGATGCCACAATCGCAAGATCCATGATGATGGCTGCTCTTCGATTCACGACTATTGTTTATATATTGCACCCGCAAGTAGCCTATTGCGTAGTCTACCTATGCTATACTAACCGAAGCTTTGGGTGGTTTAACTGTCTTGACGAACGTGATTATACAATTGTATTCAGAGATGATTTGAAAACAGTAGCCTATTAGCGTAATCTCGCGAGCTATTTAAAACTTTACGATCATGCAGAGTAAGTTAAGAGTGACTGGTAGACCAATGAAGCTGTCGTTGAAGTGTTAAGTCTTATGCGAAAAAGAATAGGGCCTAGATTGATCTCTCGACGGAATCTGTCGCTTGCAGCAGGTCAAAATCTTGACGGTAAAATTAATTGTTATTCTCGTGTGTGGAACAACACAGAATTAGTAGACTATTATATAACAATTGCATTGCACCATATTGCATTGCAAACAATGTGCATATGTACGTATGCCTCGTTCCTTCACCTTCACTTTTACTATCTATAAGATGTGCGTCTACCACGCCACGTGTTTCCAATCGAAACTAAAAAATTCAAACTGATAAGAGAATCTGACATGATAAATCCACTCCGATTCCTCTCATGGTAGAAACTAACACCCTGTTCCACATCGGATTACATATCGTTTTTCTTCATTGGTGTGAGTGGAGTTCCCTGCGTGTGTATAGCCTATAGCCTATTAGCTGGAGTTCTGCAGCGCCACTCTCAGTGTAATAGGCTACGCCGCTCATCTCAGCAAACTGAGTTGCTTGTCCCCCGCGGGCCTGCAGAATTCTATTATGCAGCCCCGTGCTTGCTCTGCTGCTGGACCTGCAGTTTAGTATGAGTTTCCTACATGATTGTATAGCTCTTCGCTTTGCGCCCACAGTGGCGGTGCTAGTGGGGGGGGGGTGCTAGGGGGCTAAGCCCCATATCAAAGGCTAAGCCCCCCTAAAAAGTCACCCTCGATTTTTTGGACACGCAAAACTGGCATTTCTACGATTTCGACAGGATGACTTTAAAAAGGTCGTAAAAGTTTGGCGGATGGAAATGGAAAATTTCCTCCGCGAGGACTCAGCCCTCTCCCCTCCCCCCCAAAAAAACTAGAATTCTGGCGCCGCCACTGTGCGCCCAGCACCATTACCATCACGTTTTATATTGCCACTGTAAGGCTCCGCTTTCAAAGCCTGGATTGAGTCGGAACCGCTTCTAAGATGATAATCTCTCACGTGACGTTAAATAAATCTGCGAAATAAATGAGCAAACAGACGTGCCAGCTTCCCTGTCTTTTTATTTTTATCTCTTTGGTCTTTTGGAAACTGTATACCGGTGTACTCTATCTGTAGAGCCTCTTACTTGACTCAGTACTCATGAAATAAAAGCTAGCACCCGGTTTTATTACATATTCTTTTATTTGTATCATTGAAATGCTCGAGTTGTGTCAATCATTTTAGGCAGGAGCACTAGGCTGAATATAGGCTACGATGTTTTACTAACTTTCTGTGCACGGTTTGTTTTTAAATAATCACAAAACTGATAGCAAAAGTGGTGTTTGGATGACTCATCAGCTGGTGCTAGACAAGGCGGGTCCAGTCTATAGGTCTACCGTGTTACATGGGTAACAAGCCATAGCAGGGGTCTACCGTGTTACATGGGTAACAAGCCATAGCAGTCTCAGATATCACGCGTAGGTCTTTCACAGCCAATCCCGATAGAGCAAATTATGTTAATATTAGGGTGTTATTCTCTACAGTTAGTCACTTTATCAGGTTCTGATGATGGTACATGTACATGTAGATGCTTAGTAGCTTATGCATTTGTTCGTCCGGTCATATAGTCTATACACTTGGCATAATGGCGAAAGTACGATCTCGTGACAAAGTTTCTTCTGTGTTGCTGCTGGTGTTTGTCTACATAATCAGTCTCACCAACTCCGCCGGTAAGTGATGATGATGTTGATCAGGGCTTAAAGTGTGCCTGGACGGTCATGGACGGCGTCTATGCACTTGTTTTAAAATTTGAACGCCGTCCAGCCACTTGTTGTCGAGCACAGACTGGAAAGGCAAGGGGCGTCCAGGCACTTATTTTGGAGAGGCAAGGGGCGTCCAGGCACTTATTTTTCCACACTTTAGGCACTGATGTTGATGACGATGATGAACTACGACGACGACAACGATGATGATGATGATGATGATGATGATGACAATGATGATGATGACGGCGAAGAAGATGGAGGGCTGTTGCAACTGGCTCGACGAGCTAAAGTGCTGAGAATCCTTTTCAATTTCAGATTGACACATGTCTTCTATGGAACTGAGATCTGGTGAGATCTGGTTGAATGTAAACATTGGCAAAATTTATTTACAGACTTTTACTCCACCTGTTTTCATAACCAATATTTTGGTGTAGTGAGTATACTGGTCATGGCCATGTTGATGGGAAGATGAGACGGAGAGGAAGATGACTAAACACTCGCCGTCAATACTTCGAGGCTAAGAAAATTGAGTTGCCAATATTTAATATAAGCACTTAAAAACTGTTCTGTTTGACTGTGCTGGAGTCGGGAGCGCCTGTGAGTAGATTTCTTGAAGAGGCGTTGTGTAAATACTTGAATGTAGGAATGAATGAATGAATGAATGAATGAATATATATATACACATGCCTCTTGGAAGAGATCCTCTACTTTCCTTATTCTCGGTCTCCTTCTATTCGTATCTATTCCTCAGCTCCTCCTCGTCTTCCTCTCAATGTAGGCCTATAGGCTACGTTTTGATGATTATTATTTGGCAAAAATGAAAGAGTCATATAATGCCCCAATCCAAATTAATATTCAGTACTTTTTCTGGAAAATGAACAGCGAATTTGTGTCATTACCTGAGCTTGCGTGACTTTTAGCGGTTTTCATTTCGCAAGTCTCTTTCTCTTCAACAACGAAAGCAAGACCGCAACCAGGATTTTATTTCGAGGGGTGTCTACCAAGTTTTTCGACCCAATCTTCCGACGACCCTTTTTAACCCTCGGAGGCTAACCTATAAAAAAAATCACATATTGGATAACCTGGGGTATATTTTCACCCCATACCATTTGAGGCCTATGATATAAAATTAGACCATTTTTGATCAAAAATGACACTTAATTCAAGTTCAGCATGGAATTGACAAACTTTGAAACCTGACTAAGTTAAAATATTAGCATAATCATCGAGTCTACCGTCATCTATACAGAAGTATCGCTTTGTTGCATGCTTTCCACATTCAAAGTTGCAACACATAGGCTTGGTCTATGACATCATCGATTTCAACATTATCTAGCTCCGAGACATCATTACAATCAACAAACTCTTCATTATCGTCATCACTATCATAATTTTCAATACATTGATATCAATTCTGGTATCAGTTTAGCTGCATTCGCTGCAGATAACCGTCGAAACCTCTTCAACACAAATAAATTATTAATAAATTAGTGATCAATATAAAAAATAAAAAAAATTTGGAATTAAGCAAAAATCATCTATGAACAGTTACACAAACGCGCATGGCAAAATTTCAAAGCAGTAAAAAATTCAGGGCAAATACTGACAGTGGGGTGAAAAAAAACCCAGGTTAGCCTCCGAGGGTTAAGCTTAGTCGTCGAAATTTCTGATGATCTCTTTTAGTCGTCGTCAATGCTTTTCGTAGTATTTTTCGCCCAAAAACCGTTCACCGCGGTCCGCGGAGCAAAACGATCTAATTCCATGTTTTTTTTCAAGTCGCAATTTTCTGCGGGTTCTAGACGGTCAATACATTGCACACTGTAGTTCATACATTATGTGCTAGTAAATGCATTATATTATTTTTACATTTTTCACTTCGGGGGTGCTCAAACACCCAAAACACCCCCGAAACGGCCTTGAAAGAAAGCCTGGACGGACCACTGGGTTTTTGTATGTTGGTTTCTTTGCTCAATTTACAAAATCACAAAATGCTGCGAATTTTACAATCTTTCAACTGTTTCTGTATTGCAACACCTGCTCTCAATTGCTTGAGAGTATGAACTTGTACGAATATTGTTCAAATAATTATTACACGCATTGCCACATCATCTATAAAAACAGCTATTGTAAATGTGCCCTACTTCGAGCCATAATTAGATTATTGTTTTAATTGCTGCATACTTAGCCTATACACCGGTAGCAAATATATATAAATTTCATAGGGTTTAAATCTGAGCACTGAGGACTGTGATTTCTAATCGGTAGGGTTTAAATCTGAGCACTGAGGATTGTGATTTCGAATGGGTACATGTAGCCTTAGTCCCGGATGTTTATCAGTGTTCAACGCAATTGAAATCAGTCGCAGTAGGCCTAATGACACACTATAGCATTATTATATAGGTCTACCAGGATCCAAAGTTTTCAATCCTATAATTATTGTAACCGCGCGATTTAAACAAAGGGCGTAGACCTATATGTAATGAACAATGAACATGTGTGCTGTTTAATGTGGTCCGCCTTAGTTAGGAACACGAGTGTAGGTGGAATGTCATAAGGAATTTCCAATACAAGGCTTCCTTGGAGCGCGGTTATAATCATGGGGCACTTCAGACCAGTTAGATTGCCATGCTTCTGAGACGTTCAGAACTCTGCAAATAGTCTAGGTGGCCAGTCAATGGTAAGGAAAGAAATGCATGAAGTACTCACGATTTAATAACAAAGTAGGCTACACGGGACAAGTTGGCATCCTTAATTGGTAGTGCTCCTTCCTACTTATCTGATCTCTGTCGCCCTGTCTCTGTCGTAGCCTCCCGTAGAACTTTACGCTCTTCGGCCAATGGGGAGCTGCTGGTCCCTCGAACCCGCTCTGCTACCAGACAGCGTCGAGCCTTCTCGGTTGTTGGCCCGTCCACATGGAATGGGTTCCCGCTTGCACTACGCTTACTACCTCGGAATAATTTGCCTGCTTTCTACAAGTTGCTCAAGACCTATCTTTTTAGCTGTGGCTGGACTGGGAGCGCCTCTGAGTAGGCTTCTTGAAGGGGCGCTATATAAGTTTTCGGAATGAATGAATGAATGAATTGTGATCTGTTCAAGAATGAGAGTAGCGCTATAATAATATTGGAGTTGACATTGGACCTTGGACCTCAGTCCTTCCCGTGCAGGACTGCACATCGCGCTATCTTCTCTGCCCATCGTCACCTCTCTACAGCGTCCTCCAACGTCAACTCCAGGTCCCCACAGGTCTTTCACTCAAAACTGAAAACATTGCTCTTTCACAAATCCTATCCTGATTCCTCCTCTTCTCATCACATCCCTCGCCATTTCAATTCTAAACATCACCCACCTTAGCCGTCCATCTGTCTGCCTGCCTGCCTGACTCTCCGGACTTGACCCGCTGCCTGTCGATTCTGTTTTGATTGAGCACCTGTGAATAAGCTGGTTCCGCGACTTGACTTTTGTGGGCGCTGTAGAAGTCTCGAGATTACGATTAGCCTACGATTGTAGATTTGACCTTGATGCATGAGAATTGGTACATAACTGTAAGATACCCGTAGGCAAAATTTCCGTCTCTGCATTCTCCACCAAGGACTCAAGAACTCAGTTCTGCATCTAGGTCTGCATCTCTTTAGACAGGATCTGTATCAAGAAGCAGGACCTTCTGTTCGTCAGTTTTATGAGCATACTACGTAGCACAACACTTGTCACGTGATAATGAGTCAGCGTTTAACGCATACTTCAACCTACACATCATGAACGATGTTGCACATAAATCACTGTAAATTGATTCTGAACAAGTCTCAATTTCATACTTCACCCGTCATCATCACTGTATATGCGGATCTTGCAAATATCCTTGAACATGTTTAGCATGATTAGACCACTGACAGAAAAGTACGAATATTCTTAGGAATTCGCCTGTGCCATTTTCAGATAAAATCATTCAATAATTAATCTGAGAGTAGACATGCAGATTAAATCCGATGTTCCTGTAATCAGAATCTAAATTTGGGAAAGGAAAAATCTCTTAATTATGCTTATGCTTCTAAGACATATTGCCACAAAACATGTCGCGCCCATCAAATAGACCCTTAATCAGGAGCGGATACAGAAATTTTCGAAGGGGGGCCAAAATTTTCGGTGATCTTTGCCAGAAAAATCTGATGACCTTCTTTTTTTAATCGTTTAGTCTCAAAATATCTGGGAAATGCACCAATTTTCCGTGCCAAAATAACTGATGACCTTTTTTAGTCATCAGTCATCTGGTCGACGTAATCTCTGCAAGCAATGAAATAATATACTATGACCTATCTACTCTCTGGTCACGTCGTACCCTACTTTTCTCTCCCGCTGCATTGATTCAATGCTTGCTGAAACCAAATGGGGAGGCACGTCCTGTGCATTTTTGAAATGGGGGGGGGGGCGGATTGGCCCTCCTGAATCCGCCCTGCGCTTAATATTATTATGTTGCATTACATCAGTATAATATGACTGATCGAATCAAATGCCAGTTATTGTTAATAAATTTGCCTTGAGTTGAATCAACTGAAACAACGCATGTTATAAATCGAAAGATTGTTTCAATCAGGTAGTCGGTTTACCAGAAAGTTTGTAGAGCCGTTTCCGAATGTGGAATCGAGGAGCATATATTGGTGGGCACTGTGGTGTAGTGGATATGTTCACTGCCTTGTATCCGGAGGGGTGCAGGTTCGAATCGACCTCAAGCCGCCTCGTAGGGACCTTGGGCAAGTCCTTTACTTGCAATTGTTCTGCGCTTCGGCGTGAAAATCCGATTCAGTGTCCGCGCTGTAGTTGGGAGCGCCTCTGAGTAGAGAAATTGAAGGGGCGCTATAACAAATGCACATACAAACAAAATATTTCTCATGCCCAGCAAAGCGTGCTATGGTACAATAGCAGGGGTCAGAAATACAGACTGCCCAATGGCAATTTGGACAAGGTCTCTTCGGAAAATTCTGATCCATTCTCTGTTAAATAATTGCTACTAGGAAATCAAATAAATGTTCTTGGATTGACCATTAGCGGATTCTGTTTAATTGCATTATTTGCTAATCAAGCTGCTTTAAGTTGAAATGAATTATTTGGAATCCTCTTGCATGATGAGGTGGCATATTCTTAGAAGAAGCCATGGGCGGAGACTGAGGGGGTATAGAGGGGGACTGTGCCCCTCAATGGATGTGGTGGGGGACGGCACATGCATTTGTTCCCCTCCAATCGTTGAGTGTTAGGACATGTACACGCTTCATGAAACACACTGTGAGGTCATAACGCTAGAAGATAAAAGCAGAGATCTTGGAAGAAATGAGGTAATGACTAAAAACAAAAAAGGTCATCAACTTTTTTTGTCCAGAGAAAATTGCGTTTTTTTCATCGACATTTCGGACGGATAACTAAAAAAGGTAAAAAGCCGGAAAACGTCGTCCGCCCAAAATCTAGCGTCCTTCCTTCGGCCGCTCGTTTTCGTCCCCCGCAAGTCTCCGCCCATGGAAGAAGCCTTCATTAGTTGCCAGCTTTTCTATGCCACTTTTCCCATAACTTACCGATTCCCAAAATTTATCAAAGTTAGACTTTGTGGTATGTCGACAAGACCCACAATTAATAAATAGTCTCTACAACGAGAGTTGAAAAAATAAATGGTAGGCCTACTACTTACTTTTTCTGAAACAACTAATAATTTCAGTTTCTGAAAGAAAAAGAATAATTTCAATCCAGACAATTCAAATA
The DNA here is from genome assembly GCA_949752735.1 of Lumbricus terrestris. Taxonomy (NCBI): domain Eukaryota; kingdom Metazoa; phylum Annelida; class Clitellata; order Crassiclitellata; family Lumbricidae; genus Lumbricus; species Lumbricus terrestris. The sequence continues at coordinate 23,475,587 of OX457052.1, read as the reverse complement.
AACAGACTTTTAAAAACTTCAAGAAAAGTTAGGCTAACGGTATTTCGATGTTGGTAAGCTATCATTGCACATAAGCATGAACCAGATGATGCCGATGGTGTGAGCATAATAAATCATAAGAGCATAATCAGAAGATTGTGAAGACATGACTTGCTGGTGAAATGAACTCCGAGAGTCGGAGAGTCACGTCACTTTCATTGTGTCCATCTGTTCAGTGTTCACACCAATGACTCAATGCAGATGCAGTATAGGCCGATTAAATAATATAACTTTCTATTTGATGGGTAGGCTATACTTGTATCACTGTGTCAGACAATCATCGCAATCAGGGTTTTTAACGTGCAGTTGCACACAAAATGTGCGGTTCTAAATTGATTTGTGCTATTGTATAAGCACTTATGTACAGTTAAAACTAGCAAAAAAGGTCCGATTGGAGGTAATTTACCATGGAAGATTGGAAAGGAAAGAAGGAGTTGTGCATTTCTAAAAATTCCTTAAAAACAGCCCTGATCGCAATAGGTCTATCCCGACATCATTACGCATGAAGCTGTGACTAATAGCTAAGCGTTAAAGCTTAATTATGGTTTTGCTACCCAGAACTAAAGGAACTATTTCCTCTAAATTTTAAATGAAATCAATTTATTATCATCCCAGTGTTTGCTTTATGCTATACCGCTGATCAAATGCTCTGTTTTGTCTTTACTTTTAGATGCCAGAAATGAACAAGTAAGTAAAAAATAAGCATTTATAGGTCTAAAACATCGAAGCAATAATAGCAATTATTTTCCTGTATCTTCGGTGAATACACTGACAGGCTTTGAGACGCGATAGTTTAAGACACAATGCACTGTTTTATTTTAATCGACTTAGAGGATAAACGGTTAGGAACATTATATGAATGTTCCTTGCTCATAGTTGGTGGTTTCCATAGTATGAGACACAATGCACTGTTTTATTTTAATAGACTTAGAGGATAAACGGTTTGTTACATTATATGAATGTTCTTTGCTCATAGTTGGAGGTTTCCAGGTTCGAGTCCAGTTCAAGCCGCTGCGACCTTGAGCAAGTCCATCGTGCGCATCGGCGTGAAACTCCGATACAGTGTCCGCGCTGTAGTTGGGAGCGTCTCTGAGTAGTGAGCTTGAAGGGGCGCTATAGCAAATGAGAGCAATAAATAAAATAAAAATAGTCGCAGCAACATGTAGCATGTGGCGGCTGTGGCCTAATAAAAATGTCTTTGATAGATTGTAAAAGGGGAACATAAATAGTTTTTGTACAATTCATTCGTTATTGTTCCAAAATGTTTTGATTTTGATTTTTGCAGGCGAATGATACTGAGTCCCCGTCATCTGTAGGAGGTTTATTCTATAATGAAACTCTCACCGAAAAGCAGAAGAAATCCATTGTGACGATTGAATTCAATTGTAATGCCATGGACACAGCAAAGGTTCGTCTGCAGCTGTCCTGCTCTTACGCCAATAGATGAGACTGGAAACAGATATCTAGGAAACATTATTCGAATCTGTTCACGCTGATGTGATGAAAAACAATAGGAACAATAATTAAATGCAACAGCGATAGACACCTTTGGACCATAACTATTATATCCCGGTCACGATATCGATGGCGGGAGCGGTAGCCGAGATCACTACGGAACGGGAAAATGCAAAATACAAATGCATTTTTAAACACTCATTTCAGCGTGCCTCTAGCTTTTGAGACATTAGATCCAGCCAACACCATCGACCTAAACTTTCTGTCAGATTTAGGGCAATATACGACTTGTTTCGTGTTACAACGGCTCTTCAGTCTTCATGTCTGCTCAGCGGTTCAATTCAGTGCCTTCGAGGCACATTAGATGAGTGGAGACTAAATTACATCGCAATTTAGAACAAAAGCCACTGCTTACCTTATTAATCGTATTGTCTGTAACATATGTCGAAGATAATAAAAGAAGAATTATAATTTAGAAAATTAAATGTGTAGGACAATGAAACGATTATACACCGTGGTTCAATAAAAAGTAAGCCAAACTGCTTTTCATATGTCTCTAATGCCTGATGAATAATGTTACTAAAATTTTCCCAATATGTAGGTCTAGAGAATTGAACGAACAATATGATTCCAGCCTGTCTGTCATGTCATACATTTTTACGGATAGAAAGATATGAATCTTTCAACTTCACCTGCCGAAATGTAAGTTTTTCAGCATGCCTGTTATGGCGTTTATTGCGATTTTGACGCTTGGTCCTGCCCATTTGGTCTTCAGTGATCCTGGAGTAAAAATTAACGGTCTATTATCGCAAAGTTCTGCTGTGACGACATCTTCTAGCCTACCTGTTTTCAGAAATCTATTTTCCCAGAAGGCTATTTGCTTTTTCAACAGAACAATGCCAACCCGCAGAGCCAGGGAAACCATCGAAATAATAACAAGAGAGACACCATACTTAATTTCTCCCTCATTATGGCCTCCGAACAGTCCAGCTTTAAATCATAGAGCCTATAACATCTTCTTTATTTGAATAATCAACCAATACTACTTAGAGTTTGTTCAAAAAATATTAAAGACTGTTTTCATGTTTGAAGTGCTTTGTGACAAAGTACAAATGAAAAATTGCTCGTAAACTTAAATTTCGGCATATGAAGTTGAAAGATTCATATCTTTCTATCCATTCAAATTTATGACATGATTTGTTGCAATAGTATTGCTGGTTCAATTCTCTAAATATTGTGAAAATTTTAATATGATTGATCATCAAGCATTACAGATATATATGAAAAACAGTTTGGCTTACTTTTTATTTGAACCACGGTGCAATTATCTGCTTTGGTAAAAATCAATAATTATCCTAACTTTTAATTGTTAATTTTGTTATTGTCGTTCTCATTGTTCTTGGCTTCTATCCTGTTCTGATTGTTAATGCTTAGAATCGAACAGCTGTTGACTCCATGTATCGTAACGTTCACCGGGAAATCTTGAAGAGTCTTAATCGCAAGAAGCCAGATACGACAACAGTCACAACACCCCTCAGCACTTCATTGGTTGCCAAATCTGCAACTCCATCACCAACTCCTATTGTGATCACCATGTCAACAACAACCAATCAGGGAGAACCAATTCCAGAAAGGAAGAGGAAACGGAAGAGGAGGCAGCAGACGTCCGATGGAGATACCATTGATGCTAAGGACCTGCATTTTGTTCCAATTAATCCGGAGACTGACGACCAAGGAGTTCTCGTAATGGCTCTTCTGCTCATCTTAAACGGTGACATCGCTTGATTTTCTCTTTCAATAATATCAGAAATATAAGCGGACAAACAGAGAGGCAGACAGAGACAGACAATCTCAGAATTTACAGCTCATACACATTTACATACATACATACAATGTCATACATGCTCATACACATTTATTTACATACATACATGTACATACATACATGCATGCATGCATGTATGTATGTATGTATGTATGTATGTATGTATGTATGTATGTATGTATGTATGTATGTATGTATGTATGTATGTATGTATGTATGTATGTATGTATGTATGTATGTGTGTATGTATGTATGTGTGTGTGTGTGTATGTATGTATGTATGTATGTATGTATGTATGTATGTATGTATGTATGTATGTATGTATGTATGTATGTATGTGTGAGTACCTGTTATAGCGGACCTTCAAGATTTACACTCAGAAGCGATTCCGACTAGAGCGCGGACACTGAATCGGAGTTTCGCGTCGATGCGCTGAGCAATAGCGAGTGAAGGACTTGCCCAATTGTTCTGCTTTTATTTGCAGATTATTGGGTTACTGACTATTCTTACTATTATGACTGTTTTGCGTCACCAATGGCGACTGCGCGGTGGTGTAGTGGTGGCGTCGTTGCCTTGAAGCCGGAAGGTTCGAGGTTCGAATCCACCTCGCCGCGTAAGGACCTTGGGCAAGTCCTTCACTCGCAATTGCTCAGCGCTTCGGCGTGAAACTCCGCTGCAGTGTCCGCTCTGCATTCGGGAGCGCCTCTGAGTAGAGAGAGCTTGAAGGGGCGCTATAACAAGGGCACATGCAAACAAACTTTAGGACCAGCGAAATCACATTAAACTTTCGTAGAATTATATCCGTTCTGCGTTATGGTCAGGTGACGATTTGAAGGAATAACCATAGGTTTATTTATTCAAAATTACACGATCATTTACTAAATGTTCCTGATTGTTTTAGAAACGGATAAACGTGACTGCGGCATCATACTCTTCGACGCTGCGAATCAAACGTATACAGATGGAACCCTCGATAGGGAGGTCAGTATGTGCCAAGAATGATCTGATTCAATTAATTAATTAATGCCAGAGCTTTATCATTACAAAGATATAAAAGCCAGCCGATTGCGTTTCTAATTTATCATACGCGGAAATTTGGACATTGTTTATACCAATGCAGAAATGTATGTATGAGTATTAATAATAGTATAATATTAAAAAAAGTTATTAAAAATATAATATATAATATAAAAATATAAAAAAATATTAACAAAATGCGGATAGCAATTGGTATATTAAAGAATATTCTTATCTTATCTTATCTTAATTACACCACCCCTTCAAGACTTTTAATCACAGGCGGTCCCGGCTACAGCGCGGGCACTGAATCGGAGTTTAACCCATTCCCGCCTGACCGGGTCACCCGTGAGGGCCGTGACCCCATTAACATGATAGGTATCAAAACAATTCCGGCGGGAAAGGGTTAACGAACAAAGTACATGAGCAATTGCGAGTGTAGGACTTGCTCAGGGTCCCTTCGCGCCGGTTTGAGGTGGACTCAAACCCGCAAATTCCCGGCCCTATGGCATCGAACATAGCCTACCCCTGAAACACCGCGTCTCACAGTAGCAGAATAATAAATCCGTGCTCGTAGTCGTATAACTAGAAGAGTAATCAGTTCTGGATTCTCGCAGGCATCTAGAGCAAAACCGAAGAGTTTCTATTCACAGATAACCGTCATCAGGATGCTGGGGGCGTCTGAATGGCGCAACGCAAAAGAAGGGGTAGGACGCCAGGCTAAACGGCACACGATGTCCTTAATTCAGCGTTTCCCAACTTTTTGGGCAACGGAACCCTTCGCGTCCTAATATTTATTTCGCGGAAACTCAATCCCAACTAAACATATTAAAACATGCAGAGCACCTGATAAGCATAGGCCTACTAAACACGCATCACGTCGTCGATTTATGTATTTTACTTCTGTTCCAGTAAATTTTGAGAATGCAGTTTTGTACAATTTTACGTGGCAAATGGCAAAGCATGCATGCTAACTGCAGTTAATGGGGGGGGGGAGAGAAGGATTCTTTAACGATCCCATTCCAGCATTGCAAACACTGATCAGTGAAGGTTGATTGGAATTCTGCTTCATTTGCATTATGTCAGTAGGATGTTCATAGTCTTATCAGAAGTTATCTGGCTTTTTGCCTACTTTGATTGGTTTCGTATCGAATTATTATCATCATTCAAAGTAAGAAAGTATTTAACCATCTTTTAGCGGAACCCTTGCGCCCACCCCGCGGAACCCTTGAGTTCCGCGGAACCCACTTTGGGAAACGCTGCCTTAACTCGAAGGAGCCAACCGACGGACTGACATCAATGGTTTGATACGAAAGATGAAAGAACAAAGTGACATTAATTTGTCTAATGTGTATTTGATTTTAACATTTCTAGGCTGGAGTGCCAGTCGTAGCGGTACACAGAGGACTTCCAGCGAAAAGAGAAATAACAACAGAAGCGCACAATAAATTTGACCACACCATTCTCATCTGGCCTTTGGTGATTCTGGGCGTCATTCTGATAATTGTCGTCATCGGATGCGTCGTTTGTTGGAAGAAGAGACAGGGCAGAGTAAGATATTTCTCTTCGGTCTTCTAACATGATAATTTTGCCTTCCTTTTTTTGCTTGTTGGTCTTAATGAATTGCTCACTAGAGATATATATATATCAATATCAATCTTTTATTCACCAAATGATGGTAGCACAATTAATAAGACAACAAAGAAAATACAAAATTCACAGGACAGTTTATCTGCCTGCATAGTACTAAAGACAGAAAGCAGACTAAGTTTCCTTATTATAAAAGTATGCATGCATAGATATCCATAGATGCATATTACTTCTAGGTTGACCATATATCAAACGTACATTCCCAGACAGTGGTGGTATAGGCTACACAACAAGAATATATATACCGAAAATAACAAGCATTCAAACACTTAAGGCGTGAAAGAAAAACATGATGCAAAATTACTGACAACAACATTGTTGTGTGAACGGCATTTCTGGATAAAACGCAATCTTCTGGATAACCAGCAGTCTGTAATATTAATTTCATGCATGAAGTGCAGTACAGATATTTCTCTGTCTCTCTCTTTGCTTTCTATCTCAGCTCTCAAATTCTCAATTCCACGATTATCTTTAGCAGATAGGAGTACTCATTCTTAACCCAGATTAACCCCCTAAATCGTGGCAATTTTGTTATATTTCCACACATGTGCAATAATTCTTTAGATTTTCTTTAAAATAATGCGTGTTATTATTCGATGACGATGGGGTATTTGTAGGTTAAATAATTCATATGTCAAGGCTCTTTTCCGAGCTGATTTTGGAGATTACCTGAGAACAGATGATTCTGCTATTGTTTTTTGAAATCAATCATTTACGCCTTTGTTCAAAGAGAATAACAAAAAATAATAAATTTTGGTGATTAACAAAGCATGCAGATCTGTGTAATCATTGTATCTTGTTTGTTGTCGTTTCTTCAACAGTGGGATAATACGGGTCATGGAAAATAGTCAGTTGGACGCGATCTATGGACACTGTCAGACTCACAAGATCTACGACAAGTACTGAAAAAGCTCGTCAATACGGGCCAACGACCACATGTATAATTGCTTCAATAAGTTTGTATAAACAAGGGATAATGAACTACTAACCATAACCGAAAATAGTCCAACTTGTTGTGCATGATAAAGTTTAATTCGAAATTAACTTCAAAGCAGTATTTAACCTAGTCTCTCAAGTCATTTACCACACGAGCGACGAGCACACATGTACTAAAAGCGACTGCGGAACCAAAGTGTTACGTCTTGGGTGCCCGAATAGGTTGATATCTTGGCGTAGATCTCGTGCATCGCTTAGTAGCTTCAAAATAATATTTACAGGAAAATCATTTAAATATCATGCATTCATTAATGCAGTAGGCTGCAATTATCTAAGAATAACATAGCAAATAATAGTGTTGCGAAACATTGAATTTCTCCATTTTACTTTGCATTGTGTTGCATTTTGTTATTAGCCTACTAAGCGGATTTAAAAATCATAATCGCAATCGTAACCTCGGTAGGCCTATTGCTACAGCGGCCGCAAAAAGAACGAGCATTTGGCGTGTTCCAATTGCAATAGGCTACAATGCCACTGCATGTTAGTCAACTTAAACAAAATTATATAGATCTAAAAGTTTTCTAAGTTCATTTGGTGTCAGAGATCAAAAGAATAAACTTAAATTTAATAAACCGAAATTTACGGTTATGAGGCGAGTTATAATTAGACTTACGGAGAGGCATGATAAGATTGCCTTGAAATCAGAATTATACTTTGTGATATTATTGTTTCTGGTTTTTTGTCTTTAACTATACTGCCCTGTCGGCTTCAGCAAAGTCTTACTTCTAGAAATGATTATGGCGTCTAATGGCGCCTTCTCTGGATGCAATCGCGGCTCCCGATGCAATGACCTTTCCAGTGGACCCGATTTGAAGTAATAGACTGTCGGGAATTTTATATCCAATAAGATAGTATTATCGAGATTGCACATTTTGTCTTCACTGGTGGTTTGAAAATATATAATACACGGTCTAAGATGGCAATGCTTAATCTGGGGATCGGCCTGCTAGAGAAAAAGTAGCGGCAAAATATTCCAGTGCTGTCCAAAGTAAAAGAAAGTGGATCGCACAAATGGAAGTAGGAATAAACTATTCATTTTATTAATTCATTTTAGGAATTTATAGAGCGTCAATTCTTGAGCCCAACCACTACAATACATATATGAGATTTGACCAACTTGAAACGCATTCAGATTGTTCTAGGCAATTTGCGTTTTTCAAACGACAGTCCATTCCAGGCGGAAGGGGTCAACGATCGAGAATGCGCGACTCTGTCCAGTTGAGTTACCAACCCAGAGGAGCAAACGTTTGTCACTAGCAGAAGAACCAATGGCTCGTTGGCCGGTGTCACGAAACCGAGTATCCCCCTGAAAGCTATCCGGGGGGGGTGAATTAATCTATCCCTCCGGATGGAATTAACCGGTCTAGACTATCCGGGGAGATGAACCAGTCTATCCCCTTTTTTGAAAAATGCGTATAATTGAAGCATTTGTGCTCTAATCAAAATTTGAAGTGACTCTAATTGTTTTAAGTGTCCTAAGCAATGTTCAGAGAAAGGCAACTCAAATTTTTTAGTGACTCTGAGTGTTTTTAAGTGTTTAAAACTTTTAAGCGCTCTAAAACCAAGCAAAAATATTATCTAGTAGGAATAAACATACCTGTTAGTGTCATTGTTCAAAACAAAGCAGATGAAAATTAATTTGCCAAAAAAATACACGCGCAAGTGACTTTTTCGACTTTTCTTCATATGGGGAGGATACGATTAATACGGGGAATACTCTGTTTCGTGACACCGGCAATCTGAGACTGGCGACGGAGCTCAAAACGGTAGACAGGGGCGCTTCCAAGAGGATTTCGCCAGAGCAGAATAGCTGAACATCTATCCTATTATAATAGGGGTCATGCTGCGTGAACGAAGGGCTCGACGGCGGACATAAAATTATCTGAGTAGCCACTTCAGACGAGTGCAGCGTGTCACGCATCATAATACAACTGAAACAGAGTCACATTATTTCGGAAGACGCACAATATGACTACCAGCAGAACGAAGGACCCGGACGATTGGATTAGGAGGTAAACCAACCAAATTCGAGCATCAGTGACACAATCTGCTGGCAACAAAAGCATTTTATTCAGAGCTGCAACGTTGTGAGACTAGGAGCGGAAAATAGCTCGTTGCTGGAGAAACCGATAACAGCAGCTTATGGTGAACTGATTTAAGTGCGAAGAAAGCTAAACTCTTGGTTCAATAGACGTGCGATAGGCCTACTTGAATTGTGAATTCCAGCTATTCATGCAAGCAATGAACCATTAAATGCATCAATGAATGCACAGTGGTATAGATTAGTGGGAAAAGGGTAATCGAGGCTCAATACTACAGAATTTTTCGCATTAATTTTAATGAATACTTAATTTATTTTTCGACAACGCTTGTCACAATTAGGGTACCAGAAGTAGTGAAAAAGAATTGGCCATGCATGCATTCACAAGATAATTTTAAAAAACTCTCCGTCGATCGTCACAGTAATGCGTTATCTCAATATTTCACTATTTACTACCTTACGAATCATTGCAGCTACATTCACGCAGCAAGTACGCGACGTCTGTAGGCCTACAGTGGATAATTATGGTCAGGCCTAAGATCCGGATACTATCTCATTCGTAGCAGTTTCGTTAGCCTACCATCATTAACCAGTATAATGAGTATATGTACAAATTGTATAGCCTATCTGCATGCATGACAGCCAGCAAGACGACCTTAATATACTGTTTTGCAATCCTTCATCTTTTGTAGACCTACCATTCCTTTTGAGGATTGGGTTGATTGAAGCAAGCAGACGTTACAGCCTGCTTCTATTTGCTTTGACGGCCAATTATTATCTCTAGTGGGTTGAGGTAATTGGTGATGTCAAAATGACTAGTTCCATCCTAAACAAAGGAATAACCAACGCAGGATGAAGTTAGGAATAAAGACCAATAAAAGACCAACAGAATGGGAACGGAGAATACTTTCTTTCTTGTTTACGACAATGTTGCTTATTCAGCAAAAAAATCAGTTGTTATAGTGACCCACAGGATATGAGGTCCGTTTAATGTCGTCGTAAATCCTAGAATTCCTCTCCTCAATCCATAATCCACTGGGACAGGGTTGCTCTCGGCGGACCCTTCCGTATCTAAGCAGCGCACTCGATCGAGTCGTGTGCTATCATGATAAAATTGTCTCGGCCGACGATCAATTCGGTCGGCCTCGTCGAATTGAACTGTAGTCTCTTGTCTTGGCCAACACTGCTGACGACTGCTGCATTCTTGAATCCCAGAAGGTCTAGGTCTACCTAAATAACTCATACATTTCACAGACATACAAATGCTCCAAGGCGTCTGCTTTCATTACGATTACGATTACGTCCTTGTCCGAATTTATTTAAAACGTACGGAAGCACCGTCATTAGGGTGTCCCAAAAATAAAATTTTCTTGAAATTCTTAGGTCTCACCAGTCAAAAAGTTTCCTATGGGGATGATAATATTTGTGTAATTTTTTCGAATTTTTAAAATAATTTTTAGGTTCCCCCCCAGGAGCTCAAAATTTTATATATAGCGTACTATGATATTCGTGTGCAAATATTTCAATATATGAGGCAACGTCATTCACACCACATATATTTTACATGCTTTTGCACAAAATATGATATTCATTCATTCATTCCGAAAACTAATATAGCGCCCCTTCAAGAAGCCTACTCAGAGGCGCTCCCAGTCCGGTCACAGCTAAAAAGATAGGTCTTGAGCAACTTGTAGAAAACAGGCAAATTATTCCGAGATAGTAAGCGTAGTGCAAGCGGGAGCCCATTCCATGTGGACGGGCCAACAACCGAGAAGGCTCGACGCTGTCTGGTAGCAGAGCGGGTTCGAGGGTCCAGCAGCTCCCCATTGGCCGAAGAGCGTAAAGTTCTATGGGAGGCTACGACAGAGACAGGGCGACAGAGATCAGATAAGTAGGAAGGAGCACTACCAATTAAGGACCGCCAGGTTATGTCATAGGCTACTATGTAATTGCTCAAAAAATGTTATGCTGTATTTTGCTCAGACTCGTTTTGCAGTTAATTGACTGAAATTTGACAAAATTTATACATGCACAGACTTTCATATAATTCTTAGAATTCGGAATATTATTTAACCATTATTGACTACTATAATAATTCGAGCAGTTATTCAAAAAATAGTTTACTTTGAGATGGCATATTAGTTCTGTTCTGTTCTCAGCCATCCTCGTTACGAGGTTCGGCCGCATCATGAACAATATTCCTCCAGTGTCTCCTGTCTTCCGCAAGTCTTACCATTTCATCCATTTCCAATCCCGTCCAGTCCTTTATGTTCCTCAACCAGTTTGTTCTCGGTCTTCCTCTTTTCCGATTTCCCGGCATTGTGCCCTGCATGATGTCTTTCTCCAAGCATATTCCCTCTCTTCTCATGATGTGTCCGAAGTAAATAAGTTTTCTTTCCTTTACTGTCCTCAGAAGACTCCTCTCCACTCCTGCCTCCTCCAGGACCCACTCATTCCTCCGCATTTCCGTCAAAGATATGTTCATGATTAATCTCATACACTTTATCTCAAATGCCTCTATTCTTCTTTCCTCCTCCTTCCTCAGTGTCCAGCTTTCACAGCCATATATAGCCACTGGCCATACCAGTGCTCTCCATAACTTTAGCATATTAGTACACAGTACCAAATGTGAGATAGTCACATGTTTGGTCCAATCAGTAGTTCACTACATCGGAAGAAGTGACTCAAGTGAGTCATGGTTATATGAAAAGTCTGTGCATATATAAATTTTGTCAAATTTCAGTCAATTAACTGCAAAACGAGTCTGAGCAAAATACAGCATAACATTTTTGAGCAATTACATAGTAGCCTATGACATATCCTGGCGGTCCTTAATTGGTAGTGCTCCTTCCTACTTATCTGATCTCTGTCGCCCTGTCTCTGTCGTAGCCTCCCGTAGAACTTTACGCTCTTCGGCCAATGGGAAGCTGCTGGACCCTCGAACCCGCTCTGCTACCAGACAGCGTCGAGCCTTCTCGGTTGTTGGCCCGTCCACATGGAATGGGCTCCCGCTTGCACTACGCTTACTATCTCGGATTAATTTGCCTGCTTTCTACAAGTTGCTCAAGACCTATCTTTTTAGCTGTGGCTGGACTGGGAGCGCCTCTGAGTAGGCTTCTTGAAGGGGCGCTATATTAGTTTTCGGAATGAATGAATGAATATCATATTTTGTGCAAAAGCATGTAAAATATATGTGTGTGTGTGAATGACGTTGCCTCATATATTGAAATATTTGCACACGAATATCATAGTACGCTATATATAAAATTTTGAGCTCCTGGGGGGAACCTAAAAATTATTTTAAAAATTCGAAAAAATTACACAAATATTATCATCCCCATAGGAAACTTTTTGACTGGTGAGACCTAAGAATTTCAAGAAAATTTTATTTTTGGGACACCCTAACCGTCATGCACTACTGTGTTACTGGCTGTTGTATCAAACGACATGAACTCAATGCGATCATCGAGGTTCCATTCCTGAATGAGATCAAAGTTAGTATGGCCGTGACGGATCGTCGACTCTGATCATCCAGTTCCATTTTCTGCGAATTTTCCACTCCCAGCAGCCTCATTGCTTCATATCCAGATATCACAACCGCAAAACGATCCACCGGCTCATTTAGCATTAAGGCAGATATTAAATTAGGCAAAGTCTTTCCGTCCCAGTATAATAGTCTCGCTGTCTACTGTTAATGGAACTTTCGGATCAACATGGGGAGTGGTGGCGTAGTGGATATGTTCGTCCCCTTGCAGCCGAAAGAGTGCAGGTTCGAATCCGCCTCAATACGCCGCGTATACTAGGCCTTTAGGGACCTTGGACAAGGCCTTTTGGGACCTTGGACAAGTCCTTCACTCGCAATTGCTCAGCGCTACGGCGTGAAACTCCGATGCAGTGTCCGCTCTGCAGTCGGGAGCGCCTCTGAGTGAAGCTTGAAGGGGCACTATAACAAGTGCACACTGCACACACTAACATATAAACAGGGATGGGCAGTAATTTAATTGAGTAATTTAAATTACGTAATTTAAATTACAATTGTAATTGGTAATTTGTAATTTGATGCTCTGCATCAAAGTAATTTGTAATTTGTAATTCAATTACATTTCTTCCTGTAATTTGTAATTTCAATTACATTCTGCAAAATCAAATTACTTTGAATGGCCTATATAAAAATTCTTTGATGAATCATGCGATCCTTGCAACGGTAAATCATCCGTATTTTAAGTTATGTGGCTACCTGCACAGTTTGCAGACCAAACTAAAAGAATAGCCTTCATGAGTTGCTAGTAACAACATCTGAATATACCACCGGTAGCGAACAAAATACTAAGCATCTAGTGGTCATAAAGAAGAAGAGGAAGATGAAGAATTTAATGGTTTTAATGTGCAGCGTGTTAGTGACCATAAATTAAGTGGACTAGCAGAAACAAGAACGATTTAGAAATCTTGCAGCATATGGAATATGACAGAAAAAGGAACTAATAATGCCTCATAGCTCTACAACTACTAACAAATTCTTTAAATATAATTTAATGATGCCCTGCCTTTGTCTGCACTAGTAGATAGATATAAGCTCTTTAGTTTTACAGGCATGATTGCAAGGCATAACAAACGATCAGATAGGCCTAACATGTTTGAACGGCTTCTGCTTCTAAAAGAAAGCTACACAATAAATAATGATACACATAGAAATAAGGGAAAAGGCATGCACTTCCTGCTTGAGGTTTTTATTCCAATGATTTAAGCCCCAAAGTAATTTGTAATTGATGTAATTGAAATTACGTAATTTGTAATTTGTAATTTGAAGCTCTGAGTCAAAAGTAATTTGTAATTTGTAATTCAATTACATTTTCTCCAGTAATTGGCAATTTGTAATTCAATTACATGCTGCCCTGTAATTTGCCCATCCCTGCATATAAACATATCCCTGAATCTTTATGGCTGATGTTTCATGGTGCGCGTGTGTTTGTCCCTTCTGGTTGCTTCCATGTTAATAGCTACATGTAGGCTCGGCAGAAAACGTGGCAGTGATTCTGCTGCTGGTCCAATGATGTAGTCTAATGTATTGATTGTGTAATGGAAGAGAATGTGAACAAGAGCAATGTCACTTGGGAACATCACAGGAATTGCATCAATACTCAATTAGGCTACCCACGCCGGAATTTATTTACTCTGGTGAAGAAAAGTTGAAATACAAAATACCTTTTACAGAGACAGACGTGCGTGATATCAAAAATGTGAGCGCATTGTGCTACCAGTAAATATTAATATCTCTTGATGAAACTGAGCACAATCTTTATGAATTAGTATAGTATGGGTGGACCGTCAATGTGCGGAATTCTATTAATATTCAATTTAGTGGCACATTTGTATGCATGTAGCCTATATATGCACATAATGCATATGTAATGTATGTGTATATATGCATGTAGCCTATGCATGTATGTGTATGTATGCAAGTATATATGTACCAACGTGTGTATGTATGTATGTATGTATGTATGTATGTATGTATGTATGTATGTATGTATGTATGTATGTATGTATGTATGTATGTATGTATGTATGTATGTATGTATGTATGTATGTATGTATGTATGTATGTATGTATGTATGTATGTATGTATGTATGTATGTATGTATGTATGTATATATGTATGTACGTGTTGTGACAAATAGCGACTATAATTAGCAGTTGTGACCGACATAGGCCGTGTAGCTTTGTGACCTTGATGACAGACACTGTGAGACACACATCTGTACGACACGGGTAGGCCTTGTAGACCTAGGCTATGACTGTGACCGACTGACCGATGATTGATCGTTGAGGGTGGTCGACCGGAAAGCGTGGGAGTGATGGAAACGCGGGAAGGAACCGGTTAAAACTAGGGTGGGTTGTGCAATATAAGAAGGTGACTCAGGGCTGAGAGGAGGGCAGTTCAAGGCTCGACGGACAGAGCACAACGGGAGATGTTCGATTCTCAACGGACTGAGAAACGAATGCGAAATTTGGATATTAGTTTATAGTTCAGTTAAAGCTAAGTTTACGTTTAATGTTTAATGTCTCGCACTCGAATAGTCTTGTTAAATAAAACTTTGGAAAAACTTCACACGTGTGTATGTATGTATGCAACTATGCATGTACGTATGTAAGTATGTATGTATATATGTATGTGTATAACTGTATGTGTATGTATGTATGTAGACTTATGTATGTATGTATGCACGCACGCATGTATGCATGTGTGAGCATTTGTTGCAGTGGGTGCACGGTCAAAAGCGCGCAGGACAAAAGCGCGTAGACAAATGAGCGCAGACAAATGCGCGCAACAGGAAAAAGCTTAAGTATATGTATGTATGTATGTATGTATGTA
Organism: Lumbricus terrestris; assembly: GCA_949752735.1. NCBI lineage: Eukaryota > Metazoa > Annelida > Clitellata > Crassiclitellata > Lumbricidae > Lumbricus > Lumbricus terrestris. The sequence continues at coordinate 23,460,189 of OX457052.1, read as the reverse complement.
TGTATGTATGTATGTATGTATGTATGTATGTATGTATGTATGTATGTATGTATGTATGTATGTATGTATGTATGTATGTACGTACGTACGTACGTACGTACGTATGTATGTATGTATGTATGTATGTATGTATGTATGTATGTATTCATACGTATGTGTATGTATGAATGTATGTATGTATGTATTCATGTGCATGTATGTATGTATGTATGTATGTATGTATGTATGTATGTATGTATGTATGTATGTATGTATGTATGTATGTATGTATGTATTCATACGTATGTGTATGTATGAATGTATGTATGTATTCATGCGCATGTATGTATGTATGTATGTATGTATGCATGCATATGCATAAGGGTGTGTCTAAAAATTAAAATGTCGATGTCAATATCGACCAATATGATTTTGTGTTCCACCTTCCGAAATATAGTTACCTGCCAAATTAGATGAAAATCGGAATAGATTTAGGACTTGCTCAAAGCACCGGAAGAATAGCCACTTAGGCGACATTGTGACACATTGTAATTTTCAAAGATCCAAGCAAAATTGAACACATAAACATCAGATATAAGGCAAAATCCAAAGAAGTACTGTAAGCTGTCATAGTTTATTCCTCTTAGTGCATTTGAAAAAATCTGGATTTACTTACATTGCAGAACAAATTGTTTCTCTCCTTAATTTCTGACCACGACTTCATTGACTTCATAAAAGGACTGCATAAAAGTCACTCTACCAGATCATTCGTCTCTCTTAGGTCGGGTAAGCTATTATGATTTAATTTAACCTCACTGTGTGATTGTTCTGACTACCATTGTTGCGAGTCTCAATCACAAAGAGAGCATCCGAATCCGAGGATCTTGAATATGTTTGGTGGTGGCTTTTGGTAAGCTTACAGTAGGAAGCCTCTCATGAGATCAGATCCCAGATCATCAAATTCGTTGCGCATGCTATAGTCTATGACTCGTCAAAAAGCTGTGGCCAACCAGGGTTTATGACAAAAATCAAAGGTGTCGAGAAACTACTGTTAGGGAAACAGGTAAGATTTCTCTGGCGTGGTAAGTATGGATTCCCCTTTGGGCTTCGTTGTTTCAAGTATACAGGTGAAATAGTACTTCACGTGAGACCAAGTTGCTGTCACAGAGAGTGACACCTCAAGTAAATGATTCCATGGATACCTTTTCAGAGTAGGATGGTCGAAATTATCCTCTCTGTGCTCTGACGTTACTGAATGAAAAATTGATAACTGAAAAGCCACAGCTTGATCACGTAAACCGCATATGACATCCAACGCCGTCGGTGAAATGCACCTGGTTACCTGAACTTTATTCCATTTGGTGGAATTCATCTTTGGAAAATGACTATTAGCTCTATTAGCTCTTGACTAAAGACTTCCAATACGGGAGTCCTTGCAGAATCATGCAGTGAAACACTTTTCTAGAACAATTTCAGAAGCATGGTATCGATGGCAAGGTTCAAGAGGTCCTTCCCCCAATTTCGCATCCAGCTTCATGCATATGCCGCTCTTGCAACTCGTTTTACTCGCCACTGTGTCAAAACACATGGCCAGGATTTTGTATTCCAATCACCACCTTTAGATCTCAGCCATCAAGAATCTGGCATGACAATAGCTGTCACTGATTGGAGTTAGGGGATGGCCAATAGCTTGGTAGCATCCTTATGAAATATACCATTATCGTTCTATCTCTGTAGAATCTGGCATGAACTTGTTATTCAAGTGAAGAGTAAGGGGAACTTGTGACTAAGAAGAATCTCTGCTACCAGGACTGCGAGGTCATCTCTCCCAAATTGAAATGTACAATTGCTACTGTCTCTTATACGCTGTCATCCAGACTCTGATTTCTTGGTGTATGCGTAAACTGAGCAGTACCTTGGATGGGAACCTCTCCTTCCAAGTCCTTTGTGAAGACAGCTTCGCATAGCCGAAGTGATATCAGTAGTGCCTATAAACTGAATCTCAGTTTATTTGTAATCAATTTTGCATTGCGCCAGCTATATGATACAAGAATTAAAAGCACCACTTCCCGCCATTTGCAACACATGACCAGTGACAAAAACAACATCACATCAGTAAAGACATGATCATGAATGTTTATTTGCTGGGAACTAGTCACTGAGAAGGGTTCTATAGCATGCAGCTCGCATGTATTGAAATCGTAGATTCTAATGCTTGCAATGCACCCGTGTCCTTAACTTCAGTCCTCTTGAGCAAGTCCTAAATGTTCAGCTATCGTGATATAATTTCCGATATTCAGTTTACACATGATTTGGCACAATAATTTCACTTGGTCGTTAAAAATCTTTTATTTGAAAATTTCACATGTACCTTAAAACACCGTAATATGCATGCATGCGCATGTATGTATGTATGTATGTATGTACATACATATACATACATACATAATACATAACAGTACATACATACATACATACATACATACATACATACATACATACATACATACATACATACATACATACATACATACATACATACATATATACATACATACATATATACATTCATAAAACATTAGTTGCGCGCTTTTGTCTGCGCGATTTTGTCGGGGGTGTTTTGGGGGTCTCCTGTTGCGCGCATATATCTGCGCGCATATGTCTGCGCGCTTTTGTCTGCGCGCTTTTGTCTGCGCGCTTTTGTCCTGCGCGTTTTGTGACGGTGCCGTTGCAGCGTCCATTCGACACTTCTACTAAGAGGCGCTCCCTGCTACAGCGCAAACACTGAATCGGAGTTTCACGCCGAAGAGCACAAGCAATAATTGCGAGTGAAGAACGTGCTCAAGGTCACCCTCAATCTTCCGCTTCCAAGGCACCGAATGTAACCCTACACCACCGCGCCCCACATTATGGCCACATACCCTTAACATGTGTATAATAATTATGTGTATATAAACTTTGTATTCATGTAGCCTGCATGCACATATAAAAATGTATGTGTGCAGGCAGGCATATGCTACTTGAATTTAGGACGTTTAAATTAGCCCATAGTAATAAGTCCATCTAATGCACAAGATTAACTATCATGAGGGTCTATGAAACGGCGACATTTCAACTTCAAGAATTAACGTCGATACGGGTAAAACAGGGTATACTCATACATGTGATGTCCTGCCCGTAGTCTACCCGACCAGACGAAACCCGCGGGTACAGGTATCTGGCCTTTTGGCTGATTTTCAGCCAGTGGCAACATGTTCAATGGATTAACTTGTTTTCAAACCCTTATCTGAATGGATACCCCGCTTGGTAATGGAGAGATGATTTACACCCTGCCGTTATAGAGTCCATATAATATGTATCGTACGGGAAACGCAGTTTTACTGAGTAGGCCTACTGATTATAATTATTATAATCACATTAATCAGTGCTCACTAAAGCTGTGTGGTCTCCTACGCTTTAGGCCTACTTCATGATATCCGTCTTCTGCTGCAATAAGTCACACTCATGTCACCATCGGTCCAGTGATGTTGTCCGTTGTCTACAAAAAATATTCCTTCGTCGACTTCTACCCAAGTTAACGGATGGAAGTAGTTTAGTGCCACCTGAAAATCTAGTGTTCAGGTTGTTGTTCATCTGTAGGCCGACCTACTTCAGTAGATATGATGCCACAGTTGTCTAGATTACCAACACCATGTCTGTGGCAGCTGAAGACTCGGTCATTTGTCGGTTTTCGGTCCATTTGCAATCTCTTACGCGGTATCCTGACACAATTCTTACAATTATACGCTAGCAAACATCTTACATTCAGAGTAGATATCTAGAACACAACTTGCTGTAGGGTCTACAGGACTTTCATTGGGCGATTTCGGGCGATGATAATGGTGGTGGCGCTGATGATGATGATGATGGTGGTGTTGATGATCAGACGATGATGATCAGAATGATGACGACGACGAAGAGACAATAGAAGTGATTGTCATCGTAGCTAATTTTGTGTAATAAGCACAAATCGATGACTTATAAGGTTCTAAGCAATATAAACTGTATGTTGCGGTACAGTCGATACTCGATAGTCCATATCTTGTTCTTTTATTTGTTATCTTGCTAACATTGCGATATAGGCCTACGTTTAAATTTTAGCCTTCAAATATTTGTCATAACAACTGACATCTATTGACGTTACAATCGTGCAGGAAAGATCGAAGTCTGCTTACTTACTTAATACACTTATGGCTGATGACAGTCGAAAGACAATTGACGCCAGCCAAATAAGTTACATCACAGAGCTTGAGTTGTGGGTTTATTATTGAAGAAGACTTCGGTTCAGTTAAATTGCTCAATGCTCAGTAGCCGACGAAGAACGAAGGTCAAGATGATTAGAACTTACTTAACCTCGATCGCGAACTGATTAGTCATTTAACATCAACTCAACAAAAATAGTTGTTGTATGTATTTTGTGTATGCGGCAATAGACTTTCCGAGAAACCTGTGGGCCAACTATGTGTAGTAGTAGAACAAAAAATTGCACTGAAACTTGAATTCTGTGAGAAAAATTTAAGGCTTACCTAATTCTTCTCATGTAGCAGCAATGGAACGTCAGATAACATTTTTACAAGCAGCCATGCATTTACTAAAAATTTAATCGTCACCTAAGAGAATGGCAAATCAATTGGTAATTGTGAAAAGAAAGACGGACCAAGATTGCCATGACTACAGGTAGGCCTATAATAGGTTACAGTAACTCGCTCGCTGTGAAATACAAACATCCAATCCGATTCAATCAATCATCAATCAATCAATCAGAATTTATATAGCGTCCCTTCAAGGACCAACTCCGAGGCGTTCCCGGCCCAAGTCAAGCGGAAAAGCAGTCTTCAACAGTTGGTGGAACTGAGTACAGGTTGCGATGTATCGTATAGTCAAAGGAAGCCCGTTCCAGGTTGTTAAACCATCCACAGAATTGTCAATTGTAAGATATGCTTTGAATAGAGTTGCAAAAGTGAATGCAATGTTGATTGTCGGAGTAAGCTTACACATTGGACAATGGACAAATCCTGTTAGGCAATCTATGTGATCAACGGAATGAAGCTTTTGTAACGCTCAACGGATGGAATAAATTTACTCAAGTTCTGTTTGGAATAAAAAAATTCAGGACGAACCGCTTGTTGACGCAATTAATATGGTCTTCCATGATCGACAGCTTATTAAAGATTTTGCACAAATTGCGTAAATCTTTGTGAATGAGCATACAAATGCGCTTCTGATAGGATCATTTGCTCTGATGAACACCCAAAGAAATTTACTGTTCTTAGGGATGCTGTAGGGTACGTTAAAAAGTTGCCAATTTCCTAATGGTGTCAACTTCTGACTTAGCTCATAAATGACACAAGAAAGTTTACTTTCTTATCCTCTATCTGCATTAGCACAGCACCAATCGCGAAATCACTATCGCAGTTTAAGTGAAAATTCGCTTTTCTACCAGCATTAATAACAAGACTACGATGCTAAAAAATCCCGCATATTGTTTAGCTTAGTTTCCAAACCCTGCTACACCCTTGCGCACCATCCCCTATTGTATTCTGATACATAGGGCTACCAGTATGCTAACTTATTAATTTGCCGTAATTATATTTTGACAAGTAGGCCTACCGGTATGCTAAGTTATCTGTCCTGCAGTTGTAACAAGCAATATAAACAGATACCCATGGCATGGACTCGATGAACATGGGGGCTTTTTGGCACTAGACATTCCATGCGACCAGCCTTAGTCGAGACGAATGTTGGTGGAGTGATTCCTAAAATATTAAATAAGCATCCTAAAATGTTCAATAAGTATCCTAAAATATTCAATAGCCTAGGTATAAAACAATAAACTTGAGGCTTTAGCCTTTACACAATTTTTTACCATGGTTTACATATTATTTATCACGAATTGTATTTCACATCTTTAAGTGGAAGTCGGATTGAATCTTAGACACAGGTAAGAAAGCCGGAAACGGAATCTGATCTTCGGCATCATGAGCAGACAAAAAGAGCGTAGGTCTCAATTTTGACTTTACAAGTTCTATGCAAATACTGAAGCTGTTTACTTGATGTATCAACGAATGCACAAGAGTAGCCTATAGACGATGAGGAAATAAATTGTGGTCATCGATTAGTACCGCAGAATATTTGAATCGAATGACTAGGCTAAGCTTAGTAAGTTATTCAACGACACTCATTGCAAAAGCCACACATAATTATGCCAAAAATAATGACAGAAAATCATAAACGAACAAGGATTGGCATTGACACATGAAAATGACCGCATTAAAAAATTGGTGAGGTTGAATGATTATTATTTTACAACCGAAAGCCTGTTATTAAAATACTTCGTTTAACTCGAATTGTCTACGGTCTCTTTTGAAAATGCTAAAAGTGGAAAAAGTTATTTCAAGGGACAAGGAATGGGGAGGAGAAGTTATTTCAAGAAACAAAGAATGCCATAAATTTGCGCAATGCCTGGAATTTTTGCAGAAACAGATAGTTTAATTCACTTGTCATTTCCTTATTCCAAAAAGGAATCAATATTCCTCCTGGACCATCAATTTACTGCAAGTTCATGCAGAACAGAGCAGCAGCGTCGGCTACGCATGAAGACGGACGAAAAACCAAAAGAATTGAAACGGTTACAACTTTTGTTGTTGATGACGGGAAAAATTGCATCAACTTTCGAAGCAACATTGGGTCCTACCTCTTGTGGAAATGGGTTGTGTAGGTTTAATAGTTTTGCTAAACTTCATGATATTTGTGAAAACTCCTTTTGATCGAGTTGTGTAAAACGTACATTGGTTACCATGCAGAAGCTCACCCCTAGCCGAAGAGCGAAGTAGCTATCCCTACACGACGCGCTGCAACGTCAGAGACTGGACAGCAAAGATCACGCAAGTATGACGCAGCACAGCCAAGAACACAGCGAGAGACCACAGCAGCAATGTAGGCCTATGGAGTGCTAACCACCAGTAGACTCTGTAATAACTTTGAAGCGCGTGATATTGTTTAAAAAATAAGCCTCATACATCAAGTCACACTGGTACAACACATGTTCCACCCACGTTTGTTTTCATCCAGATGCTACCGATCAATTGAATTGACTTGTGCTTCATACCCTTTTATCTGGATAGATGCCCTGCTTGCTTGGATATGCAGAGATCATTTACGTCCTGCCATTACGTCCTGCCATTACAGAGTGCATTTATAATCAGCGCTGATTGAAACCGTGTGTCGCCTACTCTTTACATCAGCATATCCGGTTTCTATTGCAGTTCATCACACGCATGTCACTGCGACTCGGAGTGTAGTGCTGTTATCCATTGTGCAAAAATTATACTTTCGTCAAATTACGCCCACGTTTAGCAATAATTTTAGACCCATACCCTTGGATGTCGACTTTTTGTCGGCACGCGCACCCAGCTCTTAATGTGAACCCTTGTCGACTCGACGGCAATCTCGAGAGTGTTAAAGCCAAATCCATCACACTATTGCTCCATGTATCATAAGATGACCACAAAAAGAAGACAAAAGACGTTGTCCTACAGAAGGCTAAGAGAAAGAACAAAAAATTGATCAAGGTACCGCCAATGGGGTGCCCTGGTAGACCCTCATGGAAAATAGCAACTGGTTACCAAAACGTCATCTTAAGTAGTCAACTACATTAAACATCTAGGCACTGTGCCAGTCTGCATCAAGTGCAATATTGAGAAACAGTATTATAATTATATGCAGTACGATTATAAATGGGGAAGGGGGAGGTGCGAAAAATCGAAGAATCACGACGACGATGGGCACATGAATAATGATTATGAAGTCAGATTTCGCTCCCTATACAGCCTTTATCTTCTGCCATGCAATCAGTTAAACATTAAAATTTTACTTCATTGGTAGGTGAGACCAAAATTAATTAACAAATTATCCATGTCAGCAAAATAATAAAAAAAATCTTTCCCGTTGTAACGTGAATCACCCCTATAAATATTATTACAAAACAATATAATATAATTGCTGTAATTAATTAAGTTCTTTGTCTCCGTTCCTTACGACATTTTAAATAATTCAAAAAAATCTCCACTGGATTTGTTTTAGCGAAAGTAGGCTACTTCTCAATTATTGGGGGCACGCGCCCGAGCCGGTTCCTTCCCCAAGTCTACGTTTAGGCTATAATTGCCAAAAACCAAGTCTGTGACTCTGTGACGACTGTTAGACTATCACAACGACAACATGAAAGTTACACTCATGATGTCATAATTATTTGAAAAACGAATATCGTATTTGTAGAAAACTGGTGGTATCACTTTTGAGAAAGGTTTTGGTGTCTATTACCAAATTGCAGCTTAGACCTACAGTTTAATTCAATCAAGCACACATCACTATAGGTTACACTGTGAACAAAAAAGAATCGTCAATTTCTTTTTAAGTTAACCATGCAACTATTGAGCACCTCACAGAAATTTAATCGACTCCAATCGCTGCTATCGTAGTAAATGTAGCCGATCTCTAACACCGGTTATCCCAGTGTGAAGCAAAATTGCGATGACAAATTTTTCAGAAAGAAGTTCTTGAAAATTCGTGATTATAAAAGAGGCTAAAACGTTTGCATTGACACAGAAACTGCATTAATTTGGCCACGTGCGCATATTGAGATCTGCTTTCAAGAGCAAATGTTACAATTAAGATATTGTCCAAGTTAAGTCAAATTAATTTACAACCACTGAAATAAACGTTTCCAAGTTTACACTAAACTTGAGCAGCAATTTCCAATAACGGCTGAAAAAAGAGAAGTGTTTTTTTTCAGGTTCACAGTGTTGACAGTAATCGCAGCGCAGTCATTAAACTGTCACGTGGTGCTGTTAGGCAGCATTCGCCTAATGCATTGTTTAAAATTGATTGGCATAGATGTTTGGAAAAGTTCAGGCGTTATTGATGCTCTATTTAAGCCGCTAAATCGTCACAGTAGGGGCATTTGGGTATCGAAAGTCAGACTCATCTGCATGAAGCACAGAATTTCCAGCATGAACTATTTGCTACTGAAGGCTACGCTATTGCTCTGCGTAGCGTCGCTTCCGTTTGGCAAATCAGAATTTGATGTAACTGACAGGTAATAAATCATAGTTTTGGCTTTTGAACACATTCTCGCGCAGGGACCTTGAGCAAGTCCTTCACTTGCAATTGCTCGTGCGCCTTGGCATGCGACTCCGATGCAGTGTCGGCGCTGTAATCCGGAGCGCCGCTGTCCTATGAGTAGGCTATAGAGAGTTTGAAGAGGTGCTATGGCAAATGCGAGAAATAAATAAATAAAATAAGTAAAGTATTCGATATAGCTTGTTATTTCAACAGTTGCAACAAGCCGTTTTAAGGAGTTTGGAGCCCTAGGCATAAATACTAAGCGTAAACTTGTCTTAATCTGTCAGTCTAAGATAATATTATCTACCCCTTACCGTTTTAATGCGTTGCATTGAGATATGGGTCAGTTTGTCACATTTTAAACACAGTACTCAAACTGCAAACACCGTACCACAATTGTAAAACAAAAACGTAGGCCTTTTTATCATAGGTAAAAGTTTTTATTGTTATATTTTATTGCCAATACCACTTTGAAAGTGTGATTGCAATGAGGTGCTCTACGTAAATTGTGAGGACCTTTAATTGCAAGCATTGCTCTCAGGTTTTGCTTTCCGTATAGCCTAGTAGGCATAGGCCTATCATCTAAATTTAAAATTCCAACATAATATTTATCTGATTCCATGTTTGTGACAGATAAGCAGTTTGTTCGTTCTTGCATCATGCGAATATAGGCTACGAAAAACGTTCTTGATTTATCTACTTTGTGAGAAAGAACACGAGCCATTACAGTTTGTCACCATCGCTGTAAAACGTCCTTGTTGCAATTTCAACATATGGAAATGTGGATTATGTATTGTCTATCTCTATCATGTCATAGATTACTGACACAGATGGCACTGTATAATGTGTGTTTGTGCTCTATCTGTATCTCTATCTAACTTGTCTATTATATATGGTCAACTCCCGTATTATTTCTAATGGCCTGCTGCATGGCTGCCGTATTGCACAATCGCTACATAGCTAACTGCTCAAATTTAAAGCCATTAAATATAATGGCAACTATAAATAGTCTATAATCTTTAGCAGCTGCTGTGTAATCGCAGAAGAATTACATCTGCTGTGAAATTATTCAATTTCAGTTGTCTGAGGATCATAAAGCTGACAGTAACACAACCATTGTATTTTGTCTTATCTTGCATTTATTACCGTCTTTAAAATTAGTGATATTTTTGCCTTAGCCGTCATGTAGAAAGCTATCGTCAGTGTCGAAACGAGAGTCGTTGGGTTTGCGTCACGCGATCACAGAGTCGTTGTTTCAGATGGTTGTTTCATGAGAAATGCGAAGATGTTTAGTAAGTGCATTCAGATGATCAGATCTCATTATCATATACACTTATACAGTGAAAACAATCACTATAGCCGTGAAATGTTACACTAATACAGGTTAATTTTTCAAGACTCTTACATAAGAGTGGTCTATCTGGTCAGAAAGTAAGGAAAGTCGGCTACAGAAACCTTGTAGCCTAATATACGCAGATTAAAGGTCTCATGAACTGCGCTTTTAATCGATCTTGTTGTGGGATCGGTGGTTTAGGGGCAGACCTATGTTCAGTGCATTGCCGCCGGAAGGTTGCGGGTTCGAATCTACCTCAAGCCGTCACTCGTAATTAGGCCTACTCATACGCTACGGCGTGAAACACCGATTCGGTACGCGCTGTATAGTCGGGAGCGCCTCAGGGCAGTGATCTTGAAGGAGCGCTATAACAAGTGCTCATACATGCATGTTGGATGATGTGTCTTAATTTCTAAAATACTAGTAGTAAGTTAGTTATTCACACGTACTGCACAACACCAATATAGGCCTATAGGCGCCTATAGCACAACGCCACCAGCCTAAATGGCATTAAAGAAGCCTACATGGAATTTGATCAGCAAACTTTCGTCATTAAGCTGTCACAAGTAATAATATTAATCAGCTGCCAAACCATGACGCAGAAAAATGTAAGAGGACCTAGCAGGACCCCGTACACTGAAAGCGCCAAACTGGCGTAGTCCCATTTAAAGTGAACTGCTGCAGGTGACATCATGTCAGAGCGGTTGAACTAAGCTAGTCTGTGGTGTAGTGCGACGGCAGGCTCTTTGGCCTCGGTACACGAAAAACTCATTGCACAGTCAGTAGTCCCTATAGAATAGATCGATATCTGGGTAGATAAGGTCCATAGTCCGGGGATATCATCATTTGTCTAAGCGTTGATGTGGACGGATGATCAAGTTAAAAATCCCAACAAATAGTGCGGCGCCAGGATTTCAGTTTTGGGAGGGCTGAAGTTTGTCCAGAAATTTTCCGTTTTTCATTCGCCAAACTTTCTGAGGACATTTTTTGCTTCATTTTCCCAGTCAAAAGAGCTGACGACCTTTTTTTCATTTGGTCTGAATTTCAAGAAAATATTCAATTTTTGCAGTCAAAAAAACTGACGACCTTTTTTTAGTCGTTTGGTCGAAATCTCGTGATATTTCATTTTCTCCTGTCCTCAAAAAGCCTGATGACCTTTTAAGGGAGTGGGGAGTTAAGATGAAAATGTTTCATTTTCTCTGTGCAAAAAACCCTGATGACCTTGGGGGGCTTAGCCCCCTATTCCCTCTGATGCCGCTGCTGCCAACAAATTAAGTAATTTAATTTAGTCGCTTTTCTTTAATGAAATAGGCTACATTCACCCACATTTAAAAAATAAACGATCACAAAAAGCTCTTAACTTTCGCCGATGCGTTTCAGGTTGTCATTACATATAAATTAGAGCCCCTAGAAATTCGCGATCTTGCGCAGCGCAATTTTTGCGCAAATTGTCAGGTTTAGCGTAACAGCGCAAAAATTGGCATCCGCGCGATTTTTGCGCAAATTTTGACAAAATCTTGCTAATTTATCTAAATTGGGTTATGATTGACTTAAAATCACCGCGGCCCATGACAGTTCAACATAGCAACGACGACCGATGTACGATAATCAAAATGGCGGCCGCCGAATGGGATGTAACTATAGAGGATTTTTAGTTAAAGATCGATATTTTTGGTAGTAACGCACAAACTTAGAGTATAAAAAATTCCAGAACTTCACGGCCACACAATAAAATGTGTTAGACGAAGTTTCTCAAAGCGGTCACACAGCAGCGTCGCTTGCTGTCTCGGCTTATGACAGAACGAACGCATTTAATCTAGGCTATAGGCGTCAGGCGTGCACACAAAGACGGAAGGCTAATACTCAGCACGTTGTGCAACTTGGTGATTCATTGCAATATAGGCATATAAAATAGGATCTTGAAGTTGTATTTGTATTGAGCGTTGATTTCGGTGGGCGTAAATTTTGCAAAATTAAAATTCTTTGTAATCGTCTGAATACATTAATCTCATGGTTAAATGAGCTTTATAAGTGCGTTTTTGCTTGATTGTCGAATTTCTAGAACGCCAAAGCTTTACACTAAATGACAAAAACACTGTTAGATACTTTGGTATGGGTACACTGATTCAATGAAAAAATTACGAACATTATCATTTTTTAACTTGCGCAAAATTCGCGCAAATTTATCGTTTTTGGTGCGCAATTTTTTCAATTTTTGGCGCAAATTTCTGGGGCCCTAATAAATGATTTAGATGATTTAACGCTGGCCTACTGAACAGAACCAAAACCCATTTAATTCCACAGATGCGGTTAAAGGGATTATCGGTGATCTGATCGGACCGATGCTAATTCGAATAAATGTAACCACTGATTAGAATCTTACCTAACCATACTTGTCCTACACCACCTGTAGAAAACTCTGAAAATCTAAAACCTTATGAAATCCATGTATCTATGAGCCTATTCACTTTACGCCTCCAACTCATACAAAAGTCTCTAGCTAGAGCCGTCACCAGAACACCCAGACATTATCACATCACCCCCCCCCCCCCCATCCTCAAAACACGTCACTGGTTGAAAATCCCAGAGCGAATCCACTTCAAAATTATCTCCTTAACCTACAACTCCGTACAATGCTCCCAGCCAAGACATCTTCGCGAACTGTTCACCATCCAGCCAACCCGTTCTATCCGATCATCCATCTGTTTTTCTCTCGACCGCGGGTCACAAGTAATCTCAAGTTCTCTAACCGAGCAGTATCCAACACGGCACCACGCCTTTGGAATGATCTGCCTCCTGAATTCCGATCTTTTTCATTTCGTCCACCATCATTGTTAATCATACACCATCACCTTTCTCAGGCACATCTATCCATCACACCTCGGGGTTTTCATTCGAAACTTAAGACACTCCGTTTCCAAAACTCTTGCCCTGTCTCATCTGATCCTCCACCCTTCAATTCACGACTCAGACGACACCCGCCCTAGTAGCTGTTCCGCCCCCTGATCCTATGGTAACTCGACCCGGACCACCATGGACTAATCTTACGGACAACCCTTTTGACTCAACGCAGCGCGTAAATAAGCTGGTGTCCCGCGCTTGGCTTTTGAGTAGCGCTGAAGAAATTTGGAGATTACAATTACGATCACGAATGCAATTACAAGAACAGCCAGCCCAAAGTGAAATTTCCGGATTTCATTTGATTTAGGCCTAAATTGCAAATGAAATTCAATTTCACTCTACTGCAAGTATTAAGAAATTAATACTAATTTTTTTATTAGCAATACAAAGGCAGTTGGATATAGACCTATTACTACAATGCCAAAATAATTATTGCGAGATTTGTTTTTTAGCTACTGTGAGTATCAACTAAGATACGACGTACAGTATTCTACAGCCTTTAGATGCCAATCCGGATGGAAGACATATCCTGACTGCAACATCCGTATGTGTTCAGAATTTCCTGGTTAATGTGTCTCAAAATTTCTCATCGTTTTGTCGTTTCATGTTTCACGTAGAAGTAGTCATGCCATTTTAGCACTAGCATTTGATGTTAGGGCTTTTTAAACGGGCAGTTGTACACAAAATGTGCAGTTCTAAATAAATTTGTGCAGTTGTAAAAGCACTTCTGTGCAGTCAAAACTAGCAAATCAGGTCATTGTCCTCCGATTGGAAGTAATTTACCATGGAAGATGGGAAAGGAAAGGAGTGCAGTTCTAAAAATTCCTTAAAAACAGCCCTGCTTGATGTTAATGTAACTCCAAGACATATAAACTTTGGCTTACACCCATTTGTTAGAGAGAATGTGAAGTTTATTAAGGTACATGAATTCAGTTTATAGAAGCGTAGGCTATAGTGAACATAAATCAGTAGAGAACATATAGATCAACTTCGATATTTCATAAAGGTAAAATATGCTTGCCATAATAGCAGATGAATATTTTTTTAACGGTTTCTTTAGATTTACGGGATGCTTTGTAATTATTTTACCAGCCATATGTTCAAATTGTACTGCCGGTACAAGATGCACCGCACCAGACAAATGTACAGGTAGGGCTTATAAAATATCTTTCATCAATTGGCCTAATTCAGTATCGAAGTTAATCTAAATGACATAGGCCTAGGCCTGATTCTTCCATAAATTTCTTAGGTGCAGCATGTGTTTTATGCCTATCTGGCCTTATTTCATAGTTACTGAATCGTCTTGTCGTCGGTCAAGGCAGTAAAATCACGCGACTCAGTAATTGGGGAGCAGCTTTGTCCTTTTATTTCCTTTAATAGCTTAGATGAAGACGTCACGGCCTGTTCCAGTTTGCCGCCCTATAATTGCATGCGCAGACGGTATTATGCTGTCAGGCCTATTCGGTGCCAGAAGAACTTGAACCGGGATGCCTTTCACCCTGGCTTGGTGAACTTTCCATTCTGCCTGCAAAGTCTGTGAAAACACAGTCGGAAGTTAAACAACAGACTCAAATTTACACAAGAAATCAAGCAATTCTGTCTACATTAGCGACTATTTAGTAGCCTAAGCCAATATTAGACTTAACACTGTAGAAATAGTTCTTCATAATTATGGTCTTTCAAATAGTCTTGACAATTTAGTCAAGGCTGATTTGTTAGGCCAGACAAAGCAATATCCCGCCTTTTGATGCTGGGAGGTGACTCCCGCGCAGTGCATGAGAAACATTATTGAACATGTGCATGAGGAACATTATTGAGCATTGAAACAAATTCAAAGAATGTCATTAAAATCGTCGCCTTCGTCTGTAAAAAAATGACGAAAGCGGATCAAATAAGCATGATTTCGGTGTTTCTTCCTATTCACTGATCGCTTGAGGACCAATGAAGTTCAGACTGCCGGATGGGGTAAAACTGGAGTAATATATCAGGCAAAAACGTGGTCTTGGTCGGTGAGAATAAATTCTTCTAAATCGTGTATGCGAAACTTCTGTCAGCTACGCAACGAACTTCTGTCAGCTACGCAACAAAAACGTGGTCTTGGTCGGTGAGAATAAATTCTTCTAAATCGTGTATGCGAAACTTCTGTCAGCTACGCAACGAACTTCTGTTAGCTACGCAACAAAAACGTGGTCTTGGTCGGTGAGAATAAATTCTTCTAAATCGTGTATGCGAAACTTCTGTCAGCTACGCAACGAACTTCTGTTAGCTACGCAACGAAAACGGGGTCTTGGACGGTGAGAACAAATTCTTCTAAATCGTGCTTGCGAAACTTCTGTCAGCTACGCAACAAAAACGTGGTCTTGGACGGTGAGAACAAATTCTTCTAAATCGTGCTTGCTACGCAACAAAAACGGGGTCTTGGACAGTGAGAACAAATTCTAAATTGTGCTTGCGAAACTTCTGTCAACTACGCAACGAAGTCGGGGTCTTGGACGGTGAGAACTAATTCTTCTATATTGTGCTTGCGAAACTTTTGTCAACTACACAACGAAAATTGTAAAATTGTTTATTTTAATTCACCTCCCAATGGCGGAAAAGAATAAAAACAAAAGCAAAAAGGAGGAACAAGCTCTTACTTCACCCAGTGTCCAGCCTGATATTATCACCTTAATACAAACCACAATTACGCAAACCTTAGACTCAGTGAGGTCAGAACTAGTTGAACTACTCGATGGGAAGCTTGGGAACTCTCAGAAGCAGTTTTCTAAATCGTTATCGGACCATCTTTCGCAAATTGACACAAGATTCACCAAACTACAGGAAGAACTACAGACAGTATCATCAACACATGCCAATCATCTATCTATATTGGAGGAAAGACTAAAAGAAGTGGAACAATGCTGTGACGAATTGGACAGCAGGACCAACCAGTGGGAAGCAACCTCTTCCCAAATGGATGTCATGTCCACTGAAATACTACAACTTAGAAGACACAATAACGATCTAGATCAAGCATCACGCTCCACTAAACTGCGAGTAAGTGGTCTTCATCTGGATAAAACTAAACCAAAAGAGACTTTTGTTTCGTTTTGTCAAGACAGGCTGAAGTTGGATTCTATCCAACTAACAGACGTAAATCAAGTACATTTCATTCCTATGAAGCGTGATCACCCTTCGTCACTACCACCCTCTCCAATACTCCTGGTCAGTTTTGTCCTGGAGCAAAAGCGTACACTGGTGCTGCGAGCTCGCCGCTGCCTGAAGGGTTCTGGTATTAGAATCTTCGAAGACTTGACACCTACAAACATCAAACTTATGGACCGACTCCGCAAGGACCCTAAAGTTAAATCGGCATGGTCATGGAATGGTAAAGTCTTTGCCATCCATGAGGGCACGGACAAGATTTCACGGATGGATCCATTTTCAGACTCATCCCCTTCGTGAAATATGGGAGATATTCCTTAATCCTATTATATAGTGTTGGGGTCATGGAATGTAAAATATTATTATGGTCATTGATTGGTAAATCTTTGCTATACATGTGGTCTTTGCCAAGCTTATGTTTGCGTTGATGGACCCAATTTTAGTTTTAGTTTCATCCTCATTGCATAATGTTGAACAGGATCGGATGAGAATGAAGAACGGAGATATTTCCCTGTTTGATTCGTGTTTGCCTACAGATGTTATATCTTTATTCAGATGATCCATGAGTTTGATATACTCATTTATTCTGTTGACCTATGAGTTTGATAAATTCATTCATTTTGCCTGACATTGTTGATCTGGGTGAGCCTGACCATCCCTTGGTTCATGTAACATGCTGAAGACGCCTATATACAATTCTGTTTTATTTTTTAATGCACATCATGATGTTGCTTATGTTTATTGTTTTTATCTTTTCTATTGGCTTTTGCAGGTATTGCATCAAGGGAAGTTACCCTTGTTTGTTACTATTATGATTTTTGCAGGACAAATCTTAGTTGTATTGAATGTGAGTGGCTTTAAAATGATAATGTATTTAAATAGCATATGTAGTACGAGTATGAGTTCCAATGTTGAACCTTTAACCATACATATAAATGGAGGACCAGGATAAAAATTTAACGGGTATGTCCTACTCAGTCCATGCAACCATGGGCAACACTGATCATGGCTTGTTGTCAGGGTCACCGAATTTATTGCGTTCATATCAGCAGTGTCCGTACTCAACCAACCCTTTTACAGTGTATAATGAGATGACATTGATGACTCCTGACAATGACTGCGATCCTGATCAAAATTTCTTTGGTCAAGTAGCAATGCAACAAACAAAATATTGGGATGTTAACCAATTTGATGACTTTATTAGTGATAACGAATTAGCAAATAATCTTAAGATACTTAATTTAAATGTTCGTAGTTTTTATAAAAATGGTGCAGAACTTTTAAACTTTCTTGAAACCTGTAAAACAAAATTTGATATCATAGCATTGACTGAGACCTGGAGCACTCCTGCCACAGAAAACCAAATCTATTGCCCAGGGTATAATGCTGTTTGCACGTCGCGTCAACAAGGTATAGGAGGCGGTGTTGCAATCTTAATCAAAGATGATCTCTGCTACGAGTTGGAGAATAATCTGCCAGTTAACATGGAATCAATGGAATCCCTTTTTGTGAGGGTTCACACATTATGTAATTCAATTATCTCAATAGGTGCAATTTATAGACCCCCTGGCACTAATATTAATTTGTTCTCTGATAGTCTCTCTCAGATCATAGACAGCTTTAAAATGCAGAATAGATTAAGCTATATTTGTGGTGACTTTAATGTAAATCTTTTAAACAGTGATTCACATGTTGGGACACAAAACTTTGTAAACACTATGTTAGCACTTTCTTATTGTCCACTGATTAATATGCCGACTAGGATTACTGAGTTGTCATCGACTCTTATTGATAACATCTTTTGTAATAGATTAAATCGCGAGGAGTTTTCTGGTATAATTTGTGCAGATATCTCCGATCATCTTCCAATATTCACAGTTTTGCCTAGGCAGACTTCTGACTATGTGACAGCTGAGAAGTCGAAGTATGTTGCTTTTCGCTCCAAATCCCGTAGTAACTTTGAGGCAATGGATGATCTGGTTGGTTGTTGGACATGGGAAGAAATTCTTTGTGAATCAAATCCTGATATTTCCTATTCCTTATTCATAGACAAGCTGAGCAGGGCATTCAACTCTTGTTTTCCTCTGTTATTCAAACGTAAAAGACAATATAGAACTAAATTGAAACCCTGGCTAACTCCTGCCCTTATCAAATCTATAAAACATAAGAATAAACTGTATAAGTGGTACCTCAAAACAAAAGATAGAGATATATTAAACAAATTTAAAGTATATAAAAATAAATTGACATCTCTTTTGCGCATTAGTGAAAAACATTATTATGCTTCAAAATTTGATGTATATAAAAATAATTTGAGACAAACCTGGAAAACTATCAAACTAATAATCAATCATAATAAATCCACGAGTGGTATTAAGGCTATTAATGTTGATAATGAATTAATAACGGATTCTCAAACCATTGCTAATTCTTTCAATAAGTACTTTACCGAAATTGGCCCTAATTTAGCTACAAAAATAGCTGATCCTGGGATTGATCATACCAATTTCATGAAAAAACATTTTGACTG
The DNA here is from genome assembly GCA_949752735.1 of Lumbricus terrestris. NCBI lineage: Eukaryota > Metazoa > Annelida > Clitellata > Crassiclitellata > Lumbricidae > Lumbricus > Lumbricus terrestris. Next base: position 23,441,143 of record OX457052.1, on the reverse strand, counting down.
TTCACTATTTTTGGGTCCAACGGATACAGTGGAAATCAGGTCACTACTGATGGAGCTTGATAATAATAAATCTATGGGTCTTATAGACATACCCCTTTACATATCCAAGCACCTTGTGGAGCACATTGTGACCCCTTTGGTATTTATTATTAATCAGTCCTTATGCACGGGTATCGTGCCTGAATTGATGAAAAATGCTAAAGTTATACCTCTATTTAAAACTGGCTCTACCCTTGATCCCTCTAACTATCGTCCTATATCTATACTGCCTACTTTTTCTAAAATCTTGGAAAAAGTCATGCATAAAAGAATTTATGATTTTCTGACTGCCAATGATATTCTTTATGATAGGCAATATGGTTTTAGAAAAAATCACTCCACTAGTATGGCAATTCTTGATGTTACTGACCAAATTAGCATGGCAATTGATGAAGGGAAATATACCATAGGTGTCTTCTTAGATTTATCCAAAGCTTTTGACACCATTAATCATAAGATTTTAATTGATAAATTGTATCGTTATGGCATAAGAGGTATTGCTCTAACATGGATTATGAGTTATCTAAGTAACCGACATCAACAGGTTGTGATTGACAATGCCATATCAGAAATGTGCCCTCTAACTTGTGGAGTTCCCCAGGGCTCTGTTCTTGGCCCTTTGTTGTTTCTGTTGTATATAAATGATATTTGGGAGTGTTCTAATATTATGTTACTAATTTTGTTTGCTGATGACACGTCAGCTTTTATTTCTGGGGATAATCTTGAAGCATTGTCAAATGTTATAAACAATGAATTAATTATTTTATCAAAGTGGTTTAAGGCTAATAAATTATCTGTAAACTTAAAGAAAACAAATTACATTGTGTTTTGTGGTATAAGGAAAAAGGCACCTCTTAAAACTCTTGAGATTAAAATGGATGATATAAACTTAGATAATGTTCCGTCTGCTAAATTCTTGGGAGTAATAATTGATAAAAATCTTAGATGGGCGGATCATATACGCGTTGTAGAAAATAAAATTGCCAAATCTATAGGGATACTTTATAAGTTGAATAAAATACTTAAAAAATCAGTATTATTACTTTTATACTCCAGTTTAATTTTACCATATTTGCAGTACTGCACACTGGTGTGGGCTGGAGGCTATGTATCTAAGTTGAAAAAAGTGTCGATTTTACAGAAACGAGCATTAAGGGGTATCAGTGGTGTTGATAGACTACACAGATCTTCTGTCTTATTTAAGCAGTATGGATTACTAAAGCTTTCTGATATTTATCACATGCAATTGGTTGTTTTCATGTATCGTCATCGTCATGGAATGCTTCCTAAGCGTTTTAATGCCTGCTTTAGTACCAAGGAACAACTGCATCAGTATGAAACTCGCTCAAGGACCGATTATCAGTCTTTTGTCTGTAGGTCAAATACCCGTCTACATTCAGCATTGGTATATGGCCCGAAGCTTTGGAACTCGTTACCTCCTAAATTTAAGTCTATTGACTCGCTAGCTACATTTACTAAAAGCTATAAACAGTTCTTGTTATCCTGCTACTAATTAAGTTTTTGTTTTATTTTTTATTTTTATTGTTTTGTTCTGTTTTCTTTTCTTTTTTCTGTTTCGCCAATTATATAATAAATAGGTATATGATAAATATGAATGATGTCTTCAGTAGGAATATGACACAAGTTATAGTATTAAATACTTGTCATTGACGGTTAAAAATTATGTATATTCTTTACATTAATGTAAGGTGGACTCGTTAAGCTCACTTGAGCTTTTTTCCCCTTCCAGACAGAATGTGGGATAAATTGAATAATTTTCTTTTTTGCAATGATGTGTAATATTATGTATTGTGTGAAATAAATGAACTTGAACTTGAACTTGGACTAAGAGATTTTTTAAAATATATAAAAGACGGAATGATTTTTATAAATAAGCAATGCCAACAGAAATATATATATATATTCGTTTATTTAATTCAATCTGACAGAACGCAGAACGCTTAAAGGTACGAGTTATACGAAATACGACCGGCTCCGCACGACACGCAGGTCGGCTACAACAGGTTCGGTAACTTAACACTAAATGATCTCTTAAAATGAACATTTTGCCGGTTGATTTCTGGAGGTGCCTCGCATGGCCCATTTCTAGTGGTGCTGGGCACTCACGGGCCTCGCAGAGTTGGCGCCCATGAGTTACCCAGGGCCTTCTTTATATAATCGAAAGTCACTCGCATTTCCTCCACAAAAGTTATCAGTGACTCGAACTATTTCACAGCAGTGAGTAGGTCAATTTCGACTTATACTATGACATTAGACTTATTTGGCTAATATTTAGTCATGGCTATGATTGCTATGCATAATGCATTGCAATTCAATTTCCACTGTTTATTTTCTGAATCCTCACTTTATTTTTTTACTTATACAATTTGGGGGCCCCACCGAAACTGGGGGCCCTGACAGCCCTGTGCTGTAGCACAATCAGCACCGTGGTTAATCCGGCCCTGTGGTGACTATCTTGTCCCATTTTCTTGTACCACTACCATTGCCAAAAGTGTATAGGGCAGTGGTTCCCAACCTTTTTTTTACTTTCGGGCCACTTTTTCTAAGTTGGAGGACACGAGGGCCACTTTTTCATAGTTGAAGAGCATTAGAGGTCCACAAGGCTAAAATTTACTTAAATAAAACATTTAAAATTGCTACAATTGTTCCAAAATAGAATGCTTGATGTTATTTATAGACGTCAAAATAAAATAATTTGTGATTGAAAATAATTATGCGTCCTATCCTGAAGAAATTGTCAATTTTTTCATATATTTTTTATTCTTTGAGAGATGAGGGCCATTTTTGAGGCCTGGCGAGCCACTTTTGGCCCGCGGGCCACGGATTGAGAACCGCTGGTATAGGGCCTATAACGTAAATACATAAGTTGTACTACTGCTCTTAATTTGCACACAATTGTTGGAACTAATAATAATGATAATAATGTTAATAATGTTAATAATAATGAAAATAATAATAATAATAATGAAAATAGTGCACAACTGACCGATGAAGATGACCGTTTGCTCCAGAACAAAAAAGCTTTTTTAATGATTTTAAAGTTATAATGAAAATAATAATAATAATAATAATAATAATAAAAACAATAATATTAATAATAATAATAATAATAATAATAATAATAATAATAATAATAATAATAATAATAATAACATTGGACCGGTTCAATTAATATGCCAGGTCGTGAGTTCATTATGGAACAAGGTTGTTGGCTGACTGCCGCCACGGGAGACCCTGATGAGACTAAATATCTATTGCAGAGCCCGTCCATCTACACACAGCGCCACAACGCTATAGCATTCAGAGGGACTTTTATTCACGACATAGAGGATGGGGACCAAGAACCATATAGGTCCATAGCAGCGACAATTATTCTTCGGGATTGTTAGTACAGGGACGTGTCTATATTATATTTAACATGGAGAGTAGGGCTGTTTCAGTTGAATGGAAAGCCCGAAAACCAGATTGGCGAGAGGGGAGAAGACCTGATGATTCAAGGTAAGGAAGAATCTGAGTGGAAACCAGACGCTCAAGGGTTTTAGAAAGAAAAGACAGGTTGGAAATGTAGCGACGTATAACTACGCTACGGGTCGATAATATTATTATATTATTATTTTATTTAATTTTTGATCGGTTTCAGAGATCTGATATATATATATTTGTTTTATTTCTGTATTTTTGAGCTGCCTTGTGTGACCTATATTTTAATTTGATTTGCGCTTGACACGGGTCACAGCGACCGCTGACGTAGGCAGCAGTCGTTGCTGTTCCATTAATTGGTATATGTTCACACGCTCTCAGCGATCGTCGGTCGCTGTCTTCAAAGGCCGTGCCGCTTGCAGTCGATGAGGGTAATTAAACTTTCGCACGCTCTCTGAGGTGGTCTGATGATCAGAGTGAGCGAGGAATACAGCCAGCCAGACAAGCACAGGCAGGGACACGGATTGAGAAGGAAACACCGTTGGCGTGTGGGTCTGTGTACGTGTGTTTTCTCAAGGTTGAACTGGTGCATTTGATGCCTACGTGATCAGCGGCAGATGGCGCCTTTCAGAAGGAGAGATAGAAGGAGAAAGATAGTGAGCTACAGACAGACGCGGAGATACACAGGAGAGGACGCACGTGGCAGCTGATTCTTGCCGCCTTGAGACAGCTGCACAGCTGCTGGTTCGGCGCGCTCGGCTCTTCAGCTGCGCATGCGTAGTAGAGGGACGCTCTCCTTGTCAGGCAGTAATAAAAGAGCAGCGCAACGCTGAGAGGCTCAGTTGCGCATAGGATCTCAGGGCAGTCGGATGTATTGCGGCGGTTGGTAGTTTTAGGCTCGATCAAGTTGGTGAAGCATGGCCAGGATAAGCGCCTGCTTGCACTAGTTGCGCATACACGGATTCTGTCGGCGATTCATTCTCTCTCGACATGGAGTCGATTAAATAAAAGAGTTTGTTTGTTGCGAGAAATACATCAGCGTCGCTGCAAGTTTTGCCTTCGCTCTCGCTTCGGATCTATTCCTGGATTACTAATTCAAGGCCTCTTTTCGCCCTGTCACACGGAGTGATTTATCGTGGGCATCGAATCGTCAGCGTTCTGAAATTGTGTTGCGAAGCGGTTGTTCGTATGTTTGCCTAAGGGCGTCTTTCTCAAACGGCTTGGATAAATAGCCGAAATTGTTGTTCATTGCGAGAAATCAGCATCGGATTTAGCTGATCTTTTCGGGCGTTTCAAACTCGACGCCTTTCTGTGTGTTTCGTCGCATCTCTTGGATATCGTCTTCGTCGCTGTTCTTCGCACACGATCGGCTTTGTCTCTTGTCTTCGGACATAAGGTACGCTTTATTGGGGAATTAATACGATCGGTTATTAAGACATTTTGGGCTGAACTGAAATTGGCTGTGGGACTTGAGAGTCAATCGGGATTTAATTTAGGCATACTCCGGTTGATAGGTGTTTGCATTGAATTGTTGCATTTGATTTTCATTGAATGTCTTTACAAAGGATAGGAGCTGATAATTGAACTTACTGACTTTTATGTTTGATTGCTTTGAACATAATTGATGTCAATTGAAGATTCAATTGATTGGGAATAATAAGAAATATTAATAAAACTACTGACTTTGATCATTGATGGCATTGAATGCAACTGACGGTGAATGAATACTTGATTGATTGTGAGCTCTAAAGATAGAAGTCATTTCTATAGCGCTATGGAGGAGTCTAGGCCAGTCACCCCTGCTCAGCCTTCACGGCCCCCCTCCTCTATGGAAATTGTCTTAGAAGCAATCCAGACTAATGCTAAGACTACGCAAGATGCGATTGCCTCAGTAGAATTAAATGTCTTGGCGGTGCAGTCCAATGTCGAAGATGCCATTTCATCGGTGCAATCAAATGTAAGAGAGGAAATCTCTTCTGTAAAATCTTATGTCAGAGATACGCAGGATGCAATCACCTCAGAGCAATTAAATGTCAGGGAAGCGCTGACGGAAGTTGTATCACGATTGGAAAGGCTAGAGGCATCGCCGGTACCCAAGCCTGCTGTGGATTTGAACCCTGGTTACCTCACCGCTATTACCACTGCGGACGCGCCATACCACTCGACCATCGGCCTGGAAGAAACTTTGGGTGCTAGGCCCAAAGATTTCACGCAACCTGGTATATTGCGAAGAAGTGATAGATTGGCTAGTAGGCCGCCAATTTCATATAGGGAGTCCGGCAGTCGAAATAACTGGCCGCCTTTCCATCGTTGGGATTCGAACCCGGAAGTCACCTCATCCTGTCCTCCCTCTATCTCTAGAGCTCGTCCACAGCAGCACGCGGCCATATCGAGCGAGGATCCGGAAGTGGCGACTCCGGGGATGCCGATAGGGGCGGGCGTTACAATTGGTACCAGAAGTGGGGTCAAATTAGTTCTAGAGATTTTGGCGATGATAGGTTAGAAGAGGAAACTGACTATGCTAGAACAGGCGAAATGGCAATTTCTTTTGAAAGAAGGAAGGAAAGGGAATTTGCTGATATTGTGGATATAATGTCTGATGATGGTAGTGTAGACATTGAAATCAGCAAGATAATGGAATCTAGACCTAAAACTGTTAAAATAATTGATAACAGAATGCATGCAGCACGGCAACCGGAGTTTAGAAATTTGGAAATAAATAAACCGATCGCTAATAAATTGTCACGGGAGGGGGGTGATAAGGTCAATCCAGTTCCTTTTGCCTCTTCGTCGCCTTCCCACGGTGCATATTCTCGACTTGATCCGCAATGGAGGATGCAAGAACCGCCTGCGTTCGTCGATCAACAAAGAGCGGAAACGGCGCAGCACCGGTTCGACAGCCGGCAACCAACGTCGGGAATGCCGACCTCAATGCCCGACGGTGCTTTCCACGGTCGTGCAACTTCGACCATGGTTGGTCGAGACTACGCTCGACCCGACCTTCCTCCTGGACCAGCGGCGATGGCAACGGTCGACTGGATGCAACCATACGCTCGTCCCGACCATTCAAACATGCCGTGGAGGTATGCTCCGACCTACGCTCCGAACGCTTTCTACGGTAGCAGCGACAACCGGGTTTGGGTCGACCCGCCTCGCTGTCTCGACCCGCTTCGACCAAGCGACGCCGTCTTTCCTCGGTGGCCAACGGTCGTGGAATCGGCGAGGATGAGTTCATGCCTGGGTGCGCAGAACTTCGGATTTAGCCGTGACGCCGAATTACCGCGATGTCAGACGGTAACGAAGTCGACACCTCTGGAGAAGAATGAAACGACGGGCGATGATAAAGCGACGTCTGCGGTTGGTGAAACGAGAGCACGGACGTCTACCAACGCTTCAGTCGGCCCTATTAAAGTTGTCCCGACGACCACCGTCGCAACGCAAACGACCGGCGACTGGGGGTTACCGTCGATCGGTTCAAAGGGAACAATCAAGGAAGCAGAACCGACCGCGTCGACGACAGCTAAAGAGGGCGAGGCCAAACAGTCGTCGCCTTCGTCTACCAAGCCAACACAATTCCTGAAACTCGGGTCTTTTAGCGGAAAGACGGACGTTGAAACATTCTTACGAAAATTCTCCGTGTGCGCCAGGAATAACAGATGGACGGACGAGGAGAGATTGAACCAATTAGTAGTCTCATTGGTTGAACCGGCGACTCATTTGCTGAGCGAGTCGAACGCAGATAGCCTGGACACTTGGACGGCTCTGGTCCAGCGACTTCGTGAACGATACGGCAACGCTGAACAACAAGCCCTGTTCCAAACGCAGCTAAGCACCAGGAAACAGAAAGTCGACGAGGACATGGGCGTCCTGGTGGACGACATCCGACGTCTCTCCACGCGAGCCTATCCGGGTTCCTCGACGGCTCACAGCGAAGCAATTGCTGTTCGGGCATTCTTGGATGCCCTGAGAGATAGAACGCTTGCTCTGAAAATCCGAGAGCGAGAACCGAGATCCCTCGACGAAGCCTACAAGGTAGCGATGCGATTGGACGGCTATCAGAAAGCAGAAGACGGTGGCCATGAGCAGCACGAACGACGATATGGACGTGTCAACGCGGTCAAAGAGGAAGACGATTCGGAAATGAAGGATCTGGAACGGCGGATGGAGCAAATGAGGAGACAAGTGGAGAGACTGGAGAAGATGGAGCGGCAACCCGTGTCGGCGCCACAATACAGAGACAATAATCGCGGGTCGTGGACAGGTCAGAACGGGTCAACCGGAAATGGTCGGTACAACGCTAACGGAAGTTACTGGCGGAACAATCAACGCTGTTCGATCTGTAATAGAACAGGTCACTGGAGCTCTACCTGCAGAGACCGACAGGCAGTGGAAACGGAGGCTGGACGATCGGCGCGGAGATGCTTCGAGTGTTCAGCAACGGACCACATAGCACGCTTCTGTCCTCTTCGACAACAGCAGCAGGCTTCACCTAGCGACAACCTTGGACAACCTGTGGGCGATGACCACGACAACCCCAGCGTTGGCCGTGTGTTCGCTGTTCGGTCCGCTCCAGCGCCGAGCAGGGACCAGCGGAATGGGCAGAACCAGGAGCGTCGGTCGCGGAGGTCGCCATCATCGTCGAGGAGGCGAGACAGTGGTCGGAACTCACCAAGAGAGGAACGACGCTGTTTCTACTGTGACGACAGTTCGCACCTTTTGAGGAGCTGTCCGCTTCGCAATGGACCCCCTGAGGACCGGATCTGGAGGATGCTGGGAGAACCGACCGGACTTCGTCCGCCTGAAAACCTGACGTCGGCTGGGTAACTTTGCTGAATGACCGCTTAATTTGCGGCCATTTTGAATGCAGGAAGCTCCTGTAACACTGTTTTATTTTGATTCTGATGAATACATTTTTGATTTACATGTGGAAGGCTTTACATGATTGTGTATGTTACTGTGTAAATAACTGAATTTTTACATCGTATGTTGTGCATTCAGATATGTATTGCATAGTATTAATATTTGTATTGCCTTGCATTGTATTCCAGCGATGGACAATTTCAGTATTGCCTCTGCTGTAGACAGAAAACTGGACTGTCATTGATCTTGCATTGCGCTATATGAATATTGATTTGACCGGTAGTTATAAAATTACTAAGGTTGTCTATTTTAATTAAGGCCATTGATCACGATTATGTGACCTTGAACTTAGACTTGTAGTGGAATTAGCCATGATGATGTGATTATGTGATATTATGACCTGCGGTGAAATAGTAGGCCTGTATGTTTCTGAGTTAATGCTCGGAGGGGAAATTTGCATTAGGCCTATATTCCGCTTTATGAAAAATAATTTAAAGAAATTTGCACAGTTAAATTTTAATGCTCCTAATTTCCGTGTATAGAGTTTTTATATGCGTAACTATTGTCATCGCATATATATATAATTGTATGGATGCATAACTGATGATTTAAAGAGGCGCTGAATGAATGCTTTAAGGCCCATATAGCGCTTATCTGCAATCTGTCGGGATTAGGCCTATATATATATAGTTTGCCGTGATGAGCCCATATAATTCTGAGGATTCGAAGACAAATTTCGGCATTTTATATCAATTAGGATGATAGGCCTACTTGTTTTAATAGCCTAGCGCTGAGGAATAAGCGATAATTTAGTTATGCTGTGTAATTTTTGCAATAGGCCTAGTTTTGCGGTTTTGCCTGATTCCGCCTGCAATGGAATTATATGGTTAAACTGCGAGGCCTAATAATATTAATTAGGGCTAGAAATAATAATAATAATTAGGATCCTTTTTGTGTATAATGAAAAAGGCTGGCCGTTCAATTTCCTATTTGAGCTATAGGCAAAACGTGCCATGTAAGGTTTATCGATAATTCTAGCTTAAAAAGGTTTTGCTAAGTTTTGTTGATTGACCTAGTTCTAAGGCCTAATTTTGCAATGTCACTGATGCGAGTTTTTGCTGGTCTTGTTCAGTTCCCACGACTCCTACAGCTGCAATTGTAGAGAGAGTGGGGATAGCGACAGCGTAGTCTGTGTGACACATCATAGGCGGTGAACGATTGACCGTCGTGGATGGACCGACGGAAGGATAACGTTCAGCTGCGCAGTTATAAGTAACGTCGTTAAAATTATTATGGGACTACATAATCATGATTTGATAGTAGGCCTAGATTTGAAGGTTGATAGTTAATACAGGCGCCAGATATGTGGTAGGCCTAATTTCTATCCTACTTTTATGAGCGCTAATTAGGCCTAACTTTGTGCAGGTCAGCGCGACCTTAGTCGTACGATGCACTTTGACCTACATGTAAAAGGATCATGTTCAATTGCCTAATTCTCACAGCCAGACGCACGCTGTAGATGCACTGCGTGGGGGGGGGGGAATAGAGACACAGGAGTCGACGCATCAAAGAGCGGCGATTAATTAGCAATCGTTGTTTCCCAGGCGCGTGGGTGGTCCCGTTAGTCTCCGCTTCATCTCTGATAGAATGAAGGAAAGATAATAGGCCTTGATGCTATGCAATGATGCATAAGGATTTATAGTAGACTAAAGTGGCCTAATGTTGATTTGCGCTTTAGACTAAGATCTCATATTAAAATCATGATAATCCTTTTAGGCCTAGAATTTTTACGATTATACAAGGTGACTGTTTTGTAACTTTAGCCTATGTTTACGCTGGCCTATTTATAAGCTAGTTTATGCGCATAATAGGTGGCATTTTTTAATAATTACGTAGGCCTATACTGAAAGATGCTAGGAAGAGAGTGGCTTATTAAGCTGAAGTTAGGCTTAGTCTTTTACGGTAAGCTTTGATGGGGAGCCTACGGATAGTTATAATGAGCATTGGCCTTTGGAGACTTAAGCTGTGTGTGTAGTCTCAGGTAATTTGCTATGATAGCACCGTTGTTAATGGGATTAGAGACTTAGGTTTAACTGCTTAGATGAGTCTTTAAATGTAGACGTTTGCCTACAGTGAAATGCCTAAAGAAGTCTCGATAGTAAAGGCCATGGGTGGCCTATTAATCAGATGACCTGTTGTAAAGGTAACGAAGGTCTAGTGGTTTTTGTGGCTGTCCCGTGGGTTCTTAAGTCAATGCTTGCCGTGGAGGACTTTGTGCTTAACTAAACTCAAGGAGACCTATATTATATAGAATTGCTTTTGAGCTTTACTGAACTATTAGCGATGGAGCTATATAATTATAATAATAATAAATGTTTCTTTCGCTTGAACTGACATTTAACGCTAAAATGTGAACTTTTTGATGCTTACGTTGATGACTGTTCATTGCATATATTTTTTAATTCTTGCATTTGAATCCTTGATGTAAAAATTGGAGTATGGCCTTACTAACATTTCAGGATCCATTTTTCCAATTAAAGGGATCCTGAAATCAGGGAGGGCCGAGAATAGTGTAGCGACGTATAACTACGCTACGGGTCGATAATATTATTATATTATTATTTTATTTAATTTTTGATCGGTTTCAGAGATCTGATATATATATATTTGTTTTATTTCTGTATTTTTGAGCTGCCTTGTGTGACCTATATTTTAATTTGATTTGCGCTTGACACGGGTCACAGCGACCGCTGACGTAGGCAGCAGTCGTTGCTGTTCCATTAATTGGTATATGTTCACACGCTCTCAGCGATCGTCGGTCGCTGTCTTCAAAGGCCGTGCCGCTTGCAGTCGATGAGGGTAATTAAACTTTCGCACGCTCTCTGAGGTGGTCTGATGATCAGAGTGAGCGAGGAATACAGCCAGCCAGACAAGCACAGGCAGGGACACGGATTGAGAAGGAAACACCGTTGGCGTGTGGGTCTGTGTACGTGTGTTTTCTCAAGGTTGAACTGGTGCATTTGATGCCTACGTGATCAGCGGCAGATGGCGCCTTTCAGAAGGAGAGATAGAAGGAGAAAGATAGTGAGCTACAGACAGACGCGGAGATACACAGGAGAGGACGCACGTGGCAGCTGATTCTTGCCGCCTTGAGACAGCTGCACAGCTGCTGGTTCGGCGCGCTCGGCTCTTCAGCTGCGCATGCGTAGTAGAGGGACGCTCTCCTTGTCAGGCAGTAATAAAAGAGCAGCGCAACGCTGAGAGGCTCAGTTGCGCATAGGATCTCAGGGCAGTCGGATGTATTGCGGCGGTTGGTAGTTTTAGGCTCGATCAAGTTGGTGAAGCATGGCCAGGATAAGCGCCTGCTTGCACTAGTTGCGCATACACGGATTCTGTCGGCGATTCATTCTCTCTCGACATGGAGTCGATTAAATAAAAGAGTTTGTTTGTTGCGAGAAATACATCAGCGTCGCTGCAAGTTTTGCCTTCGCTCTCGCTTCGGATCTATTCCTGGATTACTAATTCAAGGCCTCTTTTCGCCCTGTCACACGGAGTGATTTATCGTGGGCATCGAATCGTCAGCGTTCTGAAATTGTGTTGCGAAGCGGTTGTTCGTATGTTTGCCTAAGGGCGTCTTTCTCAAACGGCTTGGATAAATAGCCGAAATTGTTGTTCATTGCGAGAAATCAGCATCGGATTTAGCTGATCTTTTCGGGCGTTTCAAACTCGACGCCTTTCTGTGTGTTTCGTCGCATCTCTTGGATATCGTCTTCGTCGCTGTTCTTCGCACACGATCGGCTTTGTCTCTTGTCTTCGGACATAAGGTACGCTTTATTGGGGAATTAATACGATCGGTTATTAAGACATTTTGGGCTGAACTGAAATTGGCTGTGGGACTTGAGAGTCAATCGGGATTTAATTTAGGCATACTCCGGTTGATAGGTGTTTGCATTGAATTGTTGCATTTGATTTTCATTGAATGTCTTTACAAAGGATAGGAGCTGATAATTGAACTTACTGACTTTTATGTTTGATTGCTTTGAACATAATTGATGTCAATTGAAGATTCAATTGATTGGGAATAATAAGAAATATTAATAAAACTACTGACTTTGATCATTGATGGCATTGAATGCAACTGACGGTGAATGAATACTTGATTGATTGTGAGCTCTAAAGATAGAAGTCATTTCTATAGCGCTATGGAGGAGTCTAGGCCAGTCACCCCTGCTCAGCCTTCACGGCCCCCCTCCTCTATGGAAATTGTCTTAGAAGCAATCCAGACTAATGCTAAGACTACGCAAGATGCGATTGCCTCAGTAGAATTAAATGTCTTGGCGGTGCAGTCCAATGTCGAAGATGCCATTTCATCGGTGCAATCAAATGTAAGAGAGGAAATCTCTTCTGTAAAATCTTATGTCAGAGATACGCAGGATGCAATCACCTCAGAGCAATTAAATGTCAGGGAAGCGCTGACGGAAGTTGTATCACGATTGGAAAGGCTAGAGGCATCGCCGGTACCCAAGCCTGCTGTGGATTTGAACCCTGGTTACCTCACCGCTATTACCACTGCGGACGCGCCATACCACTCGACCATCGGCCTGGAAGAAACTTTGGGTGCTAGGCCCAAAGATTTCACGCAACCTGGTATATTGCGAAGAAGTGATAGATTGGCTAGTAGGCCGCCAATTTCATATAGGGAGTCCGGCAGTCGAAATAACTGGCCGCCTTTCCATCGTTGGGATTCGAACCCGGAAGTCACCTCATCCTGTCCTCCCTCTATCTCTAGAGCTCGTCCACAGCAGCACGCGGCCATATCGAGCGAGGATCCGGAAGTGGCGACTCCGGGGATGCCGATAGGGGCGGGCGTTACAGAAATAGGCCGATAATTTTGACAGTGGCTAGGATCAAGATTAGTTTTCTTAAGTGAAGGAAAAACCAAAGCACGTTTTTGAGAAGCATGAATAGAGCCCTCAGCAAGTGATCTATTGAAGAGATAGAGAAAAAAAGGAGCAAGATCATCAAGCATGTCAATAATAATAAATGGAGGATGGGGGTCAAGTTCACATGACCTAAGATTAACACCTGAAAAACCGTTCGTAGCTCAGCATCTGTAATGGGCTTAAAGCCATCAAAAACAGAAGACGTAGTTGTGAACTCGGGTGGTGTTGAATCAGCTGTAGCAGCACGAAAAGAGTTTGTCTTTGTGTTGAGCATGTCGATGTGTAAAGGCCCAGCCTTTTAGCCTCACGTGTCACTTGTTAGCGGCCCAAACGGTATAGCGCCAACCGCTGTGATCTAGCGGGCGCGAATGGATTGCCCATAGCGACCGACTGGTAATTAACGCTTGAAGATTTAAGTTCTTCCCTTTTACGTTCTGAGTTATGGCCGACAGGTCGTCACATGGCCGTTTTAGTTAAATATGGTGAAATCTGACTGTTTGTTTGCGAGTTTGAATTAATTACAATACACTGCGAGTGGTGGTCTAAGTTCCGAATCTTTGTGTGCAATTTGTGTGTGAACTGATCAAGCCAAAATGGCAGCAAAGCGAAACATTCCTCCCCATGATACAATGCTCAATAACAGCCCCGTGTATTTGAATATTAATGACTCTGCCTATGACCGCGTAGAAGGTGCATCCAATCACGTAGAGATAGAGCCCATAATTACATCTGTGCCTGACGAAGGAACACGATCGGAGGCCCAGTTGGGTTTCATGCAATTGTGGCACGCTGCCGTCGTGTCGGGCCACGTAGAACCAGACGAGGGCAGGGAGCTGTCGGACCCAGCTCGACCCTTGGCGGCGGGCGTTCTCAGACCGAGAACCGTTGACCACATGTCCCTTACACCACTCGAGCGGCATCCTGGTACGATACCTGCAACTCCTCCAATATCTGACCTCTACTCAACGAATCGTTCCATTCTAAGCGCTGTACCGCCTACTGATTCTCTAGATTATCAGGCTTCGGCTCCTGCTCACATTCATCAGGCTTTTGCTCCCTCGTTCTCCCAGTCCGGTGACATAAGACCGACGACGTGGGTAGAGAACTTTACAGATGAAATCATCAGCAGAGAAGGCTGGAGTCTCAAGCGGACGAGACGGACGACCAAGGAGTCCAGAACTGGAAGACCAGAGACGTCGTGAGTTCTTCTCATTACGCGAGACAAGGTTCTCCCAGTATGCAGCCTCTTTGTGATGGTATAGCTTGTGAAGGGAACGAAGTTGCTTTATCCATATCAACCGATCACTGGGATCTTTGGTCTTGCTCAGCACAGCGAGCACGGCAACGAAACTGATGGCATTCTTTGTCGAACCATACCGCTAGAGGACGGTAACGGGTGTAGTGTAGTGTGATGTAGTGTAGTATAGTGTAGTATATAGGCCTATATATAAGACTAGATTTATATTACTATGCGACATGTTGACCTCGCTGCACTTGCAATTGAATTCCTCAGTTATCCTCAAATACATAGGCACTATAGAAATTAACGAATGAGCATATACGCTCTGCACACACGTCATAACCATGCCACATGTCTAGAATAGGCTACATACAGACATGTATACATATAAGCTGGTGTAGCCTACAGTCGACCTAGATTCTTGCCCACTTGGGACATACCAACGGTCGTCGGTCATCCCTGTATTCATTAGTGGGATGATCTTGATAGCGTATACCTGTCGGCCAAACGTGATGCAGATTGGGTCTATAAGCCACGCCCTAAATCCGTTCTCTTGGTAGAATTTGGAATATCAAGCTTGGCCTTTAAGCAGCATGGCATCCTCAACACCTGCTGTTGACAGATTATATTTCTTTTAACTCAATCTATGACAGCCCGGTGGTGTAGACATATACTGTCAGTGCATGTCAGTGCATGCTTCTCTGGACTAGTTGATTTACGCAGCAGACAACAAGCAGATCGAGACATTCAGCGTCCTGAGCTCCACCCCTCCCACGTGTATCAGGTTGCTGCAGACAGTGAGGCATTCTGTCTTACGCTGTAGCACTCCAGTGACACGGCTGGTATTTTGACCTTGAGTGACTCAATGCCCACATCTGTAGCAGTGGACGGCGACATGTTTACTGTCATTGCTGTGATATATCTTTTAGACCCAGTCTTATATAGACTCTACCTTCATAATATGCATGGTTTAAAAGTTCACAGATGGAGTTTACAAATCAGTAGACTATTATTTAATATAATTTGAAGAGTCTAAATGATTTCAATCGACAGCCATGAACCGAATTGTAAATCGGCATGAGGGCACTATATATATATATACATATATATATATATATATATATATATATATATATAAAAATAAATAAAAATGTAAAAAGTTTGGTCCTAATGGGTTATCTCGGAAACTGCATCACCGATTCTTTTGAAATTTTTCGCAAAACGCTCCTTTCGAACACGATCGTGTTTGTAAAAGGATATCCTGGAAAGAAACAAATCTCTTAGACCAAAAAAACACAACTTACTCCTCGAGTTGACACGTTTATACATTTTAACTGTCACGCAGACGTCCGCCATTTTGGCCTGTGTATTTATAACGTACAGGGATGCCACTCTGAATTTTGAAAAAGGACAGGGATGCCACTCTGAATTTTGAAAAAGGTCAGATCCGGTCAAAAAAGGCTAGAAAAGGCTAGATTGACAATTTTCACACAACGTTCGACCGGACGGGTTTTTATATGCTTTTCTCGAAAAAACACAACATTGCATTCGATTTCAGCGAATTCAATTTATTTGCATTTGAATGCGGCCGTGTGGGAGGAAGGGAGCAGGAGGGAGCGGGAGGAAGGGGGAGGGGAGGGAGCGGACGGGATGGAGGGAGGAGAAGGATGGAGAGGGAGGGACGGAGGGGAGGGAGGGAGGGAAAGAAACGGGAGGGAGGGGGAGGAGGGGAGGGATGGAGGAGGAGGAAAGGGAAGAGGGAGGGGGAATGAAGGTAGGGAGGGAGGCAGGGTAAGGGAGGGAAGGAGGCAGGGGAAGGGAAGTAGGGAGGGATGGTTGGACGGTCTTTTCAGCCACAGCAACGCGTGGCCGGGTACAGCTAGTATATATATATATATATATATATATAATAGGCAGGTAGGCCTAGCGGACTAGAAGCTGTTGCTCTGCGCAAGGTTTGGTTTGTTTTCTATCTAATCTTGAATCATGTAGGCCTATAGTGATGGAGAACTCCTCAACTCTGCGAAAAAGCTTGTAGCAGTTATGGTGACGACCTCGATGAAAGCCTTGGCAACGAGCAATGAGCAGTTCTTTTATCTGGTCAAAATGCTTAAAGACGAAATTGGAAGAACAGGCCTTGGCATAAGTTAGTAGCAGTTCATTTACCAAGTAGGCTATTCGACAATTGTGTTGAAAATTCATTTTAAAATGTGCAAATTATGCTAAGAATGTACTTGGGGCTCATGGTTACAAACTGTAGTGCTGAATGCTCGTTTTCCAATATGAAGATTATTGAGACACATGTGAGACATATAACCATGGGCGGAGTTTATCAGGAGCTAGGAGGCTAAGCCCCCCTCAGAAGACCCAGATTATTTTTTACCGTGTAAATCTTTTCCCGGGCTTAGCCCCCCCCCACCCCAAGAAGGCTTTAGCCTCTCCAAGAACGGAAACCGAACTCCGCCCATGCGCTTACCCACCTTGCAGTGTTGAGTATAGAGTCATAAATTATTCTGTGCCAACAGTGCCAGAGTCTATTTTTTCAGCTAATTGATGACTTTTCCAATAGAAAAGCGTGCAAATTCCCTAATGACCCTACTCAAATTTAGACTCAACTGTAGACCTAACCGAGCTATTTAACTGTATATATATAGCCAGGCCTATCTGCTTTATTTTGGAGGTCTCACAAGTCAGAATTTTTACTTTCTTTCTTTGTTTCACTGCCTTATTAAAAACTGGACAAGAAGCTGCATAACTTTTATCCTTTAACTTTGCATTTGAGAAATGATTTAGACACTTTATCTATCAAAAAATGATCTTTTCAATTTGTCTTCATTTAAGCATTTAAAAATTATTGACCATAAGTCAACAATTTAAAAATTGCTGTTAGCATTGTTTGTCTGTAACATGTTGTGGTCGTATGCGTGTGGGTCTGTTCCTGTCCGATACTGTGCATCAAAAGCAACATATCCGTTGCAGAAAAGGGCCCACCATAACGGGCGCCCATGGGCCCCACCACCCTAAATCCGGCCCTGATCGAGAGGGAGCCAGCGTTGAAGGAGCGAGCGCCGAAGGTGTAGTGATCGGTTGCTTTCTATTTAACCCCTATGACAATTTTTAAAGTTTGCGCCCCCCTAAAAAAAATTCCTGCGGACGCCCATGTTCGACCCGGTCGAGCATGATATATTAATTAAACGCCTCTCTATCTCTTTTGGACTCTCTGCATGGCCATCCACTTGAGTGGAGCACATCTTTTTAGCAGGGCGGTCCAGTTGTGTGATTTTAGGAGAAAGTAGGTCACCCTGGGCTCCGGCTCCATTTGGTCTCCCACAAGGCTCTGTCCTGGCTCCCTTGCTTTACTTGCCCTACAATTCTCACATTGGCACGCTCTTAGCATCTTACGGCGTGCTACACCAGCTGTATGCAGATGACACTCAGGCATATCTGCACTGCCCTCCATTCGCAGCCATTGAGGCTGCCCGCACCATGCAACAAGCAATGGGGAGCCCTCACAGATTGGATGTCCTCAAACCGACTCCACCTCAACGCCTATCAAACCCAGTTCATTTGGTTGGACAATAGACAACAGCTGGCTAAGCTCGACTTGAACGTTCTCTCTTCTCAATTCCCATCTATGACTTTTTCTTCGGTGGTGCGTGACCTTGGAGTGCTCCTGGACTCTGAACTCACCCTTGCATCTCATATAGATCAGGTGTGCCGCAGCTGCTACTACCAACTGCGGCAGCTCGGGGTCATTGCTCGCTCTCTGACTTCTAAAGCTGCAGCTTCTCTTGTCCATGCATTTGTGCTGCGCCGTCTCGACTACTGCGCCACCATCTTTGCTGGTCTCCCGCGGGTTCGGATTGAGAGGTTGGAGAGGGTCCACCGACTTATTGGGGGGGTACACCAAGTACGACCGCGTATCCCAATATATGCGTGAGGTCTTGCACTGGCTTCCTTTCCCGCAACGCATCTCATTTAGGATTGCATCTTTGGTGTGGCGATGCTTATCAGGCTGGGCAGTGGGCACCCTCTTATCTGTGTGAGCTTTGCCTCCTTCTTTCCACCTGCATAGGCCGCCGCGCACTGCGCTCTGCTGTCCATGGTGACTTAATGGTTCCTATCACTCGCTCTGCAACAATGCAGAGGCGTTCATTCTCTGTGGTTGGTCCAACAACCTGGAATGGACTTCCCTTGACTATGCGACACCTCCCAAGCTGTTCTCAATTTCACAAACTGTTGAAGACTGTTCTTTCGCTTGATCTCGGCCGGGAGCGCCTCTGAGTAGATACCTTGAACGGCGCTATATAAATTGCGATTGAATGATTGATTAAGCAAACTAACAGATGGACTAGTCCAACAATATTTTCAGAATTCTCTCGCGAGCTCACGTCAGGGCAGCTAACTACTACTGCGATCCCTGTGAAGGATGCCGAAATTCGTGAGATTACTGAGAAGATCTGGATATCCGATAAAAACCGTGTGAAAGACATCGATGTTCCATATAACATCACAGGATCAAAGTATGAACCATTTGAACTAATCTAAATTTTTGAATATTCGGCAAAGAAAAAGCTTCGTTTTGTGAAACTGCCTCACATTATATTTAAATTAGGTAAATTCTTAGAACACATGCCAGAATTTCCTAGTCGTGTAACTGTAGCATCATGTATGCAAGTCTAGTAAGAGTAGGCCTAAAGCAGAGGTTCTCAACCGGTGTGTCGCGACACACAAGTGTGCCGCGAAGCGATCGGCGGTGTGTCGCGTAAAAGTGGTGTGTCGCTGGTGTGTCGCGACAAATTGGTGTATCGCGAATTCTCACAGCATACAACCGTCGTTCCTGCATTACACTGACTTGCAGTTTGGCAGGCGTATGTGTGAGAATATAATCGTAGGACTTCATTTGTTTGTTTGTCTATTCCATTTTATTGCAATCGGGAGCAGCCACAATGTTTGCCTCATAAGCCCACATGCACTCCCTATAGTATGCCTACATGACATGCATAGACTACATAGGCCTATAAGACGTCGGCGAGCGCACCGATCAAAATTTTACCCAGTGCTGCAGCCTTCGAAAATAATGTGAAAAATAATCATAAAGAAACAGAAATTTTGCGATTCTAATATTGGTGACGCGGAATGGTTGGATGTGCTATCTTAGCTGTTTGCGTATTCATGCAGAGCGTGACAATTACCAAGTAAATAATATGGTGGACAAAGTCCAGGAACCAGAAGCCCCAATGGCCCAAGTTTTTTAAATAGGCCTAAATAGTTTCCTGTAGGCCTACGTTTTCCAGTTTTCCGTTACAATAATTCGACGTTTTGAAGGGTGTTTAGTTTCGGTAGTGTTTAGCGACCCTTATCCCATGTTTTCTTGTTTTGCCTTGAGCTATTATAGAGTGACCTGGACTATGGATAATCTATATGAATAAAGAGAAGATTCTGTCTGTCTGTATGTCTGTCTGTCTGTCTGTCTGTGTGTCTGTTTGACCGGGATGCATTTCCACAGTTTTTGAGCTTTTCACTCCAAACCTTCACTACTGTGTAGGTCTCGGCATGAGACACCCGAAGAAAGGTTGGCGATTCTCTACCACCATGGCGGCCAGGGTGGGGGCGAAACCCCTCAAAAAATTTCATTTTTTGCAATTCCTCTGAAACTATGTACCTAGACCAGTGGTCACCAACCTTCCTTCTGTTAGGAGCCGCATTGCCAATTTTGGCAACTTTTGGGAGCCGCCATGGTTTTAGGAAATTTTGGATCACAATAAATAGGCCTATACTCTTAAGTAGTTTCTGAATGGCATCATTAGCTGCCAGTGTTAATCATAATCATACATTATAGTTTCTTAGATATATTAGATATGTTATAAATCATAAATAAGAAAATATATAATTCAGAATTAATAAAACATTTAGTGCCTATATGTAAGAAAATAAACCAATGCATAGGCTTGTCCATTTATTGATCTTTATGTCATTGTCGTGAACTATATATTGCTAAATCTGGTTCTGCATATTGCCAACTAAAGATGCACATTGTGGTTCATATTAAACTGGAAATAGCATTTTCTTAGTTGAGCCAGGAAATTATCGGTTGTTATCCTGTTCAATAGCATTGATTTAAGAATGTTCATTACTGAAAAGGTTTGCTCGCATAAATAAGTTGGTCTGAAAAATGAGGCAACTTTACTAGCTAGCATGCAAGAAATAGAATAATTTTGTGTAGGCCTATTGACTAACTTCCAGAAGTCATAAAGTCAGAGAAGGCCTGTGAACTCTGTGACATCAGATCTATGTCACTGTTTGAGTTCAATATTTTCTTGTAGCTCAATAATTTCAAGTACAAAGCTTATCTGTCAAGCTGCATTGAACAGCTGTGTTTGAGATCATCTCAGGTTCAGCACTGAAGGAATTCAGGAGAAACTGGGGCAGAGGTTCTGATTCCGAGAAATCTGCAAACCTTTCTTGGAAATCTTTGTAAAGGTCACCAAGCAAATAGGACAACCGAAGTGAAGCCTGTGCAGAAGCTTCTTCTGCAGTCTTAGATGCTGATAGATAAGAGGTCATTTACAAGTTGCCAGGCTGGGAAAATACTTCATACCATTTCCAGCTAATGCTGATTGGAATAAGTTCAATTTCTTCATAAATGCCATTGTAAATGAGCTGTAGAGCTCAGTTGCAAAATGCGAACCTTGCAGAATTTTGAGCTCAAGTAACGCGGAAATCTTTTCAGCGATTTTTGGTTAAAAAAATTCATTTTTTTGATAGCTCTGGCGAGCCGCCACAGAACTCTTCAAGAGCCGCATGTGGCTCGCGAGCCGCGGGTTGGTGACCACTGACCTAGACAGAGGGTCATCAGAGCCACCCGGTGGAGTGGTTGGCGAATCTCTACCACCATGAGGGCCACGGTGGGGGTTGCGAAATCCCTAATTTTCGCTATAAATTTCCATTCACTGGCCATAGTTTCACAGTTAGACAGATTTTTACGCGGACCACCGCGCCTCTTCTCAGCCCACACCTCGGCCCGCAGGGGCCGGGTGGGGCATGGGTGTGAGAGGGGGGCGTGGGGCTGTGGGGAAAATTTTCCCGAAAAGCGAAATTTCACGGGTGGCGTACCGGTCAAGGTCGGAGTGTAGTGTGGTGGGTGGGGTTAGATGGGGTGGAGTGGGGGATGGAGGTGGGAGGGGTAGGGAGCGGGGGTGGAGTGGGTGGTGGGGCTGGGGTTGGGGAGAAGGTGGGGAGGGGTGTGGGGTACGGGGGATTGCGAGTGGGGGTGGGGATAATTTTTCCGAAACCTCAAATTTCACGAGTGGCGTAAGGTGGAGGTCGGAGTGTGGTGTGGGGGGTAGGGTGGGATGGGGTGGGGTGGGGATGGTGGTGGGGGAATTTTCCGAATACACAAATTTCACGGGTGGTGTACCTGTGGAGGCCCGGGTGGGGTGGGGGATGGGGTGGGCTGGGTGGGGTTGAGGGGGAGTGAGGTGGGGAGGGGTGGGATGGTGGGCGGGGTGTGTGGGAAGGGGGTGGGAGTGTGGGGTGTGGGAGTGGGTGGGGAGTTGGGGTGAGTGGGGGTTGGGGTTGGGGCTGGGGAGAAGTTGGGCAGAGGTGTGGGTATGGGGGATTGGGGGTGTGGGGAATTTTTCGGAAAACCCTAATTTCACGGGTGGCGTACCGGTGGAGGTCGGAGGAGTGTGGTGGGGTGTTGCGGGGTGGGGGTGTGATGCGGTGGAGTGTGGTGTGGTTGCGGCCGGGAACGGGTCGTATCCTAAATTTTCCGGGCAACGCCGGGTACCCCAGCTAGTTTATAATATTTCATTATATTTCCAAAAATATGACAGTTATCTAAAACAGTTTTATATAGACTAACTCCTATTTGGCTATTTTCATATTTTCATTCGTTAGTCTTGTTAACGAATAAGGCTCTTCTGGCTGAGTTGCTACGCAGTAGTAGACTAGCCCACGTATCGCACTCACAAGGCCTGTGGATCTTCATCTTACTATATGATCCAAAGAAAATCCAGGATCAAAAATCCCGTTTAGCCTACTGTTAAACAATTAACGCCGAGTCATAAAACTACGTTGAATCGTAAATTTAGATTAGTAGAATTTGGAATTAGGCCTATGGAATAATTAGAAATTAGAAAGCATTCAGTGTCAACATTTCATTCATTAAAATTTGCAACAATTTAAAATATGAGCTTATAGGCTAAGCCTGCTTAGGCCTAATCTATTTTTTACGATATTCACATGATGATTGCATGGTGTGTCGCGAAATTTGGTTTCAAGTTTAGGTGTGTCGCGCGCGAAAAAAGGCTCAGAACCTCTGGCCTAAAGTACAATCTGATAGAGCTTTCCAATAAGAAAGCGTTATTGCAGATTGTGTATAAGTCGTTTACCAGTAGCCTTCTTCTTCTTGACGTTCTCTGCCCTCAGGCAGGTTCGTATGTCCAATGACGCCACTCTTCTCTGTTCTGTGCCTTTCTTTTAAGTTCACTGTATCCATCCTCTGTCAGCATCCAGTCCAGCAACATTGTTCTTGGTCTACCCCGCATCTTTTCCCCCTCCATTCTTCCCTCAATGATGTCTCTTAGCAGGGTGTCGCTCCTTAAGATGTGTCCAGTAGCCTATAAAAACAGAAAATAGGAGCAATTATTATCGAATTGTTTATTGTTTATGATAAATTCTAAAGCAAGCTCCTCTTACAGGACCACCTCATCAGAGGTGCTCGGAGCATAGACGGAGACTTGGTCCGGGATTTGGGGATGAACAAGCAGCCGCGTGACAATCGCTACGGCTCTTGCGCCGAACAGGGGGAGGGGATGGAAGCGGTGTGCCCTCCCATTGCTGAAAATTTATTCAAATTAAATTTTTGAATAGTCGCATTTTATGTTGGCATCAAAGCAAAATTGCTCATTATTCCAGTGCTGATAAACGCAATTTAATATTTCAGAAAATATGCTTATGATAATAATAATAATATAATACTATACTACAACTACTGCTACCACTACTACTACTACTACTACTACTACTACTACTACTACTACTACTACTACTACTACTACTACTACTACTACTACTACTACTACTACTACTACTACTATTCATTCATTCATTCATTCATTTCAAACACTTATATAGCGCCTCTTCAAGAGTATCTACTCAGAAGCGCTCCCGACCCAACCACGGTTAAAAAGAATAGTTTTAAGAGCAGAGTAGAACGTAGTCTCAAAGGCTCTAGGCACAAGACGTAGTTCCACAGGAAGCCCATTCCAGGTTGTAGGGCCAACAACAGAAAAGGCACGGTTCTGTGTGATAGAAGTGCGTGACCGGGGGACAAGAAGCTGAGCCTGTTTAGAAGAGCGGAGAGAGCCACGGCGCTGGACGTTCAGGGTGGAGCAACAGAGCTCCTGCAAATAAACAGGGGCCACACCCGCGAGACAGCGCCAAACCAAGGAAGATATC
>OX457052.1:23219655-23412155 GCA_949752735.1 Lumbricus terrestris | reverse complement strand
ATGTGTACGGAGAGCGTCTTCGCTGGCGTTTCCAGCCTTCCTGGCTTCAGCTGCAAGCACTCTCCCTCTCCCTCTCCAGACTCTCATTGCTGAGTCTCCATCAATGACATTATACACCGCTCCCTTTCAAAAGCAGGGATCCCATCGACAAAAGAACTGGGCTACTATACACACAGATGGTAGAAGACCAGACGTGCATGCAGGTCGTCATCTTGCGTGGGATGCGACTGTAGTTGACACCCTTGCACCTTCATATCCAGGCCACGGCATCGGCGAGTAGCAATTAAAATAAATGGTATTTTCCCAGCACACAACAAAATTTTATTTGTACTGATATAATGGTTGTACAATTATATCAACAGTATATTACACTCGTTATAATATGATAGTGTCATAATTATGTTATATGTTTGTATTTGTTTGTCTGTATGTACACTTGTTATAGCGCCCCTTCAAGTACGCTACTCAGAGGCGCTCCCGATTGCAGAGCGGACACTGCATAGGAGTTTCACGCCAAAGCGCTGAGCAATTGCGAGTGAAGGACTTGCCCAGGGTCCCTATACGCAGCGACTTGAGGTGGATTCGAACCTCGAACCTTCCAGCTTCAAGGCAACGACGCCACCACTACACCACCGCGCCCCACGTATGTTATAATAGCATATAATATTATATCATGTGAAAGAAACGAATAATTATAATAAAGACCATAATATATACATATTGTATAGCACAGAGGTTCTGAGCCTTTTTTCGCGCGCGACACACCTAAACTTGAAACCAAATTTCGCGACACACCATGCAATCATCATGTGAATATCGTAAAAAATAGATTAGGCCTAAGCAGGCTTAGCCTATAAGCTCATATTTTAAATTGTTGCAAATTTTAATGAATGAAATGTTGACACTGAATGCTTTCTAATTTCTAATTATTCCATAGGCCTAATTCCAAATTCTACTAATCTAAATTTACGATTCAACGTAGTTTTATGACTCGGCGTTAATTGTTTAACAGTAGGCTAAACGGGATTTTTGATCCTGGATTTTCTTTGGATCATATAGTAAGATGAAGATCCACAGGCCTTGTGAGTGCGATACGTGGGCTAGTCTACTACTGCGTAGCAACTCAGCCAGAAGAGCCTTATTCGTTAACAAGACTAACGAATGAAAATATGAAAATAGCCAAATAGGAGTTAGTCTATAGATATAAAACTGTTTTAGATAACTGTCATATTTTTGGAAATATAATGAAATATTATAAACTAGCTGGGGTACCCGGCGTTGCCCGGAAAATTTAGGATACGACCCGTTCCCGGCCGCAACCACACCACACTCCACCGCATCACACCCCCACCCCGCAACACCCCACCACACTCCTCCGACCTCCACCGGTACGCCACCCGTGAAATTAGGGTTTTCCGAAAAATTCCCCACACCCCCAATCCCCCATACCCACACCTCTGCCCAACTTCTCCCCAGCCCCAACCCCCACTCACCCCAACTCCCCACCCACTCCCACACCCCACACTCCCACCCCCTTCCCACACACCCCGCCCACCATCCCACCCCTCCCCACCTCACTCCCCCTCAACCCCACCCAGCCCACCCCATCCCCCAACCCACCCCGGCCTTCACAGGTACACCACCCGTGAAATTTGTGTATTCGGAAAATTCCCCCACCACCATCCCCACCTCACCCCATCCCACCCTACCCCCCACACCACACTCCGACCTCCACTGGTACGCCAATCGTGAAATTTGGAGTTTTGGAAAAATTATCCCCACACCCACTCGCAATCTCCCATACCCCACACCCCTCCCCACCTTCTCCCCAACCCCAACCCCACCACCCACTCCACCCTCGCTCCCCATCCATCCCACCATCATCCCCACCCCACCCCATCTAACCCCACCCACCACACTACACTCCGACCTTGACCGGTACGCCACCCGTGAAATTTCGCTTTTCGGGAAAATTTTCCCCACCGCCCCACGCCCCCCTCTCACACCCATGCCCCACCCGGCGCCTGCGGGCCGAGGTGTGGGCTGAGAAGAGGCGCGGTGGTCCGCGTAAAAATCTGTCTAACTGTGAAACTATGGCCAGTGAATGGAAATTTATAGCGAAAATTAGGGATTTCGCAACCCCCACCGTGGCCCTCATGGTGGTAGAGATTCGCCAACCACTCCACCGGGTGGCTCTTATGACCCTCTGTCTAGGTACAAAGTTTCAGAGGAATTGCAAAAAGTGAAATTTTTTGAGGGGTTTCGCCCCCCACCCTGGCCCCCATGGTGGTAGAGAATCGCCAACCTTTCTTCGGGTGTCTCATGCCGAGACCTACACAGTAGTGAAGGTTTGGAGTGAAAGGCTCAAAAACTGTGGAAATGCATCCCGGTCACACAGACAGACAGACAGACAGACAGACAGACAGACAGACAGACAGACAGACAGACAGAATCTTCTCTTTATTTATATAGATTATCCATAGTCCAG
The DNA here is from genome assembly GCA_949752735.1 of Lumbricus terrestris. Taxonomy (NCBI): domain Eukaryota; kingdom Metazoa; phylum Annelida; class Clitellata; order Crassiclitellata; family Lumbricidae; genus Lumbricus; species Lumbricus terrestris. The sequence goes on along the minus strand of OX457052.1, from coordinate 23,409,667 downwards.
GTCACTCTATAATAGCTCAAGGCAAAACAAGAAAACATGGGATAAGGGTCGCTAAGCACTACCGAAACTAAACACCCTTCAAAACGTCGAATTATTGTAACGGAAAACTGGAAAACGTAGGCCTACAGGAAACTATTTATTTAAAAAACTTGGGCCATTGGGGCTTCTGGTCCCTGGACTTTGTCCACCATATTATTTATTTGGTAATTGTCACGCTCTGCATGAATACGCAAACAGCTAAGATAACACATCCAACCATTCCGCGTCATCAATATTGGAATCGCAAAATTTCTGTTTCTTTATATATATATATATATATATATATATATATATATATATATATATATATATATATATATATATATATATATATATATATATATATATATATATAGGCCTGCTTCGTTTATTCAAGAAAAACTAAGTTGACACACCGCAACTTACTACATGAAACAAAAAAGTATTTTAAAGAAGTAAATAGGCTAAAATAACGAGTGTCCGCAGAATTCAGGCTGGAAGCATGCGAAAGATAGATTAATTTCTAGTTTCTAGAGTTAACACTGCGAACAGTCTTAAAAAGAACACGAGAGATTAAATTAAAGTCATCTTTTCTAGGCAGTTCAAAGTTGTGTGGTCGCGAACGCAGAGCATATATAAGGCCTTTTAACAATAGGTGGAAATAGGCTTCTGAGTAGGCCTACATGATTTAAATTCCAGATGACACACTTTAAGAGTCTAACGTTTGCATCATCAATCAAGCGGTCAAGATCAGGGTAATGAGAAGGGAGGTTTCCCAATCGCTTGACCTTTTGTAGGAAGCGTTGAAGTTTGAGGCGATCAATTGCAGTATGATTATTTTCCGCATTATTTTCGAAGGCTGCAGCACTGGGCAAAATTTTGATCGGTGCGCTCGCCGACGTCTTATAGGCCTGCTGTAGTCAGGGATGGGCAAATTACAGGGCAGCATGTAATTGAATTACAAATTACCAATTACTGGAATTTATGGTCACTAACACGCTGCACATTAAAACCATTAAATTCTTCATCTTCCTCTTCTTCTTTATGACCACTAGATGCTTAGTATTTTGTTCGCTACCGGTGGTATATTCAGATGTTGTTACTAGCAACTCATGAAGGCTATTCTTTTAGTTTGGTCTGCAAACTGTGCAGGTAGCCACATAACTTAAAATACGGATGATTTACCGTTGCAAGGATCGCATGATTCATCAAAGAATTTTTATATAGGCCATTCAAAGTAATTTGATTTTGCAGAATGTAATTGAAATTACAAATTACAGGAAGAAATGTAATTGAATTACAAATTACAAATTACTTTGATGCAGAGCATCAAATTACAAATTACCAATTACAATTGTAATTTAAATTACGTAATTTAAATTACTCAATTAAATTACTGCCCATCCCTGGCTGTAGTCTATGCATGTCATGTAGGCATGCTATAGGGAGTGCATGTGGGCTTATGAGGCAAACATTGTGGCTGCTCCCGATTGCAATAACATGGAATAGACAAACAAACAAATGAAGTCCTACGATTATATTCTCACAGACTACGCCTGCCAAATTGCAAGTCAGTGTAATGCAGGAACGACGGTTGTATGCTGTGAGAATTCGCGACACACCAATTTGTCGCGACACACCAGCGACACACCACTTTTACGCGACACACCGCCGATCGCTTCGCGGCACACTTGTGTGTCGCGACACACCGATTGAGAACCTCTGGTATATATGGCAATTCAATGAATTCATATAATCATCAAAGTTCACACAGGGAAATTCTGCTTTGGCTCCCTGTCCGTCAGTTCATAGAATATAACGACACCTCATTGATATGGCGGTGTCGTCAAGACCTCGCTCTAAATAATTATTACCTACTTGATCTTTGTCGGTTTTTGCCGGGCGATTGTAGGACATTATCCCCTGGACATTATCCACCCGGACATTAGCCCCCGGACAAAAGCCCCCGGGCAAAATCACCTTCTCTGTGCAGTTAGCGTATTTCTTCATATTTCGCTGTGTCAACTTGTTAATGCCGTCACAAATATAAACCGTACATCATTCTTACAATAATCAATTAATGTAAAATACAAACATGGTGGCCCATAAAAAAGTATCCCCTAAGTTTTTGCCAATTTCTTCGTCAAAAGTGTGAATTTGTAAATGAAGTTTTACAGGTTTGAAGGCAATTCGTATTTACATAACATGGCCAAATTTCATCAACCCATTTCAAACAGAGAAAAGGTAATATCACATTTAGTGAGACCACCCACTGCTTTTTCACGATTAAAAAAACATGACGCAATAGTAACAAAAACGCGTTTTTACTAAGTCCCATCTCAAATAACCGTTATTAAATTAACTTAATATTACCAGATAATCCTGATAATTTTTATTTAGAAAAGAAACAGGTAACCAGCGTAGCTGCATGTCACTTAGCACGATGACTATCATTTTGGTAAAATAGGGAATGTGTCAGAGTAATAAATTTGTTATTGAAGATATTGGCAAAAACCTTTAGGGGATACTTTTTATGGCCCACCCTGTAGATGTTCACCTTAACATAAGCCACCTATTCTAATATTTTTTCATCATTTTTACGTACTGATATCATAGACTGGGGAATAATGTCCTACCCCGGAGGAATAATGTCCGGGGGCTTTTGTCGGGGGATAATGTCCGGGAGATGATGTCCAGGGGATAATGTCCGTTTACCGTGTCGGGTACTCGGAGTAGACGTACCCTACCCTTAGCTGGTACGAGGTACTTTCAGTTCAGCCTGTTTGTACCGCCATCATGCGACGCTGTGCTTTTTCTGTCGAAGACCCAGCGGTGTGGAATTGCCTCCCTCTTGAGCTGCGCCTGTTCACTAGGTCACACTCTGACACATTCTATAATCGCTTGAAACTGTTCTTTGAGACCGTGCTGGAGTCGGGAGCACCTTCGAGTAGTTTTCTTGAAGAGGGTTCTACATAAATACTTGAATTAATTAATGAATTAATAATTATAATGTCAACAACAACAATTCAAAAACATTATCATTTTGTTATAATTTCTCTTGGGAGGTCCTTGGGAAATATGGACACGGGAATAGAAACGATAGAGGACAGATTTTGGTGGATTTCTGCGCGGAACACGGACTAGTTATCACCAATACTCTCTTCCGTCTGCACAACAGACACAGGTATACATGGAAGAGTCCAAATGGATTCACTAGAACACAAATAGACTACATACTGATAGGCAAACAGTGGAAACAATCGGTCAGCAATGCACGCGTATGCCTCAACGCAGATTGCGATTCCGACCACAACCTGGTGATTCCGACGATGAAACTAAGATTTAAAAAGAAGCGAGCGAATAAACCGTTACTCTTGGATCTTGAGAAACTCAAAAATAGCCAGGTTGTGCAACAATACCAACTGGAAGTGACGAACAGATTCGAAGTATTGGAAGGAGTGGACGAATCGAGAACACCAGATGAATTATGGCGCCAATTGAAGGAAGTCACCTTGGGTGCTGCAAAGGCGACAGTACTAAAGGATCACCGTAAACGCAAGAACTGGATTTCCAGCGACACTTTTGAATGGATTGGAAAGAAACGCGAGGCCAAAACAAAATCCCCCACAGAATACAAAAAACTAAGAAGTGAGGTACAGAAAAGACTGCGGTGGGATAAACAGGAAGAGCTTGAGACATTGTGTAGCGAATTAGAGAAAAACGCGAAAAAAGGTAATAGTAGACCAGTCTTTCAAACAGTGAAGCAGCTTACGAAATCGTTCGTCCCTCGTACCACGGCCATCAGGGATGCCTTTGGCAAGAAAATTGTCGAACCAGAGAGAGTGAATCAAAGATGGAAAGAATACTGCGAGGAACTATACATCGAAGAAGACGAGCACGTAGAGATTGACATCCAAGAAAGGGAACCAACACCGCTGAAGGAAGAGATCAGGCGAACAGTAATGAAGTCGGCATCACGAAAGGCACCAGGTCCGGATGACGTGGCAGCTGAGTTACTGAGGTTTGGAGGAGAGATGACAGTGACCAAACTACATGAGATATGCACGGAGGTGTGGAAGACCGGAGTATGACCGGAAGAATGGACTCAATCAACATTCATCCCACTTCCCAAGAAGGGTGACCCGCTCTAGTGTGACAATTACAGAACCATCGCACTGGTCTCGCACGCAAGCGAAATTTTGCTGCGCGTTATGCTAGATCGCATGCAAAACAAGCTCGAAATGGAGATTGCCCAGGAACAAGCGGGCTTTAGACCAAGAAGAGGTACAAGAGACCAGATTGTGAACCTCAGGATCATAATAGAGAAAGCAAGAGAAAGAAATCAACCACTCTACTTTTGTTTCATTGACTTTACTAAGGCCTTTGATAGGGTCCGACACGATCAGCTATGGCTGACCATGCTCGAAATGGGCTTTCCACCTCATTTAGTCCAGCTGCTAAGGAATTTGTACAGACAACAACGGGCAAATGTAAGAACAGACGACCACACTTCGGCATGGTTCAAGGTTAAAAAAGGTGTTCGACAGGGCTGCAACCTCTCCCCATGTCTGTTTAACATTTTAGCGGAACAAATTATGCGAAAGGCACTAGCAGGTTTCGCCGGTGGATTCAGGATTGGCGGAAGAACCATCAACAATCTGAGATATGCAGACGATATCGTCCTACTGGCCACAACACCAGAAGAACTGCAAGAACTCGTGAAAAAAGTCGCAAGTGCTGCAGAAGAATATGGCATGTCGATCAACGTAACAAAGACGAAAGTTATGACGAATACTGAGGAGGTGCTCGAAACGGTGGTGGGCACGGAAAGACTAGAACAAGTGAATTCCTTTGTATATTTAGGCAGCAGGATAGCAAAAGATGGGAATTGTGTGAACGAAGTTAAATCAAGGCTAGCCATGGGGATGACTGTCATGACCAAATTGACGAAGATTTGGAAGAACAAATCAATCAGCATCGACACCAAATTGCGGTTGATGAAGGCTTTGGTGTGGCCAGTAGCGACGTATGGATGCGAAGCATGGACTCTGAAGAAGGATGAAGAAAAGCGAATTCAAGCATTTGAGAACAAGTGTATCAGAAAGCTGATGAGAATTCCATGGACAAAAATGATGACCAACGAACAGGTGTATATGTCAGCGGGAGCCAGAAGAGGACTATTGGCCCACACCAAAATTCGAAAACTTCGATATTTTGGTCATTGTATGAGACAGCAAAACGATAGCATCGAAAGCAGCATCATGACGGGTTTTGTGGAGGGGAACCGAGGACGAGGAAGGCCGAGGATATCTTGGATCGACAACGTTCTGAACTGGACAGGACTTGTAGGCTCTGACTTAATGAGCGCGACAAGGGACAGAAGACTCTGGGCATTAAAGATCCATTCATGTAGCCAACCGTCGCGATGCGACGATGGCGACATGACATGACATGACAACTAGTGATGTAGCTTTTCCGGAAATTTATTTTGACGGAAACTTTCCGGAAACTTTCCGGAAACTTTCCGGAAACTTTCCGAAGAACCGGAAAACACATTAAAATCAGAAAATATCAGAATTTCACTCACAGAAAATGTTCTTATAGTTTAAACTCTTTTTATTTACAGTACTTCTGTCGATGCAAACAATGTTGAACTCAAAAATAATTAATATGAGCAATAAACACTGTTCATTAGCATTTCAGACTAGAGTAGCTTATAGAAAACTAGTTGTAGCTTGCATGTTTGCAGGAAATGTGTAAAAAACTAATATAAGCATGAAATAATACTGCATCAATTTCTGTTTCTGTCTTATATTTTCATAACTCACAAATATGAAGGTGACTGAATGATAAAAAATATTTTCTCTAAATATACAGCAAAGTTTAATTGCATTTAATTCCTAAATGTACCGGTATTTTGGGGCTGTGTGAACAATTATCACTAACACTAGCAGTGCCATCTATTAAATAAACTATTAGTTATAACCACCCAAGACTGCTTATAGTGATTGATGTATTTAGTAACATTATATTGAAAGAAAACTTCGGACTCCTTAGAATTGAGTATGTATTTAATAATATTTTATTGGTGAAAAAATGCGTCAGAAAGTTTCCGGGAAAGTATGAAACTTTCCGGACACTTTTTCCACCTCACAACACTAACTTCTGATAGTGATTGATGTATTTAGTAACATTATATTGAAAGAAAATTTCGGACTCATTAGAATTGAGTATGTATTTAATAATAATTTATTGGTGGAAAAATATGTCGGAAAGTTTCCGGAAAGATTCGTCGGAAACTTTCCGAAACTTTCCGGAAAGATATGAAACTTTCCGAGGAAAGTTTCCGCCTCACAACACTAATGACAACAATTCAAAAACATTATCATTTTGTTATAATTTCTCTTGAGAAAATCATGGAGACAATGCTTCCACTAAAGATGATTAGGTTAGACATTGCTAAGAGTACGTAACTTAGAATACAGTAGCTGCTAGTTCACTGGTTGGCAGCAGTGATAACATTTGTTCACAAAATACCAGGTGCAGCACGCAAATTTCTAGTTTCTACAACCTCAAATTTCCGAGGGATCGTCTCCCCGTCGCCCCTAAGTCTCCGCATCTGGCTCTAAGGACTATCCATGTAGTAGGACCTACATTTCATAAATTGCATTTCAGATTATTTGGGAAAGTGAATTCAGCAGCCTTTGTCAACAAGCCAACGTTTGATAAAATGATTAAACTGTTCCGCCTTTATGATGCCATCACCGGATCGGACACGTCACGCCTTCCAGACATTACCAAAACAGAGGATGAATTTCTCAAAGAAATCCTCAAAACTGAACCCATCAAACGGGCATACAACTGGCTCTTAGGAAAAGGTTCGTTGCTTATGTTCACTTAATCGCAGTCTAGTCACGTGGTTATCTGTCAATTAGTATGCTTGACCTGCTATTGATTTTTACAAAGCATGAGGTTACTCAATCTGACCAACTCAACAATTATAACATGCTTACCTCGCTCACGAAGCAGTGTAATTTGACGGTAGTGTCAAATGGAATGTAATCGACAAGTGTTTTATGCTCTGACCCCATTATCTATATAGCGACTCATAAGTCACTGCCGGAGGGTGGAAGTAATAGCCCCTATAAAGACCTATTATGTAATCAGATACTCTTAAGGTTCTTAAACTGACAATAAATCACCTAGACAATCATGTATCCATGAAGTTATTGAAGTAACTTAGTGTCGTCGTCGTAACATTAGGCCTACATGTAATCGCTGGCTGCCAACTCCCAAGAGTGAAGCATGGTAAGTGCAGTCACTATAATGTGAATGGGGCACTCAAAGACATGAGCTGTATTGTGTAGTGTTGTGAGGCGGAAAAATTGTCCGGAAAGTTTCATATCTTTCCGGAAAGTTTCGGAAACTTTCCGACGTATTTTTCCACCAATAAAATATTATTAAATACATACTCACTTCTATAAGGAGTCCGAAATTTTCTTTCTATATAATGTTTCTAAATACATCAATCACTATTATAATAAGCAAGATGAGGATATGGATGATGCAGTAGAGACTGATAGTGACACTGAGGCTGAACAGAGTGCGGACATGCGCTTTCCGGAAACTTTCCGGACAATTTATACATCACTAGTCCTGTGTTAAACACAATTTAAGTTATTCGCAATTACCATAGACTCTCGTAATACTGCTTTGGGGCCATATGTAATGTATATAGACTACTGCCTTATAGCGAGGTAATCTCATGCGTTTTTAGCGGATTGATTTTGGATATCATGTCCCTGACCATGTTTTCTTAGAAGTCCTGTAACCCTAGAGCCTGTTAAAACAACTGTCCAGCGTACGAGGGTTGATCGATAAGTAATGAGAAAAATATATTAGACAGCAAATCTGGACCAAAATTGTTTTATAGTTTTTCAACATAATCTCCCTGAAGCACAACACATTTTTTCCCAGCGATGTTCAAATGCTTTTACACCCTCCAGGAAGAAACTTTTATCTAGCTCCTGAAACCAGTCATTTATGGCATGGATAACACTTTCATCAGTGTCAAATTTCTGTTCGCGAAGCGAATCTTTCATATAACGAAACAGATGGAAGTCAGACGGATTCAACCTCGTATTAAAAAAATTCATAGTATTTCTGGCCACAGTGATTGTGGCATCATTGTGCTGTACTATTGTCTGTTAGCACTCTGACCACAGACTGGTTTCAGACATTAGACCTCCTTATTATAGACCCCTTGCAAAAGGGCGTGGCCATATTGGTATACAGCTATGCGCTGTTGTCCAAATAGGATACACGCCGTTATACGGTGAATTGTTAGAATAAAGTTATCGTCATAGGCCTATTGATCTATCCATAGGCCTATACCTTAACAGATATAACGGTCAAAACACCATCCAGCCTGAAGCGGCCCGAATCCCTGAAGCGAATTTCGACCGGAGCCCAAATTTGCTATAATTAACAAGCCTAGACTTATGCTTTATGCATGATGAATAAGCTAGCTGGTGCCCTGCGCTTGGCTTTCGAGTGTCGCTTTTAGAAATTTCGAGTTTACGATTACGATTACGATGTTTCACGGACTGTAAATGGCTGGGCTGCTTCTAACATAATTGTAGACTCCAAATTTTAAAGCACCACGTGAAAGCCAAGCGCAGGGCACCAGCTTATTCACGAGGGCTGCGTTGAGTCAGAGGAGTTCTCAGATAAGAGTAGTCCAAAATAGGTCCGAGACCAGCTGCCAGAGGATCAGAGGGAGCAAAGAAGCTGCTGCTAAGACGAGTGTTGTCTGGGTTGTGAATTGGAAAGATAGATGACATGGGGTAAGAGTTCATGAAGTTCTTTAATTTCGAATGGGAAGCCTGAGATCCGCGAGTTCTTATCTTATCTTATCTTATCTGACCATTTATAAAGCGCTTCTCGCAGCAAGAGCCTTTCAGAAGCGCTCCCAGTGCGTTTAACTCCGAGAAAAAAGGCAAGTTTTTAGACGAGAGAAAGACGAGGATACACTACCAGAGAGGATGGCCGAGCGAACTGATGGGGGAAGCCTATTCCATAGAGAGGGACCAATGCAGGCAAATGATCTGGATTGAGCCATGGCAGTTCTGACTCGGGGGACAAAGAGGTTAAGCCGATCAGAGGACCTAAGAGGACGCAGTGAAGTGGCAGAAAGGGGGCGATGTATCTGATCGCACAGATACTTCGGAGCAAGACCCATTTGAGACTTAAGGACCAAAATCAGGACTTTAAATTGAATACGGGCCGAGAGTGGAAGCCAGTGAAGTTGTTTAGTCATGAATGTAGAAATGTGGGAGAATCGAGAATCGGCAATGAGCCTAGCAGCGGCATTGAGTACAGATTGCAGAGGAGCTAGGCGAACCTTAGGCAGGCCAATAAGGACAGAATTGCAATAGTCGATCCGAGAACATACAAAAGCATGCACAATTCGCATACGTATCAAATGTCAACAAGCATACCAATATGGCGCAGGCCATTATGCAAATGATCCGTGACGTCTCTACGCAAGGGGAGAATAGTGCTTAGTAGCCGGGGCGGATATAAAAAATGTCGAAAGGGGGCTAAATTTTTGGCCTCGACTAGGGAAAACTTTCGTTGATCTTTGACCAAAAAATCTGATGACCCATTTTTAGTCATTTTGTCGAACTCTCTTGAACATATTCAATTTTCCCTGCCAAAATAGCTACTTTTTTTAGTCAGTTAGTCGAAATGTCATGAAAATATAGAAATAATAAGCTTACCATTTTTCAAGTCAGTGCTAAAATAGTTGGACTTTTTCCTAGTTGTATGCTAGTTTTTCTCTCTCGTCTTTTCCCGTCACGTTGATTGAAAGCTTGTTGAAACCTGCGCTAGACGGCTCTCAGGTTCTGTATCTACTTCTTTCACTTCAGTGTAGTCGCTAGAGGGATTCATCGCTGCAATATCGCCTCTAATCTTGGGTCCAGGATGCCTCATCTCTCCTGTAGTGTTACCTTTGGCGTCCCCGGCGAATCCGCGTACTGTTGAAGGGATGTAATATCGGGCATCTCAGTCCTGAGGGCCACCCTGAAACTAGTATCCATGGGCTCCGCGAATATTAGGAGGGAATCTTCTCTCTTCGGTGCAGATACCATGGGTAAAAGAAAGATCTTTATCTCTATCACTGGACATTTCAGATTCACTTAGTTTTACCAGGGCCAAAGCAATTTGTTATGTTCGTGGCGCTTCGTGAGAAGGTGACAACACTATTATCTCTGTAGGCTACTCACCTTGGTTCGATCCCTCTCAACAGGTTTTATAAAAGACCTTCTCCCTAGCAACTGATCTAGTCTATCTTCTTTTCTGCTGTTCCATCATACTTCTCGTACCAAATTCCGTCTTATCCTGGCGCTCTATAAATGTTTCTATCATGTGTGTGAATCGCCAGACTAAGTTGGTCTGTGCCTCATGACGATTTACCAACTCGTCTAAGGTAGTTTCTAATTGAGTAGCCTTTGTAACGCGGGGCATTCTCCTAATCTTTCTTCTTGCTCTGTTCCTTCACAGAATTGATTTTGGATATAATTCTAAAATGACTCTATTTCTGTGTTTTAAAGTTCCTTAAATTAGCAGTTACCTGGTACACCTTTGAAACACATACTTGTCAAATTAGAACATTAATGCTGTCGTCATAAAGAAAAATCGGTATATTGTCTGTCTTCCCTATTTATCGTTCCTAATTCTTCAAAACTGCAGGGCTGCAGGCGTCCTTGACATTAAATACATTCGCTGGGTTTCCATTAACGTTTGAAACCAGTTTCTCTCTTCACAGTAACATTCGGACATTACTTGTCGATAGAATGTCACAATTCTTATCAGCCTCTTAAAGAGCTCTTTTCCCTTCCAAATCCCTTCACCAACTTGCGTTGTTTCTCTCAGGGAACCAATAGGAGCGCACTTCCGCTTCGTGTCAGGATCACCCGATTACTATCAACCAATCAGCCGCAAACACCTGACGATCACGCAACTCCAATGCAAGTGTCCTACCCTACACCGGTGTAAAGGTATCAAATTACCCCCTCCTAAACATTACCCCCTGTAACTTGAAACCGGTTTCAGATTACCCCCCGGAAACTAGATTTGTATCAATCATCGCATTTATTGAACACACAAAATCAGAAAAATCATCCCGCTTCATGTTTTGGTCTGAAGATTTTCATCCGTCATTCCACTTCGTGGTTTGCTATCAATATTTTGATCCGAAAAAATAATAGCCTTGAAGCCATTTTCTCCATGTAAACTTCAGCGGCGATTAGTATTTTAGTTACAGATGAAAATATTGATAAAAAACCACGAAGTGGGATGACGGATGAAAATCTTCAGACCAAAACAAGAAGCGGGATGAATTTTTGATACTTTTAGTGCAATAAATGCGATGATTGATGCAATTTACAGTTTGCATGGGGGTAATGTTTAGGAGGGGGTAATCTGAAACCTTTACACCGGTACTGACGTTTGGCTAAAAATAACTGAGTCCGTTCCAGAGCCTTCTATTACTATTATTAATAGAAGGCTCTGGTTCGCCCTATCTAAAAATAACTCTAAGTAGCCTAAAAACTGATCAATCCTGACTGATCAAATTCTAACTTTACCCGTTTAGTAAATCAGTAAGGGAAACTTGTGATTATTCAAAAAATTGTCACAATATAAATGGAAATGTAGGCCTAAGCGCAAATGTTATTGCTAGTGCTGATTATTTACACGTAGGTTTTATATCATCGCTAACACTCATGGAATTCAAGAAGGAACTTCACCAATACTGGTTTGCGCGCCACACTCGACCTGGTGGACAACAGGGCGGCAGCTGTGGCTTCATACATACGTTCGCTGGCGAGATCTACGAGGATATGTCTAAAACTCCTAAACTTAAATTGAATGGATTGCACAACTGGGTTCGGATGTACTTGGCGGAAATCAATGGAATTTTCACCTATCAGGGTCACGAAGAGAGCTGTGAGGTGAGCGCTTTAGGTGTGAAACTTAGGTTAATGATTAAGTTTATCGTAAACATGTGCCTTCACGAGTTTCCTTTGTAATGTATCAAAACAGATAGTGAATAGTGATGACTAGCTCACACAATACATTCTATCGCAGGAAGTTGTGTTTGCGCGCTACACTCGAGGCATGCCACCTGAGGCATGTTTACCTGCTTCACAGTAACGATCAATTCTTCTGCCTGTATTGAAGCGAGATGGTTTAGACGTTAGCGATCCTGTTAACTATCGTCCAATCGCAAATGTAACTTTTCTCTCTAAACTTCCAGAGCGCATTGTTGCTAACCAGTTGATTGCATATTTAGATGTTAATGAACTGATCCCTTCTCAGCAGTCTGGTTTGCGGAGGAACCACTCCACAGAGACCCTTTTGCTCCGGCTTCTTTCTGACCTGTACTCCGCTATGGACCATGGTCAGGTTACGCTCTTGGCTCTTTTTGACGTTTCTTCTGCATTTGATTCTGTGGACCACTCCATCCTCCTGGAACGTCTTTCTACATCCTTTGGGCTGGTTGGACAGCCTCTAGAATGGTTACGTTCCTTCCTCTCTGACCGCTCAAATTGTGTGGTTGTTGGATCCTCTAGGTCCCTCTGGGTTCCTGCTCCTTTTGGTGTTCCCCAGGGCTCCGTACTTGGCCCCTTATTATACATTCTCTATACGGCTGATCTTTGTCCTCTACTTGAGTCCCGGGGTCTCCTCCACCAAATCTTTGCTGATGACACTCAAGACTACATACATTCTAACCCATTGGATTCAGTTAGCACTGTGCGCCTAATGTGTCTGACTGTAGACGTCCTTTCCACTTGGATGGCGTCAAATCGGCTTCTCCTAAATCCCAGTAAGACTCAATTCATTTGGCTGGGTGGCCGTCGGCAACTTGAAAAGATCGATCTGCCTCTGCTAGCTCAAATCTTTCCTGACATTAGTTTCTCTTCCACGGTTCGTGACCTGGGGGTTACCCTTGACTGTGAACTCAGTCTCAGCCAGCATGTCAATCTTGTTGCTCGAAGCTGTTACTACCAGCTTCGTCAACTTCGAGTGATTGCACGCTCTCTCTCTCATGATGCGCTGGTATACATAGTTCTTGTTCATGCCTTCATAACCAGTCGAATCGACCATTGTTGCTCAATCCTTGTTGGCCTCCCCCTTGGGGTTCTGGGTCGGTTAGATCGGGTTCTGCGCTCTGCTGCCCGGCTCATTGGACGAATCCCTAAATTTTCCTCTGTTTCTACCTACATGCGTGATGTGCTGCATTGGTTGCCAATAGCCCAACGCATCCATTATCGAATTGCTGCTCTGGTCTCACGTTGGTGCGCGGACGATTGATCACCGGACGGTTGATCACCGGACGGTTGATCACCGGACGATTGATCACTGCAGACGTTTGATCATCGACCGATTGATCACCGGACGATTGATCACCGGACGATTGATCACCGGTCTAATGGTCATTGGAATCTATTAACTGAGGACGAAAGATAAATGTCGTAATTACCGCTAGTAGAGATATACATTTGTATGAAACGATATGACAGACTCAATCTACCACATAATGTATTTAATTTGTAATGAAATTATAAGAAGTGAAATGTGAAAATATACTGAAACGGCAAGCGTTATTAAACTGGTAACTAATCAGATAAACAGATGCATGCTTATTCTGATGTGCTATTTGCTGTGTGTATATTTTTCCAATTAACAGAAGCCGACAATGTTTATCTTTATTAGCGGTAATTACGAGATTTTTCGTTCATCCTCAGTTAATAAATTGTAGTGACCACTAGACCGGTGATCAATCGTCCGGTGATCAATCGTCCGGTGATCAATCGGTCGATGATCAAACGTCCGCAGTGATCAATCGTCCGGTGATCAACCGTCCGGTGATCAACCGTCCGGTGATCAATCGTCCTAGAATCCTCACGTTGTATCCTTGGTTGCGCTCCATCCTACCTGCGCATTCTTTGTCGCCCAGTCTCTGACATTGAAGCGCGTCGGGCCCTGCTTGTTCCACGGGCTCGCTTAGCTACCAGACAGCACCGAGCCTTCTCGGTTGTGGGACCGTCAATCTGGAATGACCTCCCCCCCTAACCTCCATATCCTCCACCTGACCAGTCAATCCTTATTCCTTAAGTCCCTTAAATCTTTTTTCTTTTGCCGTGGCTGGGCTGGGAGCGCCTCTGAGTAGTTTCTTGAAGGGGCGCTATATAAATGCTAATAATGAATGAATGAATGAATGAACTCATTTTCTTGATTTGCGAATCTTCCATTGAAATAATCGCCTTCAACTGGATGGGCTACCTCAAGTTCACCGGTGGAGCATTCATACTTTGTACGAACGAGTCCTGCCCACAGTTTGTCTTTTAATTCTGTGAGACGATAATATAATATAGTGTATAACTGTGGAGAAAGTGTTTCACCATCTAACAGAAGTTTTCCCAAGCAAAAAGTCCAGTTTTCTCTGCATATCTCAGTCAATATCATTGGAAACTGTGGAATAGGCCAAAGTTCTCTTTTTCTCCAAGGATGGGTTGGGGTGGGAAGATAATTACCAACGTAGGCCCTATTGTGTACTAATGATTCTAGACCTGGGAGTGACTTTGGTCAGCTAATCTGACCCCACTTGACCCTAAAGTGACTTGAGGTCGACTTGAAGTCGACTTTTCGGCTTCAAAACGACTTGACCCGACTTGGCAGAAAAACAACCGACTTCCGACTTGAAGTCGACTTCTGACATGGTACTAGCCATTAGCCTAGGTCTACGTACGGCTACTAATGCAAGAAGTCAAGCCAATTTTCCTGCAAGCATTAGTTTCATTTAAGCCTACAAATGAGTATATAACGCGGTCTCAACACTTAATTGATGCATGAATTTGTTAAAGTGTTATTAAGCCCATTTCAAGCTGTTTGTGTTTCAGTTTGAATAGTTTTGTGATGCTTTGGGCCATCTAGTAACCTAGACAATGCGACGGCAAATTATTAGGCCTACGAATTTTAGCTTGTCCATTGTCTGTGATTATTCAGATTACACTCATTATTATTATTTTTAATATTAATATTAAATAAATTTGTAAAAAGCAGATAAAATAGCGGACCGCGGACTGCATGGTTGCACTGAATGGCGTGTTATGATATAAGCCTAATTTGTAATTCTGTTTTCATAATAATTTGGCCACTAACATCATTTCGCAACTTAGAATATAGCATTGCAAGCCCATCATCCTACAGTAGGCTACTACAGCTACTAGGCCTACTCGCTGACAGTAAAGTATTTCATTGTTCAATTGGCCCTACAACAGTTTTTTTCGTCTGCAGACAACTCCAGATGCAGCGCTCCAAAGTAGGCCTATAGCGCCAAACTATCGATTTATAGCCTATAGGCCTAGGCCTTGTAGATCCAGCTTTCTTTGCGCCGAATTCACTTACCACTAGAAGTTCACTGATTGCTTGATAAGCACACGTGCTAATATTTTAGTAACATTTTGTTTCACCATTTTAATCAAGCGCATGCCTAAGCGTGACGTTTAAGCTTAAAACTACAAATTATATTAATAGATCGGCAGACGGCAGTCTGCACGATAGCCTACCGGCAAAATAATCAGTAGCCTAGCCTAAGTCTCTGTTTAGCAAAGGCCTCGTTCATTCTTGTAAACACACTACAAAAGCTGCTTAAATGTTGACACAATCATTGGTTTGAAGTGACAAATTTAACTATGTTTGTGTCTCAAGTCGGTTTAAGTCGACTTGAGGTAAAAACAACTTGAAGTGACTTCTATCTACAAAATTCGACTTGGGGTCAGTTGCGGTGAGCAGAAACGACCCGACCCGACTTGGGACGACCAAGTCGACTGGGGTCGACTTATTGGGGTCGACTCCCAGGTCTAAATGATTCGAATGAACGAATGATTTACCCGATTAATTTTTGAGCATGAAATTTTGTGTGTAACTACTTGATTTTCAGCCTGCCATTGAAGCAATCAAATTTGACTGGAAACCTATCAAATCGCAGGAAAGTTACCGTAAGCCCGTCAGTACTCTATTCATCCGTACGAGCCCTGAAGTGGAGATCGCTCTGTACACCGTCTGTCTGCTGGCACGTCCGAACAGCACCTGTCCCATCCAAATGAAGAGCAATAAAAAATTGTTGCCGCGAGTGATTACCGCCAAGGTCATACCGGTTCATGGGTTTGATACAGTCAATACTGCATTCCCGAGCTGCTACTGATAACTGAACGCTGTTTAGTTTTCACAACATCGGATGATCGGAGTAGTGCGACTTGACACTTTGCCAAGAGTCAAATTGTCCGTATTCTTTTGGATGATGAAACTAAACTCAGTCCTGAAAGTCTTTATTAAACCACACATGTCGTTTATTATTTTGTATTTAATCTAGCCCATCAAGCAACCGAAGAAACTTTTCGCAGGTGGACAATATCAGATACACTGCATATTACTAGCCTATGCTATATTCGAGTTATGTAGACCTATGTCTTCAACAACAGTTACTAATCCCTTCATGACCACGTGCTTCTAAACTTTCATTTCCAAACTCTTTCGCGTGCTGTAGCTTTCAGTATCAATTGCTTCCTGATGCCAGCCACATGGCGGTAATGGATGTGAACAAATGATTTCCAATTTCCTTCGTTAGATGTCGTGTCCATTGCTTCTCTTATTCTTAGTTCAAGTATACAGGAATTACTCAAGATTGCAGCGATTCATAAACGTGTAGATTGTAGTACATTTGACTATGCTATGTTGGATTTCGATATGTTTGACTATTTTATACCCCAGATTTATTTTAATAAGGTTGGTGGTATTCTGAAGGAGTCGTCTATAATGGACATCTTCCCGACTGCATATTTTCTTATAAATAATTACCCGTCCAACATTATGTTATTCATTGCGTTGCAGGGTAGACAATTCACTCGAGCATAAATTATTGTCGCATTAGCAACGCATGACTTCATACTTCCACTGAGATAGCTACTGTTTACGAAGTTCGAACAAGCCCAGCGCACGCCTTCCTTTGCCCAGTTCAGATAAGTGATGCATTGTCATTATGTAGCAGTGTCATGGGCGGAGTTTGGTTTAAGTCTTTGGGAGGGCTCAAAATTAATTGAGTTTCGGGGCGGAAATTTTGATGACCTTTCGAAAACTCGAAAAGACATACCATTTTCCCGGCCCAAAAAACTGATGACCTTTTTTAGTCTCATTCGGTTCGAAATCTGACGAAAAGAAAAGAAAATAATATAGCATGCAGAAAACTATGGGCCTTCTTGGGGGGCTTAGCCCCTAGTCAGTGGCGTAGACAAGGGAGTTTCAGGGGCTAAAAATCCATTGGCTTAGAAAAAAATTTAAATGGCTATTTATCCACTTAAATAAGAAAAGCAAAAGAATTGTTTGTTGTAACAATTGTTTTTCTTACTTTATTCCCGTTGTTACTTTATTCCCGTTTTATTTACTGTACTGTTGGGCTAGTGTCAGGCAGAGCATCCGACGGCTTCCGGCCAGGCCATAACCCCTAGACCTGGGAGTGACTTTGGTCAGCTAATCTGACCCCACTTGACCCTAAAGTGACTTGAGGTCGACTTGAAGTCGACTTTTCGGCTTCAAAACGACTTGACCCGACTTGGCAGAAAAACAACCGACTTCCGACTTGAAGTCGACTTCTGACATGGTACTAGCCATTAGCCTAGGTCTACGTACGGCTACTAATGCAAGAAGTCAAGCCAATTTTCCTGCAAGCATTAGTTTCATTTAAGCCTACAAATGAGTATATAACGCGGTCTCAACACTTAATTGATGCATGAATTTGTTAAAGTGTTATTAAGCCCATTTCAAGCTGTTTGTGTTTCAGTTTGAATAGTTTTGTGATGCTTTGGGCCATCTAGTAACCTAGACAATGCGACGGCAAATTATTAGGCCTACGAATTTTAGCTTGTCCATTGTCTGTGATTATTCAGATTACACTCATTATTATTATTTTTAATATTAATATTAAATAAATTTGTAAAAAGCAGATAAAATAGCGGACCGCGGACTGCATGGTTGCACTGAATGGCGTGTTATGATATAAGCCTAATTTGTAATTCTGTTTTCATAATAATTTGGCCACTAACATCATTTCGCAACTTAGAATATAGCATTGCAAGCCCATCATCCTACAGTAGGCTACTACAGCTACTAGGCCTACTCGCTGACAGTAAAGTATTTCATTGTTCAATTGGCCCTACAACAGTTTTTTTCGTCTGCAGACAACTCCAGATGCAGCGCTCCAAAGTAGGCCTATAGCGCCAAACTATCGATTTATAGCCTATAGGCCTAGGCCTTGTAGATCCAGCTTTCTTTGCGCCGAATTCACTTACCACTAGAAGTTCACTGATTGCTTGATAAGCACACGTGCTAATATTTTAGTAACATTTTGTTTCACCATTTTAATCAAGCGCATGCCTAAGCGTGACGTTTAAGCTTAAAACTACAAATTATATTAATAGATCGGCAGACGGCAGTCTGCACGATAGCCTACCGGCAAAATAATCAGTAGCCTAGCCTAAGTCTCTGTTTAGCAAAGGCCTCGTTCATTCTTGTAAACACACTACAAAAGCTGCTTAAATGTTGACACAATCATTGGTTTGAAGTGACAAATTTAACTATGTTTGTGTCTCAAGTCGGTTTAAGTCGACTTGAGGTAAAAACAACTTGAAGTGACTTCTATCTACAAAATTCGACTTGGGGTCAGTTGCGGTGAGCAGAAACGACCCGACCCGACTTGGGACGACCAAGTCGACTGGGGTCGACTTATTGGGGTCGACTCCCAGGTCTAATAACCCCCATCGTAAATTACTGGCTACGCCACTGCCCCTAGCCCCTGATAAACTACGCCCATGAGCAGTGTTTAATATAGAGTGATAACATTGAGGCTGTTTGAGTATAATTCCAGTCGATTAGCTATACAAGATTTTGCTTATAATTCTATTCTATTCGATCAGTACATTTCAGTAACCAATATTCTAATTCTGCTAAATTAGCAATTGCTGCCAAAATATTCTGCATTTTGTGGTCGATAATGAATGGAAATCTGAGCGATCTTTGTATCTTGCTTGTATGGGCGTAACTTTGCCCCGATAGTGGTGATGACTATTCCGCTGCAGCTCTGTTCACTAGAGTAGAGGGGGGGCAAAATGCCCTTCCCTGCTCTCACCCCTGCGCTTTGTTGTGAACAGCTTGACCTCTGCGATCTTTAAGTTGTAGGCCTACACTGTTGAGATATTCGTCAGCCATTTGGGCTTTGATGGCTTTGGCTATTTTTATGCAATAAAATTCATTTTCCGTGTTTCTTTGTAAGAATCTGTTGCCACTTTTGTATCATTAATAATGCCAAAATGCCAGGAATAGCCATTAATGCAAATATAAGTTTAAAGTATACGATATAAACTATACAATATTATTGTGCACAATAAATGCGACTTAAAAATATATCATTTTCTAACTATATAGGCCTATCCCTTCCCCAAATAGATAATTTAGTATGCCATGTCCGCCACTTTCGGTAACCCGCAATGTAAAACAGTATCCTACAATGTCATATTCATATTTTCTTCAGTAGAATTTGGTAATTTGACCTTGTATCAAATCTAGGTTTCGTGGTGTCCATTCCAGATTGCATAGGCCTACAAAAAATAGATGGCGTCACCTAATAATTGTTATGCCACCAAACATATGCAAGTGAAGGACAGTCTGTAAGATAATGCGGCCAGTGAACACTGTGGATTTCACAGTGCAGAAGCCTCTATCAGTCTATCAGCTTTGCCGCCATAGTGACCAGCTGGTATTTCCTATTGCAATAGGCCTACATGTTAGTGAACTTACTCAAAGGCATGCATACAGAGTTTAGACTTGTTCATGCGATGTCAGACATAAAAAAAAACAAGAAGAAATTTATATTTATATGAGGAGAGTTCTAATAAATTAGACTTATGAAAGATCCAGATAATATTGACTTGAAACTATTTTTTGAGTTTTCTGTTATTGTTTCTGTTTGGTGTCTTTTACTACTGCCCTGTCGGCTTCAGCAAAGTCTTAGTTCCAGGAATGATGCTGACGTCTGAGGGCGCGTTCTCTGGATGCAGTCGGGGCTCCCGATCCCAGGACCATCTCAGAGGACCCGGTTTGAAGCAATAGACTCGGTTGGGAATTCTATCTCCATGCACATAGTAAAGCATATAGAAATTGCACATCTCGTCATCATTGGTGGCTCTAAAAGTAATTCCAAAACACAGTTAGATAAAAAAAATATTGATTTGAGGGCGCAGTCTATTTGGGGAATAGGCCTAAATAACGGCAAAATTATGACAGTGAAATAGTGCGTATACATCCATGGGCGGAGACTTAGGGGGGCAGAAGGGGAACGGTCTCCCTCGATGGATGTGGTGGGGCACGGCCCATGCATTTGTCCCGCCCCCCCAAAGTGTTGTTAGGTGATCATGTAGGCTGCACACTTCACGAAACACACGGCGAACAAGAAACGAGACGAGGTGATGACCACACACACACAAATTAAAATGTTATCAACTTTTTGGCAGATAAAAAGAGGTTTTCATCGGCATTTCGGACGGATGACAAAAAAGAGGTCGTCAGAAATTTTTGCCGGCAAGAAGATGGAAATTATTCGTCGGCGACTCAGCCATTCGTCCGCCCAAAATCTTCGGCCGCCTTTTCGTCCCCCGCAAATCTCCGCCCAAGTCTCCGCCCATGCATACATCACATTATTAAGAGTAAGGTAATGAAACGTTACAGTAGGTGAAACATTTTCTCTACGTGAGTTTGATTGTGGTGTTCCGTTGTTTAGACATTAGATCTATAACGAAACATTGAATCATAAACCGTAACTTTGTACTAAACGAATTAATGAATGCAAATCAGCATAGATGACAACATACTAAATAATTTTCGATGGTCAATAATGCTGATCTTATCAATCTATTGAGTACCTATTTATTACTAAAAAAACACTTAATATAAGAATTGCCACAAGCGGTGCAAATGAAAAAGTAGGTCCTATATAGGTCGTGTATAGCGTACTTTCATAAGATAATTCCTAGGACAATCTTCATCGGTCATTATTAGCAAGTCATCACTTTTAATTGGCGATTTACCTGCGTTGTGATCAATAAAAGTTATATTTATGCAGTAAGTATTCCGTAACATGTGCAGTGTTGTGCACTTTAATAGCACTAAACGCCTGATACGAACCCAATCATAACAGTTTTGTTGTGGTCATTAACCATTGTGCACCTTGCAGCCTGGAAACAAATCACAGAAATCAACGTTCAGTTGCAAACTTTCACCTCGTCAACCATGCCTAGACCTATTGAGGAAGTAGGGCCTATGTAAAAAATATATAGCTTGCATTTGCTATGTAAAACAATAATTATTTCTAGTAGGTTAATGCAAAAACCAAAAGTAAGAGAAACTTTCGTTGCTGGTGAGGGCACAATTTACGCATTGTTCGTTTCTCAATAATGCGATATTAACTGCATTAAAGTTGAGTTTAGGTCATCAACACAGCAATTTGCAATAGTAGTCATATCGATAAAAACATTAATGCATCAAAAAACTTATTAGTATCCTAGGCATCATTGAATATAGCATTTATGATGCGCATAGAATCTAATTATTTTGTGGTGCGTTACCGTACTTTTTTAAGCAAGTGTTGGTATTTTACCTTAGAATGGTCAGTTTTGATGCGAGGCCTAGTTTAAACTGGTTCAGTTAGTTGCAAATTTAAATTAAGCTTGAATTGATTTCTACGATAAAAAAATCACGGGTTATTTCCCAGAGAACACGCAAAAAACAGACGTAGAGCACTATAAAAGGTACTTGTTTTTTAATTCACCCCCAAAAATTAATCATATGACAAATCTATGTTTACGCATTATTAAGACCTATATATGTTTTCGGAAAGACGCAGTATTAAGACTTATTCTTTTCAAAACTGAAATATAACAGATAAATATGAATCTTCTCAAACTTTCAGCAATAGTTCACGACAAGGAAGCAAGTGTTGTGTTTCTGCAACAACGTGGAATATTACATAATCCTAGAATGTACATGTATTTAATGGACATCCGATGTTGTTGAGGTATTTTAGGCTATATCTTAAATAGAACCTGGATGAGTGATAAATCACCTAAGAAATGGAAGCGGGATGAAGGCTTTATAGATATTAAATAGAAGATGGATTAATGTTTTCTTAGATCTGAAACAGAGGCTGCATGAGTGATAAAACGTTCGAGAAATCGAAGCGAGATCAAGGTATTTTAGATCTTAAATAGAAGCTGGATGAGTGATAAAACGCTCGAGACATCAAAGCGGGATCAATTAGGTATTTTAGATCTTAAATAGAAGCTGGATAAGTGATAAAACGCCAAAGAAATGGAAGCGGGATTACTGTTTTCTTAGATCTGAAATAGAGGCTGGATGAATGATAAACGCTTAAGATGATGTATTTGATAACATTCTACACGACATATCGCTCTTTTGGCCACCACAAAGACATTTGTTTTTGGGGGTGAATTAAAAAACAAGTACCCTATAAAACGTCATTATTATTATTACTACTATAAAACGGTTATGCAGAAGTTGTAAAGTAGGACTGAGTAAAGCTTCAGCTTTAGAAATGCGAAGTTACACATCATACAACGATAACCTATTTCAAGTTATTTTCGGTTAGATTTGTTTAAAAAGAAAGACTAACCAGAAGATCTCCTGGCTTGATTATCATATCAGAGGTGGTTATGTTGTAGAACAACTGGAAGAGAACAAGTATACAACCGACGCATCATCATTCATAAATTAATATGCTTTAAAAGATCATCTTTTCATTATCATATAAATCTCAATAGCATATTTCAAATTGAATAGAAAATCCCGATTTGATAGACCTATAGGTCCTATAAGACTTATATTTTCATTATTCAGGGCATTTATTTAGCTCCTTATAAAAAAACTCGGTACTTATGGGTTAATTCACCTGATTTCTTTTTTTTATAAATAAATTTGATGAAAAATATTTCCTCACGAAATAGAAGCGGGATTTAGCGCGTGAGGGTCGGTTAGGGCTCAGGTTAGGCGTCCTGAGGGTCGGTTAGGGTTAGTTTTAGGGTTAGTGCAGTCATTCTGCTGAAATTGAAGCTGGATTGATGAACAATAATTTTCAATGAAAAATGGATGAAAAATATTTGCTGACAAAATAGAAGCGGGATTTATCGAACAAATTCTTGCCTGAAGAGAAGCTGGATCGATAAAAAGGATTCTCGGCAAACTAGAAGTTGGATTTAATAAAGATAACAACGCTGCAACGTTATCTACCGAGTCATTATAGAAAAAAATCAGGTGAATTAACCCATAAGTACCAAAAACTCTACACAGAAGTGTTCTCAGACCAACCCAAGCGGATGAAACAGTTTGGGTTTTTTGAAAATCTGACCTTTGGGGGTTGATTCCCATTCGACGCGAGTAGTGCACCCCAGTTGAGTTGTCAACAATGGTCACGCCAGAAAAATCGCCACGCCCTCACTCTACAGCCTTTTGTTCGCCACGCATTGCTTACTTACTTACTTTAATATGTTAGTTACCTAGAGTAGGCTAGGTTAACTCCAAATTGTATTAACATTTAGCCATTACCTGTGGCTTTTGCGGATCCATTTTCCCGATTTCCGTCCATTGACCATCTCTTACGCGGTAACCTGACACAACTCTACCTACGTCAAGAAACACATTTAATCCATCTTTAGAATAAAACTTGCTGTGCATCGGTCGGAGACGTAAGATTCCGTATTTCGATTTGCAGTGTAAAATTTAAACGAAATGACACTTTGAAAAATTGGTGCTCGCAGAACTGCTGGTGGTGCACCATTTATGGGGCGCTGTGATGTAGGGGTATGTAGATTCGAATCCACCAGAAGTCGCCGCGGAGGAATGAGTCTCGGTGCAGTAGTCGCGCAGGTAAGCTACTTAAGCGCAGCTCCGTGAAGTGATATAAAAACGAACAGACATAGCATGCAAGTGCCAGACCCAAGCTTGGAGAAAGGAGGAGGGCGACACTAACCATCTTTGATATGGCAGTGTCGTTAAACAATAAGAAGCTTGGACTCGATGCGGAATGGAACAGTCAGTCAGTGCAGGATATTATTCCAACTTCTACCTACCCTCGAACATTAGGCTAATACTACTGCCAGCGGCGCTTCTAATTGTCTGACCACTAGGTTCACTATCCAAGCCCACTTATAGTGATTAACTGATTTATGTAAATGAAGTACTTTGGATATTTGTCTCGTGAAAGCTGAGACTAGGTCAACCTGCTATAATTAATAACCATACCGTGGCCGTGGGTGTGTGTACGAAATGCAAATCCGTGCAGTTCCAATGTGTCATTATATTCACAGGCTGATTCCATGTAGGTGGTCGAATGCGGCGGAATTTTTCCAGCTGTTCCAAGAACATACAGACTCGCCCTTTTCGGTTGCCTTCGTTCAGAAAAAGAGTGTTTTTAAACTCAAATAAGTGAAAAATAATTATTGCAAAGTCATTTAAGTGATGAATCTAATCTTTATGAACTGACAAATGAGGACGACTGCAAGGTAAATGAGCATAATTGTATCAGCGTTTGGAATGAAAATAATTATCGGAGTAAAATATTCAGACTGGTAGGCCTATTCAAGATTTTGTAGCCTAATAAAATTAGACATAATCTGAAGGCATAATTTTTATGATGATCAGTTGCAATAGGCTCTAGTGACCGAAAAATAATTCTCAACTGCTGCACTTGATTTCACTTTTGACGAATTTTTTAACTTTGTGATTGGATTCATTCATTCATTCATTCGAGTATTTGTATAGCGCCTCTTCAAGGAAACTACTCAGAGGCGCTCCCAACTCCAGTACAGACAAACAGAACAGTTTTTAAGTGCTTATAGAATGTGTCAGAGAGTGATCTAGGAAACAGGCGCAGCTCAAGTGGGAGGGCATTCCATACCACTGGGCCAACCACAGAAAAAGCACGACTCTGCATGATTGAGGTACGAGCAAACGGGACAAAGAGTAGGCCTACTTACCTATCAGCCGAGCGTAGGGACCGACCAGTCCGAGCACTTAACACAGGCCGACAAAGATCAAGTAGGTAAGATGGATAGTAAATACATTGCTGCATCTTTTTAAATTTAGTCATAAACTTCACATTTAAATGATGCTTAAAACATGAGCATACTTACTTGACTTTGGTCGTTGCCAGAGTCACCCCTGAGCGATCTCTTTCATTATCTGAATAATTAAAAATAAGTCTAATTAAAAAGAGTTTGTCGACACCGTATCGCTTCCCGCTAACCTCCATAATGGCAACTCAACTTTCCATTACGCAGTAAGTGTTGGTAATGCATGAGCAGTAGAACGTGATGGGAGCCTTGCATAGCTGCCAATCGTAGAATTTGGCTCCTGTAATAACGTGTGATCATCCATTTACATCATGCATTTTGATCATACTGCGGTTTTGTCAGTTTAAAAATAAACGAAGATTATTATTATCGTATAGGGCTATTATAGGCTGTGCTACACGAGCAATTTTGCCGGGCTGTCCGTTCAGCATAATGCGAACTGGTAATTGTCCCGAGCGAACCACATTCCAAAATGACAATCCAAAATCAGGCTGGATAACTATCCATTGAATCGCCTCTGAGTATACCTTGAAGGAGCGCTATATAAATTACGATTGATTGATTGAATCGAAACTATGTCAATTTTTAAGAATTCCTATTGCATGGGACAGATCCAGCGTGCTGTCGAATAGCTCGTGTTGCCACAATAAAAAAAACCTGCCAGTTTAACTTTATTGTGTTACATTTGCAACTCACATGGATCTTGGAAGAAGGTGATGTTGTTGTAGTGGATCTGTAGTATTATCCATTGAATGGAAGTGTCTCCTCCTACTTTGAACCCGACCCCTTCTGGAAGACGCAGCTCCGTGGCATTGCGACCCCAGGCGTAGATAATAATCGGGTCATCTTTACACACGTTCTTCACTTCGAATTCCTGGTTCTTTATGTGTGTTTCGCCACAGTCCCTGGTCGAAAGGTTGGGAAAACAGAATGGACAAATGGAAAAAATCGAACCCTAAAGCCTGTAAGAAACCCAGCAGTTCAATGGCAATTCTACTCAGACCTCAATTGGACAATCGCTATTAGCCTATTACCAAGTATGATAATACTAAAATAATATTAAATAATAATAATAATGATAACAGCAATAATAGGCCTAGTAATAGGTTTAATAATAGGCCTAATAATAGACCTGGAATGATATCGCAATAATTGGAGCCATACGGTTACGACAGATAGGTAGGCCCATAGAATATTTTTTCTATTTTAGACAGTATTTCACTGTGCCCAACTGCCCACACTGCTTCTTTAAGGTTAATAAGTTTTTTGGATTGGATGAACTCTTTTGTAAGGTTTGGTCAACCATAAATAACCCTTCGTGGGCAAACTTAGCTTAGACTACATGACGATCGCGCGTACCGTATGCATTTTCTCATTTTCTCTTTCTTGGGGTTGGACGCACAGGGCTCTTGCTGCGAGAAGCGCTTTATAGTTGGCCAGATACAATACAATACAATTTTGTTATTGACGACATGGTGCATTAGACTTGCACTCACCAAACTTTGCTGGTGTCTCCTGGTTTCGTGCAGCCGTACAGAACAACGTGATGGACAGTCTCCATTCTGGCGTCTGGATGAAAACCAACTTCAAGAAAAAAAAACAGTTAATAATCTCCGATGTAGGCCTAACGGGCGCTACTCTGTCGACTCCGACACTCGCAACTAATTTTTGTCAATCAAATATTTGTCTGCTTGCATGGGCGGAGACTTAGGGGACAGAGGAGACGGTCCCCTCAACGGATGTGGTGGAGACGACCCATGCATTTGTCCCCCCACCCCCAATCGGTAATCGGTAAGTGTTAGGACATCATGCATCATGTACACACTTCACGAAACACACGGTGAACAACGTACGAGACAAGGTGATGAGACTTTTAAAAAGGTCATCAGCTTTTTTGGCAGAGAAAGTTAGGTTTTTCATCGACATCTCGGACAGATGACTTAAAAAAAGGTCGTCAGAAATGTTTGCCGGCAAAAAGATGGACAATTTTCGTTGGCGTCTCAGCCATTCGTCCGCCCAGAATCTTCGGCCGCCTTTTCGCCCCCCGCAGCAAGTCTCCGCCCAAGTCTCCGCCCATGTGACTGCTTGTTACTTTTTTATTTCTAAGTTGCATTCCATCGTTCGTTCAGTAAGAAGGCCCTAGATTTCTATGGCATAATTTCTCGATGTGATCTTACATATCTCACAGACGATCGAAGGGTTTCCAGCCCTGAGTCTGCGATAAAGATCAGCTATTTATTAATTAATTCATTCAAGAATTTATATAGCGCTTCTTCAATAGGACCAAGAGCAATCCCTTCTGTGCAGAACGGAGGGGGCGGTGGTCTTGGGTACTAGTGGAGCAACAACGCTCTCGTAAGTAGTGTGGGGCAATTCCAAGCTGGCATTATCAGTAGCACTTACATACACGTACTAAATTAGACAAGGATCAAGCAAATAAGTTGAACTTACTTATGTAATAACTGGAATCTACCTTCATAGGAAAGCACAGGTAGCTGTCCTTCTGAAAAGAAACAGTGGTTAATTTTACTACTTATTTATTTGAGAAGTTGGCTAATGCAGTAGCAATTGAGAATGAAATAGTACATGTAGCTGCTTAATTTGGTCTATTTTATCCTACCCAACCTTACATTGCTTTGAGTTTCTGTATGTAGGCTACCGGTATATTATTTTAATCACTCAAAACACCCAAGTCCTTGTAAAACGCATTAACTTGGATTCCTAGTGCAAAATAATATGTAGGCCTATAAATCACTCGATAAGTGAATCGATCGAACGAATAAGTGGCAGTGCTACAGCTGGTCAGGTCAGGAGAAATGCATTGGTATTAAATAAACCTTTGGTTTGGTCGCTGCCTTGCCACAAGACTGCCAGAATTGTTAACCCCCCCCCACCGAGAGTTACATTGGGGTATAAAATTAATCGTCCCATGCACTGGTTGCTTGTATGACTGCCCTGACAATGTCAGTTGTTCCAACTTCTTTAGGCCTAGGCCTACTCATTCAGAGCAGGCTGCATTCTGCCGTTGATTTCAAGGACCTAGGCCTACTCATTCAGAGCAGGCTGCATTCTGACGTTGATTTCAAGACCGTAGCCAGGATTTTGTTTCGAATGGGGGGTGTATACTCGACTGTAGCAAGCCGAAAAGCAGACACGTAAAAACGTAGGCCTACACTACTCTGTATAGTAGACCAATAGTTAGTACTTCACAATAACATAAATTCCGTCGATCGATCCAGTAGCTAGATCATCCTGATCTAGTCTCCTGCAAAATCCCATATATAAATAAGAGTCTCAAAATTAAATAGCCTAACCTCAGTTCTTAAATCGCATATATGTTAGAAAATGAATTATCTCATTTTTGCATTATTTCATTTTGGAGGTGTTCAAAGACCCAAAACACTAACCCCCTAGCTAAGGCTTTGGTTAATTTTAACAATTAGTCTAGCCTCAACCACTGAACTCTATTTAAACTTGAGATAAGAACATGTCTCCTGTAAGAATAATCTGGATGGAATATTGAAAAATGAAAATACGGTCTGTTCTGGATCAGTGCCATGAACAAGTTGTGTTAAAGTATATCATTCCTCAAGTTTTCTGTGAATTTTTTCCCTGGTTTAAATCCATAATGGATAGTTGGCGAAATTGAGCAGAAATGCAGTTGTTCTTTGACAGTGTTTTGTACACTGGACCTATACTTTTAGAGTTTTTAGCCATGTATTTGCAATGTGATAGACTGCACCAGAAGTGTAAGTAACGTACATTTAATCAACATATTACATTGTTTTACAAGTTACAACTGTAGGCTATAGGCTGTGTACATCTTGAAATACTGGAGGGTGAAACATGAGTGTTCCGCGAGCAAATGCGTGCTTCGAGAAAGGTTCCGCCACTAGAAAAAGGTTGAAAATCACTGGTGTGACACTGTAATATGTCTGGCGATTTTTTTTATTTGACTGTCCATAAATCCAACTATTTATATATCTAACTATTTATATATCCAACTATTTATATATCTAACTATTTATATATCCAACTATTTATATATCTAACTATTTACATATTCAACCATTTATATATCTAACTATTTATATGTCTAGTTATTTATATAGCCTCTGTCTTTAGGTGTCTTACGAGGGCGCTAAAACAATAGAAAAAGTTTTTTTAAAGTCCTTGTTCCTCAATAACTGAAACCTGTTCCTCTGAACTTGTGACGTACCTTGATTACACAGCACTAATGGATAGTAATGTTGTCACTATCCTAATCTAATGACATCTATTATAGCGATACTATCACAATGATGAAAACATCTGTAGATCGTTGCCCCATATGAAATCGTAATCATGATGATATGCCAACGTATAGAAGGTAGAGGTCGAATTCCGGACAAACCACATTCCAAAATGATGATGATGATGATGACGATGACGACGACGATGATGATGATGATGATGATGATGATGACGATGATGAGTTCTCTGTCAGAAGGCAGATTCATTGACTTCATGCCCATGGGATGAGATGAGTGAGGTGGTTTCCCGTCGCCTTCCTCACAGACAATTGTGGGTGAGCAACTTGTCCAAGGTCGCTACGCAGTGGCTTGAGGTAGATTCGAACCGGCTACCCTTTCGGTCACAAGGCGCCGAACTTACCGCTACACCACCGCGTTCCAAAATGGCGATCCAAAATCAGGGTAGCTAACCAAAGCCGTAGCTAGGGGGTGTTTTGGGTGTTTGAACACCCCCCGAAATGAAAAATGTGAAAAATAATAGAATGCATTTACGAGCACGTGATGTAAAAACCATGAAATAAAACCATGAAAACACTCCCGAAATGGGAAAAAGTAAATAGAATGCAGGATAACTAAAAAGGGAAATTGGTGACTTTATTGGAAGATTTCGACCGGATGACTTAAAACAAGGTCATCAGTGTTTTGGGAAGGGAAATTGGTAACTTTTTTGAAGATTTCGGCCGGACGACTAAAAAAGGTCATCAGGTCATCAGTTTTTTAGGAAGGGAAATTGGTGAAACACCGCCCGAAATCAAATCCTGGCTACGGCCTTGTAGCTAACTGTCCATGCAGCCCATGCTACCGACGCCATATTAATTTGTTTATTAATTCCTATTACATGTAGGCCTACATCATTGTGCCTCTTGCTATCTAACAGTTTTTCCTCCCCCCTTTGTAATCACAACAGCAGCTGGTAAGCCTAAGTAGGCCTATCTCAACAAAACGAAGGCCCTTCAGAAAACTTTCGCGACGATTTTGATTTCACTAGACATTGCTATAGGAAGCATTGGCCACCAAGAGACTTTTGTAGCCTAAACGTTGATGTTGCCAGTTAGCAAAGCAAACTTATAGGCGCCTCTTTGCGAATTTCAGTGGCTGAACTTCTTGTTCCCTGGTTAGAAGTGTTTTGAGTCATTTTTTAATGGTTTGAGGGGCGACTGCTGAAAGCTACCAATGATTTACATGTTCTGCGAAGTTTATTCCCTCCCTAGTTCAGTTACCTTGTGACCTGCGCCAATGCCGCACTATTTTGAACTCCAGGATAACGTTATCACTAACTTTGCAGAAGGCTATACATCGTATACCGAGGTTAGCCTACTTTATGCCCTACATACGGTAACTTCTGACTAACTCTCATTTTATTCATCTTTAATATTGTGACTGATTGCGGTTTGTCACTCATACATAATATTTTAATAAACGAATATGCATTATATACACTTACAGCTGGCGGTAGAACGTTTGGCATATGAAGGTCGATGTACGTGACATGCTGCTCCACATTGGTTGCTTCAACACAGGTTAACTTAACTGTGGAGAGCTCAAACAAGATGCAGAGCAACCAGCAGCTCAGAGCCATATCCATCCTTATGGCACTGGCTACCATTCAATAATTCCCAACGCTATACTAAGATAATTATTCGCACGAGTAAGAAATTTGCTTAACATATTCAGTCAATAGGTTCGTGCCATTATCGCCGCAGTAGCCTATACATGCAGCTTCAACATCAAAAAGCTAATAGAGGCATTCCAATTCACGATTCTCTGATAATTTGCACATTTGCAGCGATTCAGCACTAATTATGCATAGCAAAATTGATTTAATCGTCATCGATTTTTTCTTTTCTTTAGTCAAATGGTTTGTTATGCTCTAAAGATTGCTCAAGATTAATAGGAGATTTCTGTGATAGGCCTAGCTAAATGTATGCCGCTGTGCTCATTATCGTAACTGAGCGCGAGACGAGCTAGGCGTTTGTCCTGAATGTCTAGCTTTCTATAATAGCAAGCAAGCAAGTAAGTAAGTTCATAATTCAGAGACATACGCAATATAGGCTAATATTTTGATAACACAACTTAATTCGTGTTTTATTACATGTATGTAGGCTTGCAGGAGGATCTTCTGCACTCACTCACTCACTCACTCACTCACCCACTCAATCGCTTACTCACTCACTAACTAACTCAATCACTCACTCACTCGTTCATTAGTTCACTCACTTACTGACTCATTCACTGGCTAACTCACTAACTCACAAACTCACTCAATCACCCACTCACTAGTTCGTTCGCTCACTTGCTTGTATGTAGGCTTACTAAGGATCTTTTGGAAAGTATGGAAGGCGACATTCTGCTTAAGACTGTCAAGTTAGATTTTATGACACATTTATTTTTCTTTCTTCTCGATGAACATTGCTAATTTAACTATTACTAGTCTTAAATTATAGCCTTGGAACAGTGGCCACTCCTTGTAATGATTCCTCGTTCATGTTCCTCTTCTGGATATAGGCCCATGCAGTTTTATTCTAAGTATCTTGAATTGTTGCTTGAAAAATTATGAACGGTAGAAAAAAAGATAGGCCTAACTATTAAATCCAGCTCTGAAATAAAAAATTATAAAACTATCGAAAGTTTCTACAAGATTTTGTTTTTAAGTTGCATGCGTGAGGTCTTGCACTGGCTTCCTTTCCCGCAGCGCATCTCATTTAGGAGTGCATCTGTGGTGTGGCGATGCTTATCAGGCTGGGCATCCTCCTATCTGTGTGAGCTTTGCCTCCCTCTTTCCACTTGCACAGGACGCCGCGCACTGCGCTCTGCTGTCCATGGTGACTTGATGGTTCCTTTCACTCGCTCTGCAACAATGCATATGCGTTCGTTCTCTGTGGTTGGTCAAACAACTTGGAATGGACTTCCCTTGACTATGCGACACCTCCCAAGCTGTTCTCAATTTCACAAACTGTTGAAGACTGTTTTTTCGCTTGACCTCGGCCGGGAGCGCCTCCGAATAGGTACCTTGAAGGGGGGGGCTATATAAATTACGATTAATTGATTGATTGATTCAAATGTACGAAATTCCCTCATAAGTCAGACTGCTGCTGAAATATAACAATCAAGTTTAGTTTGAACGAGTTATAGGCCTATGTTTATTGTTTAGGCTACTTCAGCACCCTAAAATATAAGGAAAGACGACTATACCAAGACCATAAGGTTTACTCGAAAATACATTTAGTTTCTATATAGACAGAACAACGTCACAGTTAGATGCAGATTCACAAATGTTCCATTTATTGATTTTTACCACAAAAAATAACGATTCAAGTTGATTTAAAAGATCGACCAAGCATGAATGACGACTTTTCCTACTGTTGGCTTTGAACACCACTGAAATTGACGTCAAGGTGTTCGAATGATATATTTAGTAAGTATCGCCTTCGAAGCCGTTGTACTCGTTGATTGGTTGGTAGAAGTCGCCTGCTCTTGATATTTTCGGTTCCAAGACCTCGTTAGAATCTTCTGGTGACTCCTCGATTTCGTTCTGACGCTGATAGCTTTGTAGGGCCTCAAAGATCTGACGCAGTTTGTCGTCAACATTCTGGCGTTGCTTCTCCATAGCTTCCTCCATCTTGAAAAGAAGCTTCTGTGTTGACTTCAGCGCGTCCGTCGTTCCGGGAATGGTGCTGACGTCCAGAGGAGCGTTCTCTGGATGAAGTCCGTTCAGCTGGAACCAGTTCCATGCTGGTGGACCCTGACTGAAACAGTAGCCCTCTTCTGCAATGCGATCTCCTTCAACGTAGTACATCATGTAGAAATTGCACATCTCGTCTTTCGAAGTAGACCTGTAGCGACAATAATAATAATAATTCTATTTGTTATGATCACTGTGATATTACACTCAATGGTAATATTAAGAATGATGATGATGGCAATACTACTGATACAACTACTGCTGCTACTATTGCTGCGACTACTGTTACCTCCAATAACAATAGCCTAATTAATAATAACAACAATGACAATGATGATGATGATGATGATGATGATGATGATGATGATGATGATGATGATGATGATGATGATGATGATGATGATGATGATGATGATGATGAAGACGACGACGATGACGACGACGACGACGACGATGATGATGATGATGACGATGCATGATTACAAATACCACAAATGTCTTCTTTGTGAATGCTTCAATTTAATTTTCTAGCATCCTTATAATATTTTTGCTGAAGCATTTAAATAGGTTCTACTTCTACGGCAATTATTTATACCGCATGTTTATAGTTTTTCTTCGGAGAATATCTTGAACTACGCCAACTCTGAAATATTCATCAGACCTAATGATAGACTATTGAAAGCGAACAAGCAACGCATAGTCTGCTGTTTTAACAATTAAAATTGCTCAATCAATGCAATATCCTATAGTGAAGTGGCCAAGTCAGATAGGCCTATCAAAGAAGAAAATGATTTTTCAATAGCGCGTTTAGGCCTATGTGTTTCATACTTTGAGTGTAGCCATACAAAGAAAAGCCTGAATTTTATCTACCAACCCAATCGGCACTGTGATATTTTCATCGTTCACCATCGTGCACCTTGCAGCCTGCCAGACATTAAAGAACATTGTTGTAACTGTAGAGGTCTAATTTCATATATAGACCTACATAGCGCGTCATTAACTCATTCATTCGTGCATTTTATCATTAAAAGCACAGACCCATTCATTCGTGAGCGCGCAGCCTATAATTATGTCAGCGTAAATAAAGCATACAATCAGGACCGGATTAAAGTATGTTCAACATGTTCGGCCGAACAGGGGCCCCACATTTTTAGGGGCCCACACATGCCGAAAAATAATTTTTTCAAGAAAATTTGTATATTTTGAGCAAATTTCAACCAAACGAGTAAAAAAGGTAGTCGACTATTTTTTGGAAGGAAAAAGCGGTATATCTATGGAAATTTCGACCAAACGACTAAAAAGGGTCATCGAAATTTTCGGCCGAAGATCCGCAAAGAATATCCCGAACAGGGCCCCCACATTTCTTAATCCGGCCCTGCATACAATCCAAATTCCCTAAATTCGTCAGTTTCACACACAAGTCACGTCTAGGAGAGAGACCAATAGGCGCTGTATCATGAGCTCGTATGGAAAATATCCAGGTCGTTTGGTCCGCTCTGGCACCATGAAATAGCTTGGAGCCGTCAAGCCGATGAGACTGAATGGTGTTATAGTGTATGTCGCTGAACATGATGGTCGGGCGGTGTCGCACGAGTAGAATCAGGGTTTGACTTTTGCAGGGGTTCGGTTTTTAATCGCTAGGGGGAATCTGCAGAGGAGAGGTCAAGTGGAGGCGTCAGGAATTTAATCAGCGAGACATGATGGTGAACGAAACTAGTGGAGATAGTATTTTGGGAGTTCCAAGGAGCTGGTCCACAGTTTCAGAGACGATTATAATTGAAACCGGATCCCCCAGAATGATGTGATGGTGAATGAGTAGGTTAAGCATGGATGCTTGATTGGTGAATGGCTGGCGAGAGTAGATGTTAAGAGCTTTGAAGGGTGTCATAGGTAGGCGCCAACATGTAAGAGTCACAGTTTTTCCACGGGTGTTCTGAGGGTCTTCTCTTAGCCAAAAAATGACTTCATAGCAGACGTGATGTGGTGGCGTTTGTGACTGTTGACTGTGCGGGTGAGATCTTTCTGGACTGTAAGCGTTTCTGGAGAAAAGTCGATATTGAAGAGACTAAAATAACATTAGTCGAGTTTGGAATGAAGAATTGAGGTTGCTATTGTGTTGCAATCTTGCGATAAAGTATTGCGTTCAACCGACGAAGTTCACTCAAATGCACATGGTTGGTATGGGATCGCTGGGTGATGTGCATGTGGGTACGTGTGAGCATTTGCTTTGGTGCCCTTTCAAGAAACTACTCGGAGGCGCTCCTGACTACTGCGCGAACACTAAATCAGAGTTTCACGCCGAAGCGTATTCATGAGCAATTGCGAGTGAAGGACTTACTCAGGGTCCCTACACGGTGGCTTGAGGTGGATTCGAACCCGAAACAAATTTAAAAAATCATTCTCTAACATTGCCTTCGGCTTCTAACGCACCGAACATATCCCTACACCACCGCACCCCATCTGGTAAGGTAAAGTACTTGTCGGCGATGATTCTAGGTTGCGGACACAAATGAAAGCAAAAGAAAGGATCATCTGCCACATTTTCAACAAGGTCGTATTTGCCACTTGCTTTTTGCAGTGATTTTCATGAATTGTTGTAAACTACTTATTCTAAGACTCCATGAATAAATGGTGAACTATTTTACCAGCATGTCGCCTTGTTCGACTGTCAGACCTGGGTTCGACACGTTGTAAAACATCTGTAGAAACATATAAATCACAAGGTTAGACAAGTCATCGTGAAATTGCTTAGGTGCTGACCAGAAACATATTTATGACAAGATGCAGGCTTAGGCCTACTGGTCATCTTTCATTCCCTATCTCAATTGCGTCGGCCTGTAGCCGCAGCATTCTGGTGTATGCCCTAAGACCAATAGAAGAACGTTTTCCACACGTCCCAACATATTCAGTTTCACAGACCATAGGCTAAACCTAATTGCAAATGCAATTAGGACATTTTAAGAAAAGTATCGTCGGGCACAAGCATAGTATAGCGTTTTGCATTGTCAACACTGTAATACTTTGGAGGACTATAATCTTGCTCAAGTACATGTAAGCGTAAGCGAAGCGACAAAAAACCTATTTTCAGCGAAGACAAGGTAAGTGAGATATAAATTTTAATATTCCAACCAAGTGCGATGTCTTGATTCTAAACTGAATTCCTTCGTCGACGGAAAGCCACGGAATTCAGTAGACGAGTTGATAGGCTACTATTAATTTTCGAAATAAACGACAATAGTCGAGTGATATTGCGCTATTACTTCTAAGGTCGTAATGGTCAGCTGTTACCTGCGGCACTTGTGGACTCTTTCGTCCGATCTCCGTCCATACTCCATCTCTCACGCGATAACCGGACACAACTCGTCCTGTAAGAAAAATAATTAATCGTCCGACATCATAATAATTATTATCATTATTATGCTTTCTCGGTGTGCATTAATTCATTAGATTCAACTGCAAAATTGTCAACTGATAAAATAATTACAGAGAAGCAAGGAATAGTTGATCTATGATCCAGAAACTGTCACAGACGTTAGTGAGTCATCGGTTTCCTAAAAAAAATCGTTAAACTTAAATGGTGTCATTGAATAATACTGTGATTCTGTGAATCATATTTCATCGTAAAGTATTTATAGTGCTGAAATTATCAATCCATGTCGCTTGAAGCATATCCAGAAACAGTCAATTATTGAGATCAAAATGACGTTACATGCATCATAGGTCGAGATAGGAAACACACGAATTATTTAAGCTTGGTCATTGATCGCTATTATAAAGGTTTATAAAACTGAGTCTAAGGCGGAGGAGGACGACGAGGAGGAAGCAGATGAGAGGCGGAAAACGAGTCTTTCAAGGCGGCCATAATAAGCATGAAGTGCCAGCGACCCCATTTTCTTAGCCTCGGCAAATGTGAGGGTGGGTAGCCAATACTCTTTCTCGTCTGCTGACCTCCCTAGCATCGGGGTAACTTCCCATCATAGTTGAGGTGATTGAGCAGATCAAGAAACAGAATATTATATGCTGCTCTGTCGGGGACTTAACCCCAGATCTCTCCGTTAACAGTGCAACACGCAAACCAGTAGGTTATCGTGCAATCTAATAAGCGAACTGTGTGCAAAAGAGATGTAGATGTTTGTTTGCATGTGCACTTGTTATAGCGCCCCTTCAAGCTCTCTACTCAGATGCGCTCCCGACTACAGCGCGAATACTGCATCGGAGTTACACTCCGAAACGCTGAGCAATTGCGAGTGAGGACTTGCCTAAGGTCCCTACGCGGCGACATGAGGTGGCTTCGAACCTGCAACCCTTCTGGCTGCAAGGCGACGAACATACTCACTACACCACCGCGCCCCACATGCAGCATTCGATCAAGCTGTAAACAACTGCATAGATCTATTGGTGCACTGGTGCTGACATGACTTACCGTGAGTGTGTGCGTGTGTGCGGAAAGCAAACGGATACAGTTTTATGGGTTCGTTGAAGGAACACGCTGTCTCCATGTATGTTACCGAATGAGGTGGAATCACTCCGTTTGCTCCCAATAGGTAGACGCCGGCTCTTTTCGGCTGCCTTTAAACACAACAAAAAGACACAACTTCAAGCAATTACTTAAAATAAGAAATGCACGTTTTTCTAGTAATTGTTAATGAAGAGAGATTCGTCTGATTATCTTTGTTAACTTTGTTTAGCTTGCATCTAAATTTTGCACCCCCTTCTGTGCAGAACGGAGGAGTGGTGACCTTGTTTCTATATAAATAAATAAATAAATAGGCTAAATAAATAAATAAATAAATAAATAAATAGCACTTACGGGACCGTCGTCGTAACCAGAGTGACTCCTGAATTATCTTGACCATTACCTAAAAAAGAAACAAATATATGTGTGTTAAGATTCAGGCGTTTACTGTATTTTGCATTGGCTGTAACAATATTTTATGAGTAACTCGATGGCCAGATAAATTCAACGCTAAATTAACGCAACAATGAAAAGAGCTATTAATAAATTATTCTTGGAAAATAGTATCTGAGCAGCATTTGTAAAACGTTGCAATCATGGCCATTAATCTATAAAGACTATGACAACAATAATTATAGATTTTGTAGAACAGTAGATGCCGTATGGGAAAATGAAGACGGAGTGGGCCATGTGCATTGTGCAAAGGAAGATGTTCTACCAACTCAAACCTCTACAACTTACAAGGTCAAGCTAGTCGTGTCCAGTGCGAACTCACTTGGAGGAAGGAATGAACTGACGTCCTTGTAGTGAACCTGAAGTACGATCCAGTTTATTGGGGTTCCTTCTCCCACTTTGAATCCGACTCCATTCGGAAGACGAAGCTCCGGAGCGTCCATGGCCCAGGCGTAGATTATACTCTGTCCTCCCCCGCCACAAACGGGACCTTTCGCGAATCCCACGTTGCTTGTGTGCATCTCACCGCAATTCCTGCCAACAAGAACCGTACAGGTTTAACACTGTGCAGTGCAATAGCCGATTGGTTTGAACCATGATCTTGTAGTAAATTGCATTGAATTATATCCAAGAACATATAAAACGTCTCTCTCAGGGCAGACCAGTCAGAGGCACTCACCTAGTGCGAAGGACTTAGCAGGGTTGTTTTAAAGAAATTTTTAGAACTGCACAACCTCTTCTTTCCTTTCCCATTCTCTATGGTAAATTACTTCCAATTGGAGGACAATGAACTTTTTGGTTGTTTGAACTGTACAGGAGTGCTTCTACAACTGCACAAATCCGTTTAGAACTGCACATTTTGTGTACAACTGCACGTTAAAAAAGCCCTGGGACTTAGAGAGAAAAGTCGAGATATACATAAGACTGCGAAGGTTGTAGCGGTGCCACCGGCCGGTATATTGACGCTCTTTCACGTACCGCGACCAAGCCGACCATGCAGTTAAGAGCATTCTCAGTGGCTGGTCCACCAATCTATTATAACCTCGCTTCGCTTCGCTCGCTTCTCGGTGACTCTGCTGGCTCTATCGTCTTCTAAAGACCTCTTTTCGACCAAGTCTAGGCTCGGAGCGCCTCCGAGTAGGGATATTGAAGGGCGCGATAAAAATGATCTTTGTGATTGATTGATTGCTCGATGGAGTGTGGTAACCTTGAACATGTCCTTCAATCTCTTTCTCTCAACGCCATCGCCTGTTGCAGTGCCATTGTGGCCTATCTCAAGGTATTTTCATTGCATATTATCTTAGCTAAATAATCATGTTACGCTAGTGTTACTAGTGTTGCTAGGGTTGGTAGTGTTGCTAGTGTTGTCGCAGTGGCCTATTACACTTGACAACTCGTTTGCTCACCATGGTCCGTCGGATCTCCCAGGTTCCTTGCAGCCATACATCAGAATGTGGTGGACCGTTTCCATCTTGGCCTTTGGTTTGAATCCAGCTGGAAAACATTATTTTTTCATATCAATTAGTGTTTCATATTAGACATCTAATGCTCTCTTGTAAATACTATCATCATGCTATGACTCGTTAGAATGTTCTCAAGACTTCTTCATTTGCACCATGGAGACTATATATATATGATGAACCATGGCGATTCTTCACACTAGCCACCTAATAACAACAGCAGCAACAACAACAACAACAACAACAATACTACTACTACAACTACTACTACTACTACTACTACTACTACTACTACTACTACTACTACTACTACTACTACTACTACTACTACTACTACTACTACTACTACTACTGCTGCTGCTACTACTACTACTACTACCACTACTACTACTACTAATAATAATAATCATAGTCATAATCATGATCATAGTCATAATCTTAACCATAATCATGAGCATAATATTATCATAGTCATAACTTAGACAATTTACATAGTGCTATTTAACATGGCCATGTCGTTACAAGGACGCCTTAAAGAGACCTAAGAGACAATACGACCCAAGCCACCAAGACAAATGACCAAGCCACCTTTCAGTTTATCAATATCTATGATTTTAAAGCCGTGCATAGTGATTACTGCTATAGATTCACAAGCAGTTAACTCCAGCGCAATTACCATATCCGGAGCAATGCCCCAAACCATTCTAAAGTATATCATACCTAATTGACCATAAATTTATCTAATCACAGTCTAATCAAGTTCCATGATAAAAGTCGCCTATTTGTCAACATTTCTGTCCAGTAAATTATGAAAGGTGATGATGATAAATGATCATTATTATTTCCTTCGTCCCTCTTATTCAAACCATGAATTGACAATTCTAAGCGACAAAATGCGTCCAATTACACTCATTGCTCGCTGGGCATTTCAGTTAAATTATCAGCTTGTTAGTCACTTAATTATCCAGGCGCTTAGCATAGCGCCCTCTAAACGCTTGAAATACAGGAAACTCATCAACGTTCCATCGACGAGCTAAACCGCGAATCTTTGCCTTAAATGGCTCTGCATTATGGAATCAGCTGCTTCCCTTGACACGTTGGCCCTTATTAACTGGTGGTAGGGCCGTTGGGTCAAGTACCACTCTCCCTATCTCGACGATGCTTCATGCTCTTGGTTTCTCACTGGAAGCGCCTCTGATAAGTGTGCACTGAGAGAGGCACGATAGAAATTCATAGAAGCAATACAATGAACGATTTGCAATGGATGTGTCTCGCTATAATGGTCCAAGCATTCGCTAAACTCTGAACTTCTGTTGAAGTGCTAGGCTACTTGAAAGTTAAGCGCAGGCCAAGGGCGGAATTTTCGAGAGGGGGCCCAAAATTTTCGGTCTTCGGGCAGGGAAAAATGTCCGTCTTGGTCGTCGAAAAATCTTATGACCTTTTTTTGTCTTTGTCTCCAATTCCCAAGAAAAGATGCCATTTCATCCGCCAAAAAGTTGATGACCTTTTTTTAAGTCGTACGGGCCTCGTGTGCGGATTTCGTGGGTGTGGCGTGTGTGTGTGGGGAGGGCCTACGGCATTACTCATGGGGGCACGTCAACTTTCCGAGCCAGAATAGCTGGCCAAATATAAAGAAATTTCTATATGGGGGCCATGGCCGGATTGGCCCCCCTGGATCCGCCCATGGCGCAGGCATCGGCTAAATCGCCAGAGATGACTATTTTCAATGGTTTTTCATCAATCTTTGATCTCAGCAATGAACCTAAGCAGTGCATTATGATCAGTAGGTCTACAAAAGAATTCGCTCTGTGCAGTTTGTCCTTTTGTAAAAACCGACATCGCCTAACTTCCGCAGCGCTTTGAGAACAATGCACGCATTGCACCGCGCGAACCCTTGCGGCTTTGCCTGATTCAATACAATGAGAAAAGAATGTGATTTGTCAATCAACTCACTGATGTAATAGTTTGAATCAACTTTCATTGGAAAGCACAGGTAGGTGTCCGCCTAAGAAAACAGAGAAACAGTTTCGGTTATCGGTCTGCGTGCATGGCGAATTGTCTATTATGCATGCTCTTAGTATTAGGCCTATTATACACCTATATAAAAATAATGAAGTAGGCCTACAGCTGCAATTAAGTCAAACTTCTCGTGGTCAATAACTTCGCGCAAAAACTGATGGCTGAAGACAATGTAACGTAATCTAGACTAAGTATTTCTCTAGCGTCATCATCACAATGCACGAGGCAAAATCTTGACGAAAATGTCAAAGCAATAGTGATGAATGCGGCATTGCAATCGTCATTTCGAAACTCGTTGTCTTGAAACTAATGGAAGGCCATCATCTAAGCTAAGTTGTGAACGCTGCATCGCGTCAGAGGGGTTGTCCAGCGGATAGAACCACGTGGAGGTCCAAGTCCGGTGGTCAGGGTATCAGAAAGAGATTCAGTAGCGGCGCTAAGAGGGTTAGGGGGGATAAGCCCCCTTTAAAAAGCCATCAATTTTTTCCCATGTAAAAATGAGAAATTTGGACGATTGACCCCCTTTAAGCCACCCTCCTCCCAAATGAACCGTAAAGGTACGTACGAGATTTGCCAGACAGTTTGGCGGTTATGGAAAAGTACCGATTTCCAAGATTTCGACCAAATGACTAAAAAAAGTCGTCAAATGGAAAATTTTCATGAGATTTTGGCCGATTACTAAAAAAAAGTCGTCAGAAATTTTGGCGACTGAAAACGGAAAATTGTCCCCGCAAATTCAGCCCCCCCAAAACTGAAATCCTGGCGCTGCCACTGAAGAGATTAGAACAGAGCAATTAATCCGGCGGAAGCAGTCTGTAACGATGCATGCAAGCTTGTACCGTACATCCTCTATTGACTATATTATAATTATTATAAGTATTTATAGATCTATTAGGCGTATTAGATATATGCCTAACGACATATATATATAATGCCTAACGATATATAAGGCATATACAATATATATAAATAGGCTATATACATTTATTTGCTTAAAGAGTGGTCTACATCTAGAACAGTCGATGGACCTAAAATCAATAGCAGCCAGATTAAAAAGTGCAAATTACTCTGTAGCCTACATGTTATTAAATTCACCGAACACTAATTAAGTTTGCTAGAGCCACTGCAGAAAAAGCATGTATGATCCTCAGCCAGCCAAACTCGTGAAAGATTAAGCAGACGGTTTGCAGCTTACGACGGTTGGTTGGACAT
The DNA here is from genome assembly GCA_949752735.1 of Lumbricus terrestris. NCBI lineage: Eukaryota > Metazoa > Annelida > Clitellata > Crassiclitellata > Lumbricidae > Lumbricus > Lumbricus terrestris. The sequence continues at coordinate 23,366,813 of OX457052.1, read as the reverse complement.
TAGGCATGCGAATGTCGACAGTGCTTGAGACTCCATCGCTTGGTTCTACTGCAACAGATGCCGTCCACACAACCGATGGTCCGATCAGACCACAGAGCAACCAGAGGACCACGACCTGCATCATGCGGGGGTTGTTCAGCTTCTATAGCAGGTCTAGATTTCCTCGGATACTGTTCTGCGATACAAGTTCTGAAAACAACGATGTTACATCGGATCAGGTGAAATTATTTAAACCGCATAACTGTCATGCAAGAAGAAAAAGACTCCTGTGATGGAAAGCAATTCAATGGCCACATTAGTGAAAGCATCAACTTGAAAACAGACAACAGTTTATTTTATTGTAGCTGATAGGCCTAATCATATGATGATGGCAAGGCCGTAGCTAGGGGTGTGTTTTGGGTGTTTGAACACCCCCCGAAATCGAAAATGTGAAAAATAATAGAATGCATTTACGAGCACAATCATGATGTAAAACCATCAAATAGGCTACAACCATGAAAACACCCCCGAAATGGAAAAATGAAAAAATACAGAATGCCGGATGACTGAAAAAGGGAAATTGGCGACATTTTTGGAAGATTTCGGCGGGATGACTAAAAAAGTCATCAGTTTTTATGAAGGGAAATTGGTGAAAAAAATCCTGGCTACGGCCTAGGATGATGGCAGCGTATACATTCATGTAGCGTCTCTTCAAGACTTCTCTGATCTACTCCCGACATAGGTCCAACACAAGAGCTTAATTGGGCCCCAATCTAGGCCCCACAATACACTAGAACTGTGGCTTAACTTGATAATGCCCGACGTACGAGGTTCAGAAGAGCACATTAATGCCCGGCAATCCTTCGTAGACTGCAAGAGTTTTAAACAAGACCAGACAATCATCTGCTGGTGGAATAGAGGAAGGAGAAGAATGGAAGAAGGACAAGAACCTCCTTATATATTGATCACTGTAAGTCTTTGCTAGTGTAAAGAGAAGTCAGCAGACTTCATCACGATTCAATTATATTATTTGCACTTCTATTTGAACTTCACACCCCAATGGCCAGGTCAGTTCATTGACACGAACGACAGCCAAAGACACACTTTAACGTTTCCTGAAGTAAGCCTATAATAACGGTGCAATGCTCTATATTGTAGGCCTACTGGTTCGCGCGATGGACAGTCTATAGAGAGTTCAGGATTCAAATTCCCGCCAGGCATAATATAAGGGTCGAGATTTCTGATCCTCGTGCGGTTCTAACCAACTCAGATGTGATGAGTACACTGACCGCAGACGGTCGATGGGAGGATTAGCTGGAGGAGGAGAGGACTGGCCGTGCACTCACCCTCACATGTCACGGCTAAGGAAAACGAGGTCGCTAACACTTCATGTCCATGGCTGACTCATCATGGCTAAGCTTAATGGACTTCTCATCGTCGTCATCATCATCATCATCATCATCATCATCATCATCATCATCATCATCATCATCATCATCATCATCATCATCATCATCGTCGTCGTCGTCGTCGTCGTCGTCATCATCATCATCATCATCATCATCGTCGTCGTCGTCGTCGTCGTCGTCGTCGTCATCATCATCTTCTTTTTCTTCTATTATAGTCAAACATAGAACAGATGGCATCATTTCCTGCAGGTTACACGATACGATATCGATTGGTCGCTATTGAAACACGTGCTAGTGGTCTAAGTACAATAATATTCCGCTGGCTGTAGTCAAGCGCATTACGAACCATCGATATAATAGACCTATAGAATGTACAGCATACACATAATATCCTGAATAGATTTTTCTGCCGTAGGCCTACATTTTGCTACTTTTGTCCTATTCTAGTCGAAGCTATTCTATTGATGTCTACAGGCAAATGAATTAAGAACTTCCATGTAATTTTAACCTACAGGCCTACACATCTCGCTATCTCCCCACAGGTCTTTCACTCAAAACTGAAAACATTGCTCTTTCAAAAATCCTATCCTGATTCTTCCTCTTCTACTCACATCCCCCGTCACTTCAACTCTAAACATCACCCACCTTAGCTGTCCATCTATCTGCCTGCCTGACTCTCTGGACTTGACCCGCTGCCTACCGATTTTGTTTTGATTGAGCGCCTGTGAATAAGCTGGTTCCCGCGACTTGGCTTTTGTGGGCGCTGTAGAAGTCCCGAGATTACGATTACGATTACGATTACGATTACGAATAGATTTTGTGTCTTACCTCTCAGTACGTCTGACCTATTCTATTCGAAGCTATTCTAGTACCGGTAGTGATATGTCTGCAGATCCATGACAATTCTGTTTGAACTAGATAGTAAACAACTATATAAGCCAAGTGAAATCCATGGCAAACTGTTACAAGTGTGGCAGAATACGCACAAGATTGTGCTAAATATTATCGCCGTAATATCACGGTACACAGTCTCATAACCCTATTCTGTCAAAAGAGAAATAAAACTTCAATAACAGCAGATAAATCAATATAGACTCTGTTCCATTCGTAGGCCTATAGCCTCGTAGCGCGCGGCGGTTATTTTACATTAAACAACGATAAACACGCAGCATTGAATGGCCGCATCTTGGATCAATAATAACGATCAGTTAAGCAATATAAAATCCACTGACATTTAGAAAGTGTGTGTTTTGAAGCCAAATCTTGTTATTGCAATTTTCTGCCCATCAGGCTGTATAACAGATGCACGCAAACAGCGCATATTTTCTATCTCTTCGAGAATACTGCATGCGCACAAAGCTGAGGTTTTATTTTTATAATTGTGATTAAACACTTATTGCATGAATTATTATTTGGAAAAAGGTTCGTTGGCTATACAGCTTACATTTGTGTGCAAACGTATGCTTCTCTGACTGAGCAAACATGCTTGAAAGAGAGATGAGAAGGAGCATTCTCTTAATGGCAGACAGTCGTGGACACTGGACAGTGTTTAATTTAATCCCATCGGCGGAGTTTATCAGGAGCTAGGGGATCTAAAAGGACTTCAAAAGCTTTTTCCGGGGAAAATAATATATTTTCACGAAATTTCGAGCAAAAGACCAAAAAAATTTAAAGGTCATCAGAAATTGTTGGTCGATGAAAATAATATTACTGCACCAAGCCTCCGCTCCAAAGGGAAATTTAGTTTTAACCCCCAAGAAAATTAAACCAAACGCCGCCCATGTTTAATCCCCCGCCTAATTAATTTCTGGAGGGTTTCGCCCTAGAGATGCCTAGACTAAACACTGAGTCGTGGATATCACTTGATATCGGCTTCATTACTCTTGAACATAATAATGTCGAGATATGAAGTTTGGTGGAGAGTGTTCGACCTTGCAGTCTCATTGCCCAGCTGACTGTATTGCATTGCATTTGACCATATCCATACATGTAGAATTTAACAGTCGACAGCCATGCAAAGCGTCCATCGCGTTTACTGCTCAGTTTACCAACGCCATCTGCCGAATGGATGGAAATCTGAGTGGACCTTTGAAAGGGGGCGGGAAGCGACCCCGCATCCGTGCGTTCTAATTCGTGCTAGAGTGTTAACCATTACCGTTACCCTAAACCCTTCTCCCCCAATGAACCATCCACTCTTTGATCAACAGTCTACGTTGCCAGCCACTGGACAATCATCTCTCATCATACCTTACATTATGCACGACCGACAGAAAGCAGGAATCCATCATGTAAACAAAAACACTAACCGCTTCTCGCTCCCTCCCGTTGACGCCGCCAACGTCCACACCTGTTCAAACGAATGCTCCGTTTATGTTAACGTTCAAACCTACGCTCCACCACCTCAGACTGGTACTATATTGAACGGTTCCAGATGTTATTTATTAATAAACAGCGCAGGCTCTATAGGTCGTAGTGTCCTCTGGCGTCTGGTGAAGAATGAAATTACGTCTGCCCTGCAGAACGTGACATAGTACAATAAAGCTGTCTTAAGTCGGAAGCAGCTCTTGAAGCTTGGACCAGCAACCGTAGCAGCAGCAGCAGCAGCAGAGCCAGCGAAGCCAGCGTGAAGTCGTCATCGAATCGGGAAGCCCAGTCGCCCACGCACCGCAGAAATAATTTGGCATCGTACACATGCGCCGTATCAGCTACGGCGGCTGACCTGAGCGGCGAAGAAACTTATGCATGCATTGAACGAGGATATTCACGAATTCGTTTGTACGGTTTTAGTATACAGGCTATAGTATTATACTTGTAGGCCTACGCTTATTATTTTTTTGTTGAACTGTGCATTGTATGCCAGCGGCAGGTACATTTATTGCGTGTTCTGTGCCTTTCTGTTCGTAGTTTGTGAATTATGAAGCTCAAACAAATATTTTGGTAGGCCTAGCATTATGTGATCCCATCCTTACTCTAAGTTCTGCCTGTTGTAAGCGTAGTTGAACGAATTTAGGCCTATGGACTATGTAAACCTTATTTAGACATTCTAGATCAGTGATTTTAGAAGCCTTTGTATTCCTATTTAGACCTGTGGTTTTTGCAAGCCAGCTTGGTCCCATTTAGGTATGTGAGTTTTGCAATCTGCATGGACCTTTTAGGCATATAGACTACCATTATTGATAGTATATATCTTAAAATTATACATTTGATATGTTAAGTAAGCTTATACATGATACTTTGCGAGATGCACTGCGGTCTGTTAAGCTGCAATGCAATGCAGTGTAATGCAAAATTACCTCTTACAGCAATTTTCATTTGCTTATAATTATTTGCGAAGGGGTGTCGCCGGCGACGCGGCAATGAGAGATCGTTGGCGCATGGCTCTGCGTGTAGCCTAAATATGCTAATGCATCTATTGACGCAATTTCTCTGGCAGCTCCTTTGCCGAGAAGCCCTCCACGAACCGCTCGCCTTTGCAGCCCGCGCTAACGTGTCAATGGCACCAGGTCCGCCTGCACTGGCACCATCCACCGCCTGCAGAACCAGCTGCAGCTGCCGCTGCTGCGACGGTTACCATGGTACCCGTGTGCGTTGGCTGATGCGAGCTGATGAAGCGAGAGTCAGAGTTAATAAACCTTATCGTCGTGGTCTAATTAGAAACGATGAATTCCAATCGTCGGATGGTGCCACCAGTGTAGGCTAAGTTGGTCGCGTGGAGCGCTGCACGCAGTCCATGTTTCAAGGTGTCCGATCTGTGGAAACGTGGGCCGCACAGCAGTTGTTGTGTCACGTAACAAATGTCTTTGCTCGTCATTCGCTGATCAACGCAAATTAAAGAGATGGGACAGTGCAGCTGTGGAAAACCCCGAGAATCAGGAAGAAGGAATAATGAATAAACTGCGGGAATAAGTGCTCTCAAGTTATCTAGTGGCTGACCTATTAATCGAATTAACTTGGTGAAAATGTCACAGTCCGCTGTTTCTCTAGACGTCCAGCCATGACCTCATTCTTTCATTAGTTGCTGGCATGCTATTAGTTGAGAGGACACTACTTCAAATCTCTGTTATGGCTGAAAGGTGCTTTGAGATTTCTGCTCGGATCGCTTTCCCGACGAATTTGACTACGATTAAAAATAGTCGTCGAACCTTCAATAAGAAAATGAGACGGTGTTGAAGAGGTTTGTTGTGGCAGCAAGGACCATTAGCGTCGCCCTCCTCCTTTATTCAAGCTTGAGACTGGCACAGTCAGAGTGCAAACGGTGTCGGAGTTGCAGTGTTATTTCTATTAACTGAAACTGTAACTGAAATAGCAGAATAACTGAAAAATCTTTGCCAGTTAACTGTAACTGAAACTGAAACTGACCAATGTTGAATAACTGAAACTGTAATAGAAACTGAAAAACAATAACTGTATAACTGAAGAATCAAAAGGAGTTAACTTGAAAATAAAACAAGTGCTTTTTTCATATTTACTGATTGTTTTCTTTTCTTTTTGTTATGAAATGAGATTATTTGTAACTGTACACAGGGTCAGCCAAGGTCAATCAGCTGCTCGCTACTGCACGGCTTCCTTCCTTGCTGTTTCTGCCTCCTTTTTCAGTCCTGTGAGTCTCTGTCCCCGACACGTGCTGCTTATTAATTTGCACCAGATAGCACATCCCCACACAGGTGTCATGCTAGCAGAGAAGATACTTGGCGGAAGCAACCATCTTCAGCGGTGACCTAGATAATGGACTGTCCTTCTGGGTGGATCGACAGAGCTCTTATCCATCTTTGGCCCTGATTGCAGAAGACTTCGTATCCGCGCCTGCTTCACAAGCATACATTGAGCGCGTCTTCTCAGTTTGTGGGGACTTGTGTGCAAGAAAGCGAAACAGATTAAGTGTAAACCTGGAACGTCGTGTGTTCCTTAAAGTCAACGGACAATATGTAAAATCAGATTGATCTCCTATTCAACTTTCTGGGAACTTTGCGCAATATGTGTGACTGTGATCAGTGTCTTAGTAGTTGTGACGTTTGAATATACACGTAATAACTGTAACTGAAACTGTAACTGAAAAATAAGAAATAACTGTAACTGAAACTGAAAAATTTCATTACAGTTAACTGTAACTGAAACTGTAACTGAAAAATAAAAAAATAGATAACTGTAACTGAAACTGTAACTGAAAAACCATAACTGAAATAACACTGCGGAGTTGGCGATGAGAAAGTGGCCATACGCCCTCATTATGCCGGGCTAATAAAGTTGAATTCGTTAGCACGACATAGGCTACCCTACCCATGACTTCTTCTCGTGACTACTACATGTATAGACTATGGGCTGCTCTTTCTAATATTTTGTCTGCTGTTTAAGCTACGCTATGCTATGCTATGTTATATCCATAATGATGGAACCTAGCGACGCCAATCACTTGTCTGAAACAGAAGTAGGCTATCTTAGATAGAAATCAGGCACAGGTTATGGTGCTATATAGTCTACTTGACAGGCTTACGTAATTTGAGGCAACTTAGTCGACCTCATCGTACAATGTAGGCTTGATCTAAGGGAACAGAACCAAGTTGAGTGCAACTTTAAGGAAAAAATAATCAGCAGCCGCCCCAAGTCTCCCAACAGGCAGGGAAACCTACTACTGCCGCTGCTGCTGCTGATGATGACGATTGTGTGCTAAGTCAAAACATCGTTTTTTAGACAAGCACGGAAAGGGAAGTGAGAAATGGGGAAAGTACCAGAATGGACAGATAACTTTTGATTTTAAATAGAAAAATAGTCCAAGTTACAGGACCTATGATGGCAAACTTCCGCGTGCAACGGTGCAGCCTATGTGATATGGCTCAAAGGATGAAAAGTATGACAAGGATACCATGCAGAACACTCAATCGGAGGGTCCTGCGACCAGGAATACGTCACCAATCGATATACAAAGAGGAACGGAAATGGCTATGGCTACGTGACGAATGCATGATGTTGGTATACATGCAAGTGGTATGGGCTACGTGACAGACATGCTGAACAGCTGAAGTGCCACAGTATAATTATAGACGACTTAATAATTTATTGTGTTGCTGGTTGAATGTTGTTGACATTCACCAGGCGACAAGAATCATGTGACGAGCCACCGTCACGATAGTGATGACGATGATGATGATGATGATGATGATGATGATGATGATGATGTGATCATGCAATTGTTAATCTTTATATTTAATGCCTTGACTTACTGGAGATCGCTACCGTTGACAACCTGATAATCTAGCTTGTCCATATCAAATGTGTTTTTTTACTAGACATAAAATTAAAAGAGTTCTAAAAAATTGGACTTGAAACGACCCGTTTCAACACATAGGTTACGGTGCACGAGGAGATTTAGGACGTCATCCACAGTTGTTGGCTCATGATTAATGGATTGGAAACATTCCGCGCATAAATTGCGGCATAATAATTCTAATAATATAATACCATTCTATCCTTCGCGCATGTTCACGCTCACGCACACAACGCACGCCCTCCCACACACACGCGACACATATATCAAACAGACTTTGATTTGTTTCGGCCATAGGCTAAACAACAATTTTTATTATTAAAATTTCTTATGACAATATGTCAGTGGATGAGATTTATTCATTAAATCATACATGGAGATCCACCCTCCACCCTCCACCCCACCCACCCCATTCATCATCCATCACCAATCGCATATTACCTTTACGCTGCAATTGCCTATCTATAGTAATTGTCATTCCACCAGCGTTGTAGGCTACCCACCTCCACTCCAGCCAGGGGCGGATCCAGGGGGGCCAATCCGGCCATGGCCCCCCCCATTTCAAATCACCATGGGACGTGGCCCCCCCCCCATCCATGGAGGCCCAAAAAAAATTCAGGGTGTCAGTCATGCACAGGAGAATTAATGCATAAATGTAATTAAAATCTATAATAAAAATAACGTATAAATGTAATTAAAATCTAATCTAAGTCTCTCACGCAATTGCATTGTCTTTATATAAAGCATCGAAATGAAACAATCTTTCAACAGTATCCAACTATGATTTATGGCATGCAATGTATGTTATTCGTGTATATATTCGTAGTAAATTGTAAAAACATTAACACCAATAAACACAATTATAACTAAGTACAACTAACTATTTATTACAAATCAAGTTAACACTAACAACAGTGTTTGGGATGTAATTTATTTTTTGCAGATGCCAAAAAAATTTCATGGCGAAACATGTTAAGTTTTGAGTTTAGTCTATATGTGCAAGAAAATGCGGTGAATGGTAACACATGTTTACTCCTTGTTTTTATTTATATCTTACTATATTTCATTCAGTAGTGGGAAGTATTTTATTTATTCTAGTCTTAAAAAGTCATCAGTTTTTTAGAAGGAAAATTGAACACCTTTTTGAAGATTTCTGACGGTTAATAAAAAATTCATAAGTTTCTGGGAAGCGAAATTGAACACCTTTTTTAAAATTTCGCACGGAAGAATAAAAAGTCATCGCTCTTTTTAGACGAAAAATTAAACACCTTTTTTTAAGATTTCGCACGGATGACTACAAAAGTCATCAGTTTTTTTAAATGCTAAATTGAACACTTTTTTTGAAAATTTCGCACGGAAGACTAAAAAGCCATTGCTCTTTTTAGACGAAAAATTAAACACCTTTTTTAAGATTTCGCACGGATGACTACAAAAAGTCATCAGTTTTTTGGGATGCGAAATTAAACACCTTTTTTGAAAATTTCGCACGGAAGACTAAAAAGTCATCACTCCTTTTAGACGTAAAATTAAACACCTTTTTTAAGATTTCGCACGGATGACTACAAAAAGTCATCAGTTTTTTGGGATGCGAAATTAAACACCTTTTTTGAAAATTTCGCACGGAAGACTAAAAAGTCAACACTCTTTTTAGACGAAAAATTAAACACCTTTTTTAAAATTTCTCAGGGATGACTACAACAAGTCATCAGTTTTTTGGGATGCGAAATTAAACACCCTTTTTGAAGATTTTCGGCGGATTACTTAAAAAAGAACATCTAGTTTTCGGGAAAGAAGTTTTTAAGTAAAGTCTTAATTTTATTGAGACCTTATGGCACTCTTATAAGCACTGAAAAATACAGCTATTTTGTTAAGATAACAGCTTAAAATGCTACCATTGCAATGTGAAAATTCAAAAAGTTTCTGGTGGGGAGGGGCGTATCCCCTCCCCACACCCCTCCCCTACCAATCTCGGCGCTGCGCGCCTCGTGATTGTTTTCAGACGTGCAATTAACCACCCCTCCGGAAACCTCAATCCTCCAGAGGTGGGGGCTAAATTAAACTCTGGTTTCGGCCAAAAACGACTAAAAAGTTCATCAGATTTTTCAGCGAAAGATCAACGAAAAATTTTCCGACCCCAGCCCAAGAAATTTTTGGCCCCCCCTTCGAAAATTCCTGGATCCGCCCCTGACTCCAGCCCACTCCATCACATCCAACTATCACCAATTTCGTTTATTCAGTCATTTTGGACTTTTGAACAAATCAGTCAGCTAGCGACATCTGGTGAATAAGAAACAAACGGCCAATTATCAGCTCAACGACACCGTTGATAATTCGTTGGAGAATATATGTAGCGCCCCATGCACCAAGACCCAAAGGATTGTAGGACACGGAAGGATATACGGTATCCAATTGGTTTGAGTCACACAGTGTATGTGTATAGACCCTGAGCAAATCCTTCACTCACAATTGCTAAGTGGTATCGATTGGTCATTTCCAGTAGCGCTAAATAAATACGCAATAAATTAAATTAGTTGTGGACAATTAAGGGCGTACGCCTATTGCTGCAAGTTAGATGGTGCCGTTGGACATAGGGCTCAGTGGACTCTTTTAAATCAATGCTAAAACATAATTATTTTGTTCTATGGGCCTTTCCCGCACGTTAGCTGCTTTGTAAGACGGTCTTGTCACGGCATGGCTGTGCTATAGCGCCATATAAATTGTCGTAGGTATAATTATTATTATTACTTTTTTATCATTATTATTTATTATTTGCCTCAGGCTAAGAACTAAACTGAAAACAGAAGTGTGTTCAAGACTAGAGAGCGTGATTCTCGTCCCCTTGGAGTGATGCAAAGGCAGGTTTAATTACCTTTAAAAGCCGCGGCATTAAAACGTTGCGTGCAGATTGAAAATGAAAAAGGTAGGCGATTTGAACCTATTTTCTTTGGCAGTGGCGTAGCCAGGAATTTTTCATGGGGGGGGGGTTAGGGCCGGAAACCCTGTTTTTGCTATTTTTTCTTACTTAAATGGAAAAATAACCTTTAAAAAACCTTTTTCCGGAGCCAATGGGGGGTTTTGACCACCGAAACCCCCCTTGCCTGCGCCACTGTTCCTTGGATCGCCGGAAACTGCGGCACAACGGCGGCCCAATTCCAATAAAAATTCGCCACCCGCGCGATTGATGGGGTCCAACGTTCCAATTGCAATGGGCACAAACTCATGATAGACAAGAAGTGTGCAGTAAAAGCAACCCTTGAACAATGAACAAACTTTCTATAACTATTTTTCTCTTCATCTTGTGGCCTAACCGTGTTGCGGTTTGTCAACCTGATTTCTATGCATGCGCGAAGTCGCTTGCGCCATGCACGCACCGCCGAGTCAATAATTCGCTGGTCAAGATCGTTCCAAGATAATTAACTAAATTCATTATATTTAATTAATTATATGATACTGGGCCAACAATTTTTTTATTTACTCAGGCAATTTACCCAGCGGTACTCGAGAACCAGTTCATCTGCGCTTAGGCCTACTACTTATTGTTGTTAAAAATCGAACGATATAAACGCACGGACTATATCCTCCACATGCAAATCAGTGTAGGTTACAGTAACTAGAACAGTCGGCAATTGAGGGGTAACGTACACGCATAGATATCATTGAATTCCCTCCTAAAGTTGATCGCATGATGTTCAGAGCTTCTAACTCTGGACGAAGTTGAGTCGATTGTGTGGAGGGAAGCAGTCGATATAGGCTAGCGTCCGCGATCCACGATCAGACCACCCTCGACACCCTCCGTAATTGGTAGATGTTAGAACTTAGAAGATGACGCACGTCCGGCCACACGTTGGGGTACCTGGTGCGTGCATGATGCATAGCAATTCGTTGCCTGCTGCTGTGCTATGACGTGGCATCTGATTGTCTTGAAACTCAAGCCTCAAATAGACGATCCATACATTTGTAGCATTCGGACAATGAGTGCATTTCAAAGAATCTGGAATTGATCGATTCGTCTTTTGTGAAGTTCAGTTTTGTCGTTGCTTGCTTTTGTGTCGTCTTGGGAAATTCGACTCGGATGCCAGCAACGATAAACGAAACGTGGAACAATCGTTTGGTGACCACCGAGCCCTCCTCCGTTCAAACAAACCGACAAACAGATTCACATCCATATTTATGATTTACGAGTTCGTAAATCATATGAAAGGGAATTTGTCACCTATTATGTTTACGCAGCAGTATGAGACAAGGAGACGTCACGTGCGGAGCTCTGAGCTTACATTGTTCAGTATTGACCAACGTCTGTAAACTGTGCCAGCATGTTCGTGGACGTTCCTTGAGATAGGCCTACATATAGATTCCTATAGGGGCATAATTTATGGGTTCTATAATATGGGCCCAATGCAGGCATTCTGGCAGCGTAACTGTTTATATAGAGTTGAAGTTTATTAATTTTATTTATTTATTTCTCCATTTCTATAACGCCCATTCAATCTCCTACTCAACGGCGCTCCCGACTACAGCGCGGACACTACTTCGGAGTCTCACGCTGAAGCGAACGAGCAATTGTGAGTAAGGGTTTTTGCTCAGGGTCCGTATAGGGCCTACGCGGCAATTTCAGGTGGATTCAAACCTGCAGCCTCCGGTTGGAAGGCACCGAACCCACCACTACACCACCGCGTCCCACAAATATACATGTACAATTGTACATTGTAGATATCTTTCAGTGTCAACATCATATGCAACGTATTCACAATCAGGCTTGGCCCCCTAAAAAAGGCTATCCGGGGTTTTTACATGCTGAACTGAAATATTTCCACGATTTAGGACCGGACGACTAAAAAAAGTCGTCAGAAATTTTGTCGGATGAAAATGGAAAAGTTTCATGAGATTTCGGTAGCTGACTAAAAAAAAGGTCGTCAAAAATTTTGTCGGATGAAAATGGAAAATTTCCTCCGGAGGTGGAACAGCCCCCCCCCCCCAAACTGAAATCCTGGCGCCGCCACTGCCTATCTATGATGTGTTAAAGCAAAAAGCTTGAGTCTTATTTAGAAGTCTGGTGGTCACATGCATGCAGTAGGACTACTTAACTTGCTTGACTCTGACCGAGGATTCGCATTTATAGGCCCATGGTTTTCCGTAACTATATTACAAACGATAATGCTTTTAGAATTGTCATTCAATAGGACGCCTGTTAATAGATGCGCGGCTTTCCATAGACATTGCCAACCGCAACGATCACAACTTCACAAGTCTTTATTAGGCAAACGATTAGACGAGCCAAAGATTTTGAGAAGCGCGGTTGGCCATTGCATGGTAATAGAAATAATCAGGGCGTCGCGTGTTGTTCACACGTTAATCCATTGCTGCGATAGGCGAATCATTAATGAAATCAAATTAAGCAAATCAAAAATGAAGATCTGTCTCTCTGCTGATAAAACTGGTTTAATACTTTTGCTTTTTGCGTCGTTTCCGCTAATCGCATCGTCATCGTCTGCAGAACTTGTAACGCATTTAAGAAGAAGAAGATATGAAGTGCTTAAAGACGGAACTGGTGCGAAGACATGTGCTATTGATGCACCTTTCCAGACGTTTACCAGAATCCGATCTAGAGTGGCTTGTTCTGCTAAGTGCGCTCAGCTTTCGAATTGCGAGCGATTCAATTTCAACAAACAACGGAAAACCTGCGACACGTTTGTGACGAATCCTTCAAACTTTGCGACGGTCCAGAACTGCGAACATTACCAATTAATCGTGAGTGTAACACATCTTCTTGGCAATTAGATTTTTTACAAAACATTTATTGTTATTTGCCACACCTTGCGTAGTTGCGATGCGCTATTTCGGTAAGCGTGCTCTTCAAATTTCTGGAGCGTAGCCTAACTCAAAAGCAAAGCGCACAGCACTATAGCTCATTCACGAGCGCTAAAGCACCTTTAAGTTTAACCAACCATGCACAAGCCGCAATGCAATGTTTAGGCTACTTCAACTATTAATACAGTTTAAGTAGCAATTACATGCTATCCGTTACTCATGGGCTATAATTATATATTAGGCCTATTATAGCCATTGTTGGTGCTTCAGCTGCTGTTATCAGTATTTCTAGGCATTTCTTTAGCGCCTTCATTTTTTGATCCTAGCATCATTGAATAGCGTCGAGCAGTTGTGCATGAGGTAAGGATTTCTGAAGATCCTCATACTATAGGCCTAAGCATCCAGGAGAAGGCTAGAACCCGTGCTCTCCGCCTTACAAGGCAAAGCGGTATACTATACGTCCATAGTCCTGCAGTTAAGGAGTTGCAATTGACAATTTGACAGTTTTCCAAAAAGTGTCCCGGATTTTCATGGCCAGAAAATGGTCAGCCTAGCCTATAGGTCTACTAACCAATCGGCTACAGTGCCCTACAGCGGGATATAGGAACATGTAGAATTATGTAGAGCATAGAATAGGCTATAAAACTTCTCAGCTTATAAGAAATTGGAAAATAGGTTTGGATGTAAATAAGGGTTTAGCCTATTATTGTCTGTTATAGTATGTAGTCCTTACGTGACAATAAGGATTTGATTTTGGCATACAAAGCCATACACAGCAACGACCTCAGTAAATGTTTTGGTGCTGTAATACGCCGAGCAAATTTCTGTCCAGAGTAACGGCCTCTGTTGTCATAGACCCTGGTCAAATCGGATCCATCCATCCATCATGACCTAACAGCGTACCTATACGTAATATGCATGTATCCATAATAGTCGATATGATTCTTTCACTGACGCAGCATGCAGTAATGACATCTTTCTGGTTATAGGCCTACATCTGAAAATGCAACCTGTGCGCTTCTAGTCAAGATATTTGTGTTCTGCTACAGGGTGTTTCTGCCCCAATGTGTTCATTTCCTTTTACCCTAAACGGTCAACTTTACCACCAGTGCACGGCACTAAACGATGATTGGCAGGAATATGACGAAGTCGGATGCTTCGCAACACACCACGAGTGGGTCAACTGCCTAAGCCCAAAGGGTAAACAAACACTAGACTAAATGCAACCGTATTTTACTGATTACTCGTGTATATATAGGCCTAATACATAGGCCTATGGAAATTTATTGCATATCTTCAGTTTCAAAATGCTCTTACATTAAAAATTAATTTCTTTTCATTGGCATCTCTACACTAGAATAGTCCATGTTACCACTTTTGATCTAGGATACGAAGGCTTCTATGTAAATGTCCTATAGAATGTCGCCATTGCATTGTTTTCTTGTGTGTTTACTATTCCTAATAATATTCTGTAAAACTGTAAACCATCTGCTAGTCAACTCATGAGCTTGAGAATTAAAGATGAGTCGGAGGAGACAAATCTGCCATAGGTGAGTCAATTGCGTTTTCTAATCCTGTCTACCGACATTTTATGTCTACTATATAATTATATCTTTCCATATTTCAAGAATAATTAGGCCTAGAGCACAATTGGTGTAACGCGATGTAAATTTAATAAGGATTACTACGATTAGACCTAGACCTACTTAGCGAAAGTCGGCAATCTGCTGCATGAAAAACATTGTAGCGCAAACGAACAGCAACCTTGTCAGCGGGCGATGAACTTCAGATGGGAATCTGATTGGACCATTATGCATGGGCTCTATATTATATAGGTCTCGTGTGGTAATTTGGGTCCTTTAGCCTAATTATAAGCCCAGGTAAGGAAAAGTGTTAACATGTAGAAAATTTTCCACACCTGCACAAGACTTGCCCGGGAAAATAGAATTTTCGATTTCTAGAATGTCAACTTCTCTATAATTTATATAGACCCTATCATGTGGTTGACTACAGGTCCTATCTAAGTTGAATAATTTGGCACATGGCAACTAAAATATATTCGACAGCAAAAGAATTCCTTTTCAATCTGAACCAGCAGCTAGGCCATCTACAATGTACATGTATCTGTCAATTGCTTAAATTTATGTGACACGGTAGACCATAATTATTGTTGTGCTTCGAGCGCTTGATATGCGACGCAGAGTGGTCGAGTTCGAACCTCTTGAGGAGTATAATGTGTATAGATTATAGAACTTCAGTAAGTTCCATGCACACAATCTTTCAGCGCCATCGACTGAGACTTTGCCATTAAGCAGTTTCGTTCAATGAAAGGCCTATAGCATAAAAAATATATGAAATCCTAACTTCTATAACATTGAAATGGTAAACCATTAAAAGTTTTACAAATGCATATAATTATGTGTTCTGCGTCAAAAAATTATTTACAAAATTAGATAACTTCTAGGCTACATGTACAATTTTGAAATCGTATCCATTCAAGTTTTACAAATGTAGCCTAGGCCTATATACGCTTTCTGCGTCCAAACATAATTTCAAAAATTAGATAGCTTCTACATGTATAATATTGAAATCGTATCCATTCAAAGTTTTACAAATGTAGGCCTAAATGTGTTCTGTGTCCAAAAATAATTTAAAATTAGTTAACTTCTATAATGTTGAAATGATTCCAATCCAAAGTTTTGCCATTGTATGTGTTCTGAGTTTAAAATACTAAAAAATAAGATAACTTCTATAGGCCTAATATTAAATGCTAGGCTAAACTATTCAAAGTTTAAAAATATGTGTGTTCTGCGTCCAAAAATAATTTCAAAAATTACATAAATTCTAGACCTACAAGCATAATATTGAAATGGTATCTATTCAAAGTTTTACAAATGTATGTGTTCTGCGTCCAAAAATGATTTCAAAAATTAGATAAATTCTACATGTATAATATTGAAATGGTAGGCCTATCTATTCAAAGTTTTACAAATGTAGGCCTATAATTTATGTGTTCTGCGTCCAAAAGGAATTTAAAATAAGAGAGTTTCTGCAATATTGAAATTGTACTTATCCAAAGTATTTACACTCAATATTGTATATGTTCTGGGTCTAAAATACTAAAAACAAGAGGACTTCTATGATATTGAAATGGTTCCTATCCAAAGTTTTACAATTATGTGTGTGTGTGTGTTCTGAATCTAAAATCCTAAAAAATAAGACATCTTCTAAAATATTGAAATGGTAACTATAGACATACGAAGTTTCGAAAATGTGTGTTCTGTGTCCATTTCATCAGATTTCGTAGCCAATCCCAAAGCCGACAACTTAACAATACGAGACGCAGGTGGATATCTAAAGACGATATATGTTCTTTCAATTCACAACTGGATCGTCATCTTGCAACGCATCGACGATTCCCTGAGTTTCAATCGCAACTGGACTGACTACAAGAACGGCTTCGGTAACTTCACCGGAGTCTCCTCAAACTTCTGGCTAGGCAACGAGCGACTCTACCTGATGACGAACGACGAAGATTATAAGCTGAGAGTGGAGTTCCAGTTTAGAGAGACGGAAGACTGGTATTCAGCTGAATACGATTCGTTTTGGATTGATGGTGAGGCCAGTGGATATATGCTGCACGTCTCAGGGTTCTGGGGAGACATCAACGACTCGTTCACTGGTTCGGTCGATGGAATGAAGTTCAGCACACCGGAAGCTGACAACGATTCGGTTCCAATCAGAAATTGTGCCGAAGAATACTCCTGCGGTTGGTGGATGAATCAGTGTTTCACGGTTAATTTGAACGGACTGTACGAATCGGGGATTCGCTGGGACTTGGGAAATGACGATCAAAACATTATGTCGTCCGGCGGAACTATTAGAGAAGTCAGAATGATGGTCAACATAAATGATTATGGTGATTCCTATGGTCCTGATGATCATGGAGATCATTATGGTCATGGTAAGCATCATAAGAAAGATAAAGATAATTAAGCATCATGATTAAGTATCATGATTTAGCATCATGATTAAGCTCTTCGCCAGATTAACTTTCTTGCCAAACTTTCCACAATCACAAAAAATAACTTTTGCTCTATGGGCTATAATAACTTGAGTGAACAATAAAAGTTATGATTGTTGTAACGTTTCACGCTTTCCTGTCTTATTTGAAGCCATAACTAAAATATATAGGCCTAAAAATGACAGCTTCTTTAGCAGATATATTTGCTAGAGAATTGTGATCGCAGTCTAAAACTTATAATTATAAGCTACTTAGTTGGTGTCAGAATACCAGGTATAGGTTATGCGTATGCCTACATCCCAGGTAATCTTTCTCTTTAGTTCGGCTACTCCAGGGGCGGATCCAGGGGGCCAATCTGGCCATGCCCCGCCATTTAGAAATTTCTTTATTTTTGACCTGCTCGGAAAGTTGACGTGCACCCCAATGAGTAATTCCGTAGGCCATCCCCACACACACGAAGTGTCTGCACACGAGGTCCGTATACGACTAAAAAAGTCATCAACTTTTTGAGCGGATAAAATGGTATCTTTTTCTTGGGAATTGGAGACAAATGACTAAAAAAAGGTCACAACCACCCAGACGAAAATTTTTCCCTTCCCCAAAACCAAAAATTTTGGCCCCGCCTTAGAAAATGTTTTTATCCGCCCAAGTCCAACAACCACGCGTTTCTTGTAATTGTTCTTATAGTGCTCCACATAGAAGAAACTGTTGAGACTCTAGTTAAATGTGGCCAAAATAATATAATAAATAAAAGTTATTTTAATAGCTTTGCATGCAATTATTACCTAATTAGAGAAGCAACAGGTGTCAGAATCTCCCACACGCGCGCACACAGCACCAAACAGTAGACTCCCCTCATGAGTTCATAAACGACACCATGTTCAGAGTTCCGACCCCTGTCAGCTTTCTCGCGAGTATTAGGCCTATATCAGATCCATGGCATAATATGGTCTCCAGTGTGAGAATTGTGGAAAAATAACTGGGGGGGTTGAACCATTATCCACTTTGAATTTGGGTGTGAAAAACAGACTTTACTATGGAGCTCTAAGAAAGACTGGGGGGTTGAAACCCCCCCCAAACCCCCGGCAATTCTCACCCTGATGGTCTCTATATGGATCCGAGTTGGAAACATGGCCTCCACGTGGACATGCTGCCTGCAGGGGTTGGTTGGGAACGCCTTTGAGTAGACCCTTGAAGAGGCGCTATACAAATGCATGAATGAATGAATGAAAGGGTAGACCGCATTGTGTCAGAAACAACGGGGTTCTCAAGTCGTACTGAAATCTTTAACAGTTTGACTCCTTTCTCCTCTCTCCTTTTACCTTCTTTATCCTTTCCTTTTTGTCCTATATCCACCATCTTTCTCCATCATCATCATTTCTCTGCCATCCTGTCTTCTTGTTCTTGCTCTTGTTCTTCTTCTTCTCCTTCTTCTTCTTCTTCTTCTTCTTCTTCTTCTTCTTCTTCTTCTTTTCCTTCAGGCTTGAATTAGTCCCTCGCTGGGGAGGGTCAGCCACACGGATCCTCTCCGCCATCCTGTCCCCATCATCAACTAGAACCCGCTCATTTGACGCAAGGTTTGCAGCTGACATCATAAGATGCGTGCACCCATAAATCCGCGCTCTTGAATAAGCTGGTGCCCTGCGCTTAGCTTTCAAGTGACGCGTTCTAAATTTTGGAGATTACGATTACGAGACACGGTCATATGTACGAAATGCAGAAACTATTACAAGCTAAAGATAATGGGTCAGTTCGTTTAAATTATAAACAGTCAGCTTAGACAACAACTTTCTTTTAGTCTAGTATACATGTATGGCAGAGGGCGTGACGAATTAATCAACATTTAGTTCCAATTTTCGTATTTTGAAATCTCCTCCCTCAGTTCCTATGCATGTAGCCTATTTCAAAGAAAGTTGGCAAGTAAGCAGTTGATGTTTGAGTAATTAGAAAAACGTATGGAGGCCATTTACCATGCAGGGCTGGTGCCATGATTGGATCCCTATAATAGCCTGCGTCTCATAATGCTTCAAAGACGCTTTTAGTATTCGTCGCTGTTGGCAACACAATCGCGGACAACAGTAATTAGACCTATGCGGCAGCGATGCAGCTGTTAAAAACTCAGTTTTAATCAAAGGAAGACGAAAAATATTTACTTTCAGAAATCTAGTAGCACTGTGTCTTAATTATTACCTTTAAGTCAGTTCGCTCTTGACAGACCTGCATCGGCAAGATTGTTGCCCTGCGTTTTAGAGATTATGAAATTAGTTAATAGAGCTGATTGCAATTAATTGCAGTCTTGCAACCCCTATCCAGCTTAGCTACAATGAACACAATGCCCGTGCACTTTGGGAAGAATCAATAGATCAATCAATTAATAGCCTAAATCAATTAATCAATCAGCCAATGCGTTGATTATAGTTACTAGGATTACACAGACGCAACTTATACAGACAAAATAGGTCTATTGCTCATCGAATTTACGGAGACCGTCTCAACTCAAAGACAAAATATCAAGTTAGTAAATGTGCTTTAAATGCAGATTAGGGCGAGTGAGATCAAATTAGAACAATCTTTAATTTGGTAATGAGAAATTATGTGGTCTAGCTTGAATGTATACATGCATATCATATACTAAGAAGAGGAGGGAGTAAAGACCGGGGACATGATGAGGGTCATTGTTAATGGCTTTAAAAAGTCTGTCATAAGACATTTCGGCCAATTGAGTTACACTAGTCTTGATATACACTCAGGCAAGAAACAAGAAGAAGTTGGCAATTAAGATCCTGATTACGGTATATGCAGAGAGTAGAAAACTTCAGTCATTTACATCAATATAATTATACATGATATAGGCCTATATGATGCACATTATGTCTATCGATCTGGTTTCAGTCTGATCTTCTGATTAGTTATAAATTCTAAACTATAATAACCGTTTTGTGCGTTCTTTCATTGCTCACAATCAAAATGTCGTGTTCACATTATGTCTGACAGCCGAGATACTTTATGTAGGCCTAACTGTTGCGATTAGCTTGATTGAAGTAAGAAAACAGGATCGCTGTTCCATTAGCTAATAAAGCACAATATTATACTATTGGAGAACGCAGACAAACTCAGCATGCAGTGTTTAATCTAGTTCCCTGCACTGTGGAGGAGAATTCAGGTTTCTGGGGTACGATTTTTGCTAGACATTTTGGGCGAACGGCTTTTTAAAAGTGATCTATACTGAAAAGCTAATTACCCTTTTTTAAGTCGAAATCTCACGAAAACATACCATTTCCGCTACAAAACTTATTGTTGACCGTTCGTTTTAAGTCTTTCTATTTTACCGACATGGCTATAAAGGCGTGGCCACCACAGCGTCGCGATTTTTCCTGGGGTGAAGGAATCCATTCCTAGGGGGAATCTTTGCCTCTTCAGAGACGTCTATAGATCAAACACTGCTCTGCATGTAGATCTATACGTAGAACTATTAAAGTTGGTGATGAGAGAGAAACAGCTTGTTGCTGCAAAGGATTGTCTGGTAATTCAACCTAAACCACACGATCTACATGAATTCCGAATGATCATCGATTCATTTATAGACCTACTATAAGCCTGAGTGAGGGCTCTGCTTTTACACACAATGGTGGCTGTGTAATTGATCAATACCAGTGGGACATGCCGCTGATGTGAAAGAGACACGTGCTGATAAAATATAATAAATTATTGATCTATGTTGAAATCCATGCGATACATACAGCAGGCATAACGGTGTATGGTGATCTATAATGCCGTGGCATAATTTTTATATGTGCATGGGTTGCAGCTCAAATATGCCAAGTAGGTCTACAGTTGCTTCATTGCGAGTGGATCAGCTGGGCAAAGGATTCTTGCCATGCTAGTAGGAATAGGCCTAACCAATACGAAAAACTTAAGTAGCGTACAATGTACATTATACAATGTATATGAATCCGCTTTAATTTTACTTAATGATGACGATGATGATAATAATGATGATGCCGATGATGAAATCGACATTTTCATTTATGCAGCGCCGTACCACAACAAAAGCCGTTGCCAGGACGTCCTAATAAAATAATTCAAGTTCCTCCGTCACTATGTTTAACATAATATTTGATATAAGTTTAGAAATTCTAAAAAAATATATAGGCCTATCTTTTGTTGATTTTATAGACTCTGTAGACGGTGCTGAGACAATTAGACTGTTAGACAGGTTGCTATAGTTAAAACTTCCTTGGCAGCAAGACCCCAACTGCGATCAATTTATCAGAAAGATGCTTAGAACTTTAAGACTGATGAACCGCACTGCCACTAAAAAATACATTTGCTTGCATTCACATCTGGCTGTGTTCCCAGTCAATATCAATGACGTTAATGCAAACGTGTCAGATTTAACGAAAAGGAAACGGAAAACGATAATCGGAAAGTAGAATCCTGGAAGGTGGAATCCTGGAAGGCCTATTATGCACCAACATTGTTGGAGATTGATCAGAGGAGCTCCAGATATTGATTAAAAGCACAACTCAGCAACAAAACACCAGTCCTGCAGTTTATTTTCCTTCATAACGCGACACATAGGAAGAAATAACATGCAATATGGTCTATTTCTGCTATTGCATGCAATAGGCTATAGGCCGGTCCATTTATGCGATCACATGCAACAATTATGGTCTATTTCTGCAATAGAGAAAGTATAGCCTAATCGTCAATTTTTTGTGTGAGTCTTGAATTCAGATTAAAAGAGTCCAACTGAATAGCCGCTCGAGTAGCAGGAAGGAAAATTTGATGATTAGGCCCCACTGCCATAGCCGTTGCAAACCTCAAGAAACTGTCGACGTGTATAATTATGTTGACCATGCGATTTCTAACCAAGTGTAGGCCTGTGTACATTATTATAGGCTACACAGTACACATGATACCAAAGATCAGCCTATATTTTGTTAATTAATCAAATGCAAAATAATTGTATAATGTCAGTCGAAAGTTTTATGACATGGGTCTTAATTCTATAATGAACAGACTTCAGTCACTGTTTAAATAATCAGACTCCATGATTGCATTAGGCCTACAGACGCAAATCATTTAAACAATCTTCAAAGATCATGCCCATCATATTGGTCATGCGGTATCCGGTCAAAACCGCGCGCACAAAACCGCGCGCACAAAACCGCGCGCACAAAACCGCGCACACAAAACCGCGCACACAAAACCGCGTATCACAAACCGCGCACGATCATAAAAGCGCAATGATAGACATTAGACACGTCGTCATATTGCTATGAAGTATTTCTTTTCATCCACTGCGCTTCTGGTATAATTAGGCCTACATACGTCGCTTAGGACACACATGGTGTTAGCCCAGTGTCAATATTCCCAATGTTGGGAGGCTGGTGCCCAGCATACTTTCCTTGTAGGCTATCGTACCTTCTATATGGAGTAGGCCTAAGTCATGGCTTTAACGGCGATTTCTAAAGCTACGAACTTCAATTTATAAGCTGTTCATATCAGAAAATCGAATAAGCTGCCCATGCATGCACGAACTCGCCACGTTTAGCGGTGGATCCTTTGATGTGCATCTGATCATGCTTTCTTCTATTTGTTTAACTTTCGACAATAGTTTTCATGACCATTCGAATGCTACTTTCAAAGAACTGGTACGATATCGAACTTCAACAGATGCTCAAGCAAGCGTGGTTAGGATAGTCGACCGAATATTAGTTTTAAAGGAATGTTCGGAAGCCCTCGAACGTTACAATTTCTAATTTGAACAGATGTGCAATTAACCGCGGTTATGATAGTGCGCGGTAATGATCGTGCGCGGTTTTGTGTGAGGTTTTGTGCGCGCGGTTTTGATAGTAAACCGGTCATGCAGATATATAAATTACATACTGCTTCGTGCATGACAATGTATGTATATATACAATTATACATACATATAATATTATATGTTTGTGCATGTAGCCTATGTGTGTGTTTGTGTAGTCTATATGTGTTTTATGGAGCGGGTTTATGTCCTAGAATTCGACTATTTGCCAGACTTTGCAAATAATCTTATGACGTACGGGAGCAGCAATATTATTGATAACTGTGTCTTTTCGGTTGTCATGGATGCAATCAGGCACCGAAACAAACCAGACACTCACTGCTACCTAATGAGATACAACTTTGGCCAACTGCAAATGTAGGTTGGTACTTCTTAATAAGATCGTTTCAAAATTTACCAAGATGAGCGTCAGAATAGCGATTCTTGTAATTATTACGGCGATATTTAGACTCTCCTTGGCAGAGTCTCAGTCTGTCATATTCATGCCAAGAGGAAGACAGTTTTCCCGTGTGAAGGAAGCAAGTTTTTCCAGCAGTACCGCTGCCCGTACCGCCGGTCCACTTCAGATCTTCATCGGAGCAAAAACTGTGATTTCCTGCGCCGTGCGTTGTTCTCAGCTGGCCAGTTGCAAAAGCTTCAGCTACAAAGCCATCGAGCAAGTCTGCAAAGTCTTTGCTGCCGATAGGCCTCAATATTCCAAAGATGGAAACTGGTCTTATTACCAAGTAAGACTATATGTATCTAATCGCTTAAAAGAAGTGATTGGTGACGTTTCTTGGCTAAGCCAATTAATATTTATACTTATTGTATATCATAGGTGTGAGCCTATCCCAGTGGTTCTTAACCTTTTCAAGGGAGCCGAACCCCAAGAGAAATCCATGACCACTCACCGAACCCCTAAAATTTTAAAAAGATTTTTTACTAATGGGAACAAAAGGAAACAAAAATTGTACCAAATGTGATACAATATTAATTCAATACATAAACTACTAACAGTTAACTAACGTACGTACCAACACTGCCAATTGCATCTTAAGGTGTTCTTTGTTGTTGCCCCGTGTGGAAACAATGTGAGAAATACGTGACTCTGTTTTGGAAAGACTCACTCTCGTGTCATTTTCACAATCAAATCTGCTTCTTTTCTTGGATTTAATCTCCACCAATTTTGGGAATCCTTGATCACAGAGACATGATGTGACAAACGGTGTGAGGATTTCAAGGGCGGCTATAGCAATGCGAGGATATCCCTCCATTTGGCGGCACCAAAATCTCGAGTGTTGTTGAACCAAAGAGCAATAATTGTTGAATGTGCCATGGCTCTGCTGAAGTTCGATAAGATCGTCCAGGTATGGATCGTTCACATTTGCTATACAATATCGAAGGTGAAAGGCTGCCGCAAGTGCCGCATCCATGCTGGATATCTTTGTCAGGGAAGTGACCGTCAAATGACTTTGCCAGCTCCACCAGGTGCATTGCATGCAATCAATTTCTTCAACTCCTCTGATAGCCTACAACAGTATCTCCAACTTTAGACTCATCGTGACTCACACACTCGTCTAGCAGAGGAAAGTTAGCGAAGTTGTTGTTCTCGATTCGACACTTCACAATGGTAACCCCTTTCGGAAAGCACAATTAAAGCTTCTCTTCCGCTTCAATTATATTGATGCCACCACCCTGTATCTGGCAATTGAGATGATTGAGTGCACCAAAGATGTCAACCAAGTAGGCCAAGGCGAGGATGAACTGTGACTCGACGTAGTGTTAATATCAGGAAGTGCAGTAAGACATAACTAAGGTTAACAGGATGAACAGCTTTAAATTTCATAAGGTAGAGCCTGGCAGGCTGGCAGCAATCTATTTCAAACACAATTTATTAAATAAAAGTAGAAAAATTGCAAATGATTTTTCACTCACACTCACTGACCCTGAATATTATATATTTCAGAGGACCTCTGCCGAACCCCTGGCACTGGCTCACCGAACCCTAGGGGTTCGGTCGAACATTGGTTAAGAAACACTGGCCTATCCTGACTTAACTTTACTTTGGTAGCTAATGGCTAGTTATAGATAGACCTATCAGCAGCAAACTTTCCCGCCACTCAGTCACCTGGCCTACCTTACCTGCACGCTCTTGCATAGGCTAATAATTAGCTGACCATTCAAGGTTATACAAAATTAGCTTGCAATAGGCTACTTATATAATAAGATAAATGGGACTCACTCAGACCCACAATTTATCTTTCCATAAGGCATACAGCTATAGGCGCAATGCACGATGGCATGGATCGATGGTAGCGTTTTAAGTTGATTCGCATGCAGTCCCAGCCTATAATATATGAAAGACGATTCGATCAATTATTTACGGGTAAACCCTTGGCGTATACTTCGCTTAAATTACTTAATACTTACAAAGCCGATGAGGCAAGTGCGTCCAAGAGCCGGCTTTTGGGTCCTTTCTGGTCCCCAAAAGAGGTTATTCTGGTCCGCAAAGTCTTGCCAAAAGACTAAGCAAATTTTGAGAAGAAAAGTTCAAATTTTGTCATTTTAAGGCTTATTGAGCTTCTAATAAGTGATTTTTTTTGACTGATAACGAAGACCAAATTTGAGATGTTGAACACCTAACTTGATGTTTGTGTCGCTTTGTATGCTTAGACTCAGCGCTCGTCAATAAGCTGGCGCCCCGCGTTTGGCTTTCGAGTGGCGCTTTAATTAAAACTTTGGAGATAACGATTAGGCCTACTATTATTATCATATACTTTGCCCCATTTCTGTCACTTCGCTGCGTCTTCTTAGTCTCTCTGATCGGCTTGACCTCTTTGTCCCCCGATTCAGGACCGCCATGGCTCAATCCAGATCATTTGCCTGCATTGGTCCCTCCCTATGGAACGACTTCCCCCATCAGTTCGCTCAGTTCATCAGTATCCTCGACTTTCTCCGTCTGAAAACGTGCCTTTTTTCTCGGGGATGAACGCAGTGGGAGCGCTTCTGAGAGGTTCTTGCTGCGAATGGTCGGATACGATACGACACTATTGCGATTAGGACTCTATTATGAAGCATTTCGGACTTAGTTTTGCAAAAAGTTTCAGAAAACCGATTCATCTATTTTTTTTAAATGAAAGCCAAAATGTAGTAGGCCCACTTAAAAAACAGGTGTTTATTTCCGGGGGATGGCAAGTGCCTCTTCTTGCACCTATAATTATGCTGGTGCCAATGACTGAAAAGCTGCCACACATGATTCATGTGTGGCAGATTTTCAGTCATTGGCACCAGCATAATTATAGGTGCAAGAAGAGGCACTTGCCATCCCCCGGAAATTGACAGCTCTACTTTATCCCTTTAAAAATAATTCAACGTATACGATGATAGTTTGTGCTTTCTTGCAGTCTCCTTTGGTTCAGTCCCCTCAACCTACATCGAACAATGGACAATGGGTAGCTAAAGCCTCAACAGCGGAATCAACTCCACAATCTCAATTGTTATGGAATGCGCTTGCCACCACAAAGCAATCATTCGGCTACGGCGGTAATTGGTCGTCTGATAGGAACTACGGGTACAATAATTTCAATGAGTATAAGATCGCAGAATTGGTCACTTTGACGACAAAGGATATTTCCTCTTCTACAAAGGATTCCACAGCAACTTCAAGTTCTCTTGCACCAATACAAACATCCACTGTCAGTTCTAAATATAATAGCACTTCGCCTGCCGCAAGCCCTAAAACTCTCTCTAGCACAAGACCTCTTACAACTACATCCATCTCAGCTGCCACTTCTGCACTGAAAATCCCTCCGGTCAACTGCTCATTCCCTTTCACGCTCGATGGTGCTCTGTACTACAAGTGCGTCGTCCCTGACAAAAACTCGTCTGATGTTGGGTGCTTCGTCGCCAATCGAACGTGGTTCGGCTGTTTACCACCATTGGGTGAGTAGTAACTGCCCTGCCATCATTTACGCGAGCATTAGATAGGACCAATAAGGGGCTCTATAATTATGGGATCCATTCGGGGGAATATGGCTCTCACCAGAGTGAGAATTGCCGGGGGGTTGGGGGCTTCAACCCCTAGTCTTTCTTAGAGCCTCATGTTAAAGTATGTTTTTCCCACCCCAATTCCAAATGGATCATAGGCCAACCCCCACCCAGTTATTTTTTCTCAATTCTCACACTGGTTCTCACAATGCTCCGTGTATACGCATGCTGGCAGGGAAGTTCGTTCTTTCGAATAGCCTATCTACACTCAGGGCCGGCGCCAGAGTATTTGGCACCCTAGGCGAACCTGTCGCACTGCGCCCCCCCGCGCCCACGGCAACTAAGATTGAATTAATACTAACTTTCACAAAGGACTGCTAGGGTGCCTTTTGTTTTAATTCGTATTTGCATTCAATAGAAAGAAGAAGAATAGAATAGAACATGTATATTGTATAATCTATATCAGCGTTTCCCAAACTGGGTTCCGCGGAACCCAAGGGTTCCGCGGGGCGAGCGCAAGGGTTCCGCGAGAAGTTGAGAAAAAATTAATTTTTCTGAGAAATTTTACTGCAATACAACTTTTCAAACCGCTTTTGAAAATGCACTGAAAGTCTGAAACTACCGTCAGTCGTCTTTTTGTGCTTTGTCCTCACCCGATCTTTCAGTAATTATTAGCAATCCAATATTTAGCCTAGTATCACAGTAGCCTATGTAGTTTTTATAAGCTTAGACATCACTGCTGAACGTAACGTACATGTAGGTCAGAGCTTTAGGCCTTAGTCTGAACAGAGACGCAGTCATCGATCTTTGTCACCGTAAAACGCAAGTTTAAAAAGAATCGCCAAGTCTGATCTTGTAGCAGTAGCAGCAAAATTAATAGTAATTTTAATTTGTTTGTGTGAACATATGACAAAATTGAGTGACATTTACGTACGCTAGCTATGGTTCTAACCTTTTAAAATTTAATTTAGAAACGTGGAACCCTTTCCAGACTAACACAATTTTTAATGGTTCTTGAGGAAACCATCGTTCAGAAATTGCAAATAATTTTCACGACCTGAAAGCGAACTTGGTTGAATGCTTCCTTTTCATGAATTAACGATAACAGGATACGAAAACTCTCAATGCAGCCAACTCTTCTAACGGAGACTACGAACTTTTAATTGACGATTCACGAATAAAGCAGAATTCCATTGAACCTTCACATTCTAACCTCATGTAGGGCATACTCTTAGTAGGATCCACAAATCGTGGTTTTTAAAACAGTGCAATTTAATCTTTCATGCTATTTGTAAGAAAAATAAACCTTCTAAAATTTAGTGTATTTAGGTATGTAGGCTTATATTATTAGTAGCCTTTGCATCCCGTGCGTTCAGCATGATTCAATGCGTTTAGTTGGGATTGGGGTTCCGCCCGAAAATATTAGGACGCGAAGGGTTCCGTGGCCCAAAAAGTTTGGGAAACGCTGATCTATATAATGGTATATTCGTTTATACGGAATTATACCGGTAATGTAATTTCAAAACTTCATTTTTCGCGCTTTTGCTTTAGCAAATGTAGAAACGCGTTCCATCAGTTCAATGTCTTTGACAATGTCATGTTCAATTGACAGAGTAGCTAGTCCAACAAGTCTTTCTTGTATACTATAGCATGGACGTTCGCAAATATGTTTTTATCAGTTTGAGCTTAGAGAAGCTTCGCTCACCACTAGCCACAGAAACTGGAAGTGTCAAGAGAATTCGCAGAGCTATAACAGTGTTGGGGACACTATCTGTTAGATTATTTTTCAATATAAAGTTTAGTACATCATGTGACGATGTACACCTTGCAACTCGTCTTGAAATGGCTTTCAGTTCACTGCTTAGATCAACTGCATCAATATCTTTGGAGTCTCCATGTTGCAAAGCTTTTTCAAGATTCAAGCAATGTTCCATAACTTCTTTACTAGTTTTATTCTGCAAACTGTGAATATCATAGAGGAAACCAAACACAGAACTAATTTTTTGCATCACAGTGAATCTTTCTTCAACCGATTGTATTGCCGTGTCAAGAACAGCGAAGTAAAAGTTTACTTTGAATTTGTCGAGGCCATAAGACAGCCGCTGTATAAATATGCGATTACATTTACATTACATTACATTTACATTTATTTACATTTGTACAAAAGTAAAACTAAATATCTTACCTAAAGTATTTAAGTAGCCAGTCGACGACAATCGAATTTCAAATATTTAATTTATTTTCAATTTTCAATATTTATGTTATATTTACACGCCAGATTTTGATTTCGAAATGACGTCACCGGATGTGGAGTTATTTCCTATAACGTAAGTAAGTAAACTAGTGATCAAATTTATACTATGCAATTCGTTTCATCTAGCGGGAAAAAGTAATATATTGCAAAAAACTTTAAATATTGATATAAATTAACTAAAAATTAAAAACTTTTAGTGCCGCCCCAGAAATTTGCCGCCCTAGGCGGCCGCCTAGTTCGCCTAGTGGTTAAACCGGGCCTGTCTACACTAAGATATGGCTTAATTGTAATTGACAATAATAAGTGCGTTCTCAGCTGCCAAATTCTATATCGATTATTATGCTTGGAGGAATATAAAATATATCTACCAAGCGAGCACCATTATTCTATGCATGATGGTAGCCTTATTATATTAGTCAGACTGGATTATTGGGCTAACTTTGAAAACCAGATTCGAAATTGAGAGAGCAAAGAAATTTACGTGCCGTATTTCATGTAGGCTTATGAAGGAACTGTATTTCAAAATGCAAAGTATGAATGCTTTCCTTAGAACTTAATCCTGATGGTGGATGTTAATTCCATAGCATTTAGGCCTACCATTATCTGCAAATACATTAGGCCTAACTAACTCATTGACTCCAAGGCAAACTGTTTTAGATCGTCATGCAGTAATCTGTAAGTAGGTCTATAGACCTTTAGGCTAACTTTATATTATAACAAATTTATCCTCATTTAAATTTCAAATAAATCAAATTTCATTATTTTCTCGTGATCAAAACATGATACCGGTAGACTTACGCCCATTGTACAACGTCATGCCAACGTTATTCACTATTTAGATTTCCAAGCGCTTATTACAACTGTTGAGGAGAAGTTCCCATGGTTGAACGAACCTCTTCTGCTGATATCTGTCCATAACTGGATCGTCATCTCACAGCGAATCGACGGATCCGTGAGTTTCAATCGAAACTGGACCGAATACAAGAACGGTTTCGGCAACTTCACCGGTGTCTCATCAAACTTCTGGCTGGGGAACGAGAACCTTTACCAACTGACGAGAAACGGAAACTGCCAGCTGAGAGCCGAGTTGCAATTCAACCAAACAGGTGGGTGGTACTCGGCGGAATATAGTTCGTTTTCCGTTGGCAGCGAAGCGGAGGGATACATGCTTCACGTGGCCGGATATTCCGGAGACGCCGGCGATTCACTTATCCGGTCGGATCAGTTTGGCGCCGACGGAATGAAGTTCTCAACACCAGATGTCGATAACAACTACGGAAGAGTAAACTGTGCTGTTACATACCTATGTGGTTGGTGGATGAATAAATGCCACGAGGCAAATCTCAACGGAATATACGGCACTAGAGGAATGGTCTGGGATGCGATCGTCGACGAACTCAAGTTGCTTAAAGATGGTTCGCTCATTACGGCTCGTATGATGATCAAGACAACTGGTTAGACCAACATGATGATGTCCCCACAGTCGCATGGGACACTGTGTAACTTTCCACAAAATAAACTATACATAAAGACAATGATCGTACGCGTTGGGCCATAATAATTATTCAATTCCATAATTAGTATGCACCCATATTATCATATTTGGGGTATTTCATCGACAGTAGGCTATATAGATTATTCATGCAAGCACTGGTGTAGCCTAATTAAACGACATTGTTTTAATATGCTTTGCGTATTAGACATTAGAGCATTAGACACTGCAGGAGCGATTGAGTGTACTATATAACGGCAGTCATAACCCTTAACGCTCAGATTAAAAATTATTCGGCCCAAATTTGTCCGGTGGGAGCGGACACATGAGTGGTAAAGAATAAGGAAGCTACAACAAACTGTAATTATAATTAGCCTACAACAGATTGCATATAGGCCTGTAGCTTATTACATGAACATACATCTAGGCTGTAAACGTTGTGAACTAGTTGTGATAGTTTAAATGTAGGTCTGTCACCGTTTTTTGCAATAGTAGGCTATACGGTCGAATTAAGACATTCTATAGAAGAGAACAGAGCTCGCTCGGTCCATTGAGATTTGATCGGTAGCCGGAGCAATGAATGAATTGGATTAATTAATTAATTAATTAACAAGTGAGTGAGTGAGTGAGTGAGTGGGTGAGTGGGTGAGTGAGTGAGTGGGTGAATGAATGAATTAATTAATTAACAAGTGAGTGAGTGAGTGAGTGAGTGGGTGAATGAATGAACGAGTGATTGAGTGAATGAGTTAATGAGTGAGTGAGTGAATGAATGAGTGAGTGAATGAGTTAATGAGTGAGTGAGTGAATGAATGAGTGAGTGGGTGAATGAATGAGTGAGTGGGTGAATGAATGAATGAATAAATGAATGAATGAATGAATGAATGAACGAATGAATGAATGAATGAATGAATGAATGAATATTTGAATGAGTGAAGATAGATGTGTAGATAGTTGCAATAGCACTTATTCACACCCGTGACTGCCTGAGGGCTGTTCATTCATTCATTCATTCCGAAAACTTATATAGCGCCCCTTCAAGAAGCCTACTCAGAGGCGCTCCCAGTCCAGCCACAGCTAAAAAGATAGGTCTTGAGCAACTTGTAGAAAGCAGGCAAATTATTCCGAGGTAGTAAACGTAGTGCAAGCGGGAGCCCATTCCATGTGGACGGGCCAACAACCTAGAAGGTTCGACGCTGTCTGGTTAGCAGAGCGGGTTCGAGGGACCAGCAGCTCCCCGTTGGCTAATTTGTGTGGTTATAAACAGAAGGCAGTGAGTTTTTTGTGGAACACATTTGTTTTGTGTATGTAGTCATTTCTCAAAAACATTTAAAATTTGATAGATAACGTTCTCATTTTTATGTAGATTATTCATTAAGTTTTCAAGTGAAGACATGAAAATAGATTCAATTTGTACACAAGTAATTATTTTCATTTAATGTTTGATAATTGTTATAAAGATTGTTGTTTCCTGCATTTAAACAAATGGATATTTGTCCTGTGACTATGTTTTGACGGCATATTATTGCTTCTAAGATGAACTATATTGCACTCATTTAGCTGAACTCCAGTCTCTTGGATAAGCTTTAGTTTTACGAGAATTTACAATTTTCTCTGAGTGCAATGTTGATTTTAAGGTCTGTGGTTAAATAAATTATCGAGTCTTAGTGTTTAAATAATTGAACTTACATAATAAATTTAGCTGCAAAATGTTCCTTTTGCCATTGTGTGGATTTAATTCTTTTTCAAATTTAATGTATGCGTTACTGTCATAAAAATTGTTTTTATTTCTAATACAATGAATGGTGTGAACTTTGTTAAAAAAATTATTTTCATGAAAACTTGTGTTTTTATATTTCACTAGCTGGGTATCCGGCGTTGCCCGGGAAATTTTGGGATTTTCAACCAGTGAAGTGACTTGAGGATGGGGGTGATGTGATTATGTCTGGGTGTTCTGGTGACGGCTCTAGTTAGAGAATTTTGAATGAGTTGGAGGCGCTTAAGTTGTGAGGAGTCAAGGTTTAAGAACAGAGAGTTGCAATAGTCAAGTTTTGAGTGGACGATGGACGTCGCAATGGTGGAAGCAGTTTTAAAATCGAGCATAGGTCTGATGCGACGGTGGTCCCGAATGTGCATGAGCAGGAACGCGATAAGTTAGAGATGTGGTTAGAGAAGGAGCGATGCGAATCAAACATTACACCAAGATTGCGGACAGGAGCATCAGAAGTAAAGGTAAGAGATGAGGAGTTAGTCAATGGGTGCATTGAAGGGTCTGAAATTTTCTTGATTTGGTCAGGAAGGAAAAGAATAATGAACTCTGTTTTGGAGGGGTTGATGCAGAGGAGGTTTGAAGACATCCATTGAGAGATTGGATTCAAGTTTAACCACATTGAGAAGTTGAGCAATGGAGGTGGGAGAAGAGCCTGAGAAGGATATAAACAGTTGAGAGTCGTCTGCGTAGAGATGGTGGTCAACAGACGAGGATTCTATGAGATGACTTAAAGGAGTGGCGTAGAGCGCTCATCAATTCTCTTACCGCTCTTGGATTTGGTTGCAGATTGTGATATTTCTCCAGCATAGATCCCCGCTATTGATTATCAATCCATCTGGCTCAAATCCGGAGATTTGAAACCATTTGCTTTCTTAATGAAACCAGAACAATCGATATTGAGCCGATCGTATTCGTACTCCTTTCATTCACGGCAAATCTCTTGACTCTCAGCTTAACTCGTAATTTTACGCTCTCACTGTTTATCAGAGTAAACATTGCTCATAGCCTTATATCTCCAGGATCTTGCTTAACAGGTGTCTGAATAAACATTTTGTCTGTCATTGACACCTTGGCCATTTTCATCTTTTAAAATTTGAATTTAATTGCTTTAATAGCAAAATTATGAATCTGACAGATTCCTTATTTACCAACTTGATTGTCATCGTGCATTATTCTTGCTAAGTGACTTCACAGTGACCCGCCGCCCACGGCTACACTGGTACGCTGTTTCTGTTTAAAATAGCAGTAGCAATGATCATCTGGCAATATCAGAGCTATTTGATAACAATTATTTGAGATGAGACTTGATAAAAATCGTGTTTTGGCTACTTTTTGTTGCGTTACGTTTTTGAATCGTCAAAAAACGGTGGTGATCTCACTAAAAGTGATATAACTTTTCTTGTGCTTGAAATATTTTGATGAAATCTGGCTATCATGTGTAAATATGAATTGTCTTGAAGGCTGTAAAATTTCATTTCGAAATTCTTACTTTTGGCCAAGATATTGGCAAATAACATTAGGGGATACTTTTTTATGGTCCACCCTGTATACGCATACATACATATAACATTACATAATTATGTATATACGTGTGCTTGTGCGTATGTGTGCAAGGCCGTAGCTAGGGGTGTTTGAACACTCCCGAAATGGAAAATGTAAAAAATAAAAGAATGCATTTACTAGCACATGATTTAAAAACCATGAAATAAAACCGCGAAAACACTCCCCTCCGACATGAAAAATG
This sequence comes from Lumbricus terrestris, assembly GCA_949752735.1. Classification (NCBI taxonomy): domain Eukaryota; kingdom Metazoa; phylum Annelida; class Clitellata; order Crassiclitellata; family Lumbricidae; genus Lumbricus; species Lumbricus terrestris. Next base: position 23,332,280 of record OX457052.1, on the reverse strand, counting down.
TAAAACAATTGAATGAATTGGTGACATTTTCTGAAGATTTCGGCCGGATGACTAAAAAAGGTCATTAGTTTTTCGGACAAGTAACTGAAGGAACACCCTCCGAAATCATATCCTCTCTACGGCCTTGTAGGTGTAGGCTATGTGTGTTTGTGTGTGTGTGTTTGTGTATGTGTTTGTGGATCGAACTTATGTCCTAGAATAATGGATTATTTGCCAGACATTGCCAATAATATAATGACGTCTGCATGGGAGCAATAGTTGATAACTGTGTATTTTCCGTTGTCATGGATGCAACCAGGCACCGAAACAAACCGGACACTCACTGCTGCTTAATCAGATGCAACTTTAGCCAACTGCAAATGTAGGCTGGTAATTCTTAATAAGATTGTTTCTAAATTTACCAAGATGAGCGTCAGGATAGCGATTCTTGTAATTACTACGGCGATATTTAGACTCTCCGTGGCAGAGTCTCGGTCTGTCATATTCATGCCAAGAGGAAGACAGTTCTCCTTTGTGAAGGAACCAAGTGTTTCCAGCTATGTCTCTGCCGACGGCCCACTTCAGATCTTCATCGGAGCAAGAACTGTGATTTCCTGCGCTGTGCGTTGCTCTCAGATGCTCAGTTGCAACAGCTTCAGCTACAAAACCATCGAGCAAGTCTGCAAAGTCTTTGGTGCCAATACGCCTCAGTATTCCAATGATGGAAATTGGTCTTATTACCAGGTAAGACTATCAAATTGTTGTGACAAGTGATTCATGGAGTCCATTGGCTAACACGGTTAATATATTTTATACTTATCTTATATATATACTTCAGTAAGTCTGTGTGTTTGGTTGTTAGATTAACACGGTCACAGGGAGGGATGGGAGGGACAGAGCGGAGTTAGGAAGGGGAGGGAGGTAGTGAGGGGAGAAAGGGAGGGAAGGAGGGGACGGAGGGACGGAGGGACGGAGGGAGGGAGGGGCCGGGGACGCGGCGAATCCTAAAATTCTGGGGCAAAGCCGGGTATACACACCAGCTAGTAATATAATATTATAGGCTACACTAACACTTATCACCTAGGCCTACCTCTTTGTTAAAGTTTCTATACATGTGCTTAATGCAAGATGGCATGGATCGACGGCTGCAATGTATGTCGATCCACCATGCAGCCCATCAAATACGGTTCAATGAATTGTTTACGGGTATTTTGTCTTCCATGTATATTACTTAGGCTAATACTTACAAAGCAGTTTGGGCTTGTGTGTAAAAATAGCTGTTGTCAGTGTCACGTGATATTATATCCCCCTTTAAAGCTATCCGGGGGAATGAATTGATTTCCCCAGATGGAGTATACTGGTAAATACTCTCCGGGGGATAGGCCATTAATTCTATCTCTATTTTTGAAAAATGTGTAAGCTTATAATTGAAAATCAATGCTGTAATCAAAATTTAAAGTGGTTCTAATTGTTGTAATAGTCCTAAGCAATGTTTAGGTCAAATCAACTCGAATTTATTTAGTGACTCTAATTAAGTGTTCTAACGTGTTCTAATTGCTCAAGAATCAAAGCAAACAAAATTATCTAGTAGGAATAAACCTGCCTGTCTGTGTCATTGTTAAAAACAAAGCAGATCGAAGTGAATTTGCAAAAATAAATACACGCGGAAGTGACTTTTTCAACTTGATCTGGGGGGATACGATTGATACGGGGGATACTCTACTTCGTAACACTGGCCCTGAGCCATTTCTGGTCCCTCTGCAATGTTGTTCTGGTTCGCAAAGCCCTGCAAAACGACAATTTGAGAATAACGTTCAAATTTGTTATTTTAAGGCTTACTTCATGAGTTTTAATTGAGTGATTCTATTTTTTGACTGATAGCGAAAACCAAAATTGAAATTTTAGAAGCCTAAATTGATTTATGTTTGTATCCCTTTATATGGCTATAGCCTCTAAATGAACCATTAAAATTAGGTTCAGTGTTGCAGAACGTTTCTGGGGACGGCGTCATCTTATTGAAAATCAGTCAAAATGTAGCACTTAATAACAGGTGTCGATTTTCCAGGAGGTGGCATCAAGTGCGTCTTCTTGCCCCTATGTGCTGGCGCCAATGATTGAAAAGCTGCTACACATGATTCGTAGTTCTACTTTTTATGTTTTAAAATAATTAGACATAAACAATTATAATTTTGTGCTATCTTGCAGTTTGTTGTGATCCAATCCCCATCGCTTGATAAGAGCTACAATTTCAGCGCAGTTCCTTTCGCAGAGTTGGTCACTTTGACGACAAAGCATGTTTCCAGTCCTACAAAGGATTCCACAGCAGCTTCAAGTTCTCCTGCACCAATACAAACATCCACTGTCAGTTCTAAATATAATAGCACTTCGCCAGCCGCAAGCCCTACAACTCTCTTTAGCACAAGTCGTCTTACAACTACATCCATCCCAGCAACTACTTCCTCAATGAAAATCCCTCCGGTCAACTGTTCATTCCCTTTCACGCTCGGTGGTGCTCTGTACTACAAGTGCGTCGTCGATAACAAAAGCTCGTCTGATGTTGGGTGCTTCGTCGCCAATCGAACGTGGTTCGGCTGTTTACCACCATTGGGTGAGCAATAACAGTTACTGCCTGCCATTATTTCTGCGAGCATTCCCATAAGGGACTATATAAATACGAGATTTTTCGGAGAATATGGATCTAACATGGGCTCCGTGTAGGCATGCTGGTAGGAAAGTTCGTTATTTCAAACACACTAAAATTTAGCATATAATTGCAATTGACAACAGTAGGCCTATGTGCATTTGTTCTCAGTATATCCCTTATTATTATGCTTGATGGCCAATATATAGCTACCAAGCGAGCACCATTATTCTATGCAGGGGTAGCCTAAAAATAATATTAGGCTATAGAGTCAGACTGGATCATTGGGCTAACTTTAAAAACCAGATTCAAAATTGAGAGAGCAAAGAAATTTACGTACCGTATCTCATCTAGGCTATGAAAGATCTGTAAGCCTATTTCAAAACGCAAAGTAGGCCTATGAATGCTTTTAATTAGAACTCAATAGGCTAATGATGGTAGGCTAGATGTTGATTCAATGATTCCATAACCTTTACGCCTACTCTTTTCTTCAACAACAGTAGGCTAACTATCTCATTGATTCCAGAAAACTGTTTTAGATCGTCATGTAGTAATCTGTAAGTATAATAGGCGGACATTATTATTGCAAATTTATCATCATTTAAATTTTTTTAATCGAGTTTTAATCTTTTCCCGTGACCAAAACGCCAATTATGCAACGTCACGCCAACGAAATCACGTAATTCACTGTTTAGATTTCCAAGCACAAATTACAATTATTGAGGAGAAGTTCCCATGGTTGAACGAACCTCTTCTGCTGATATCTGTCCACAACTGGATCGTCATCTCACAGCGAATCGACGGATCCGTGAGTTTCAATCGAAACTGGACCGACTACAAGAACGGTTTCGGCAACTTCAGCGGTGTCTCCTCAAACTTCTGGCTGGGGAACGAGAACCTTTACCAACTGACGAGAAACGGAAACTGCCAGTTGAGAGCCGAGTTTCAATTTAACCAAACAGGTGGGTGGTACTCCGCGGAATATAGTTCGTTTTCCGTTGGCAGCGAGGCGGAGGGATACATGCTTCACGTGGCCGGATATTCCGGAGACGCCGGCGATTCACTTATCCGATCGGATCAGTTTGGCGCCGACGGAATGAAGTTCTCAACACCAGATGTCGATAACAACTACGGAGAAGTAAACTGTGCTGCTTACTTCCTAAGTGGTTGGTGGATGAATGGATGCCACGAGGCAAATCTCAACGGCATCTACCGCATTCGAGGAATGGTCTGGGATGCGATCGTCGACGATCTAAATTTGCTTAAAGATGGCTCGCTCATTACGGCTCGTATGATGATCAAGACAACCGGCTAGACCAACAAGATGATGCCCGTATTATACAGTCGCACGTAGGCCTACTGGACACGATGTAACTTTTCCCACAAATAAACTAGGCTTATAATGCCTATAATGACCTATAAAGACAATCGTACGCGTTAGACCAAATTCTATCCATGAATAGTATGCACCCATTATTATCACATGTGAGGTATTTCATCGACAGTAAATAGATTATTTATGCAGGCGCTGGTTGATTAAGCGCCATTGTTTAATGTTTATGCTTTGCCTATTGGACACTGGAGCGATAGAAAGTACCAACGGCAGTCGCAATTAAGCTACAATAAACTGTAACATTATTATTACAATGTTTACGCTACAATAGATTGCAGAGTGAGCGAGTAGCTTATTACGTGAATATATAATTATCTAGGCTATAAATGTAATGTAATGTAATTAGTAATTTCTATAGCGCCGCTCACAACCAAGGCCGTTCAGTAGCGCTCCCAGTGCGATAACCCCTAGAGAAAAAATAGGTCTTAAGAAGAGAGAGAGATATAGATAACGATCCTGAAAGTAGAGTCCCACGCAGAGTGGAGGGAAGAGAATTCCACAAGGAGGACCCAATGATGGTGAAGGATCGAGTTTGAGCAATAGTGGTCCTAGCTCGTGGAACAAAAAAGTCAGCCCTGTCCAGAGAACGGAGAGGTCGATGAGAAGATGCTGATAGAGGAGAACGAATGAGATCACTGAGATACATCGGTGCAAGACCCAGTTTGGATTTGAGTACCAGAGAAAGGACTTTATATTGTATGCGGGCAGAGAGAGGAAGCCAGTGTAGTTGGTTAATCATAAACGATGATACATGAGAGTACTTAGGAAGGCGCGCAATTAATCGAGCAGCAGCATTAAGGACAGATTGAATGGGAGATAGGCGGACCTTTGGAAGACCAATAAGAAGGGAGTTACAGTAATCAATTCTGGAACAGACAAAAGCATGGGCTATTGATGTCATGGTTGAAAGGGAGACAGATCTGCGAATGGACCTGAGACGACGGAGGTGAAAGTAAGAGGAGCGCGTACGGCTGGTTACATGTGTTGAGAATGTCAGCGAGCAGTCAAGAGTGACACCTAGGTCACGAACAAAAGTTAAAAATGTAAATTGAGGAAAGGTCTGAGATAGAAGCAAAAAGTCGATTTTTTTATTTGCTGGGGAGTGCCAAGCAAGATGAGTTGAGTTTTGTTAGAATTGAGTGAAAGGTGATTTGAAGACATCCACAGGTGCAAATCATGAGAAAGTACCTCAATACGGCGAACTAGTATGAGTTGAGTAGAGGGAGAACCATGAACATAGGCTTGAACATCATCAGCAAAGAGGTGACCAGTAGCAGAGTGACTTGGAAACAGAGAAGTAGGCCTAACATCAGCCGTGTACAGAATGAAGAGTAGGGGTCCAAGGACTGATCCCTGTGGAACTCCTAAAAATACCGGCACCCAGTTAGATCTGGAATTACCCGCTATAACCATTTGGGATCGACCAGACAAGTAAGATCGAATATAAACGTTGTGAACAAGTTGTGATAGTTTAAATGTAAGTCTGCCACCGTTTTTTGCAACAGTAGGCTATACGGTCGAATTAAGACATTCTATAGAAGAGAACAGAGCTCGCTCGGTCCCTTGAGAATTGATCGTATGCTAGCCGGATGAATGAATGAATGAATTAACAAGTGAGTGAGGGAATGAGTGATTGGGTGAATGAATAAATGAACGAACGGGCGAGTGAATGAGTGAGCGAGTGAGCGAGTGACTGAGTGAATGAATGAATAAATGAATGAATGAATTAACAAGTGAGTGAGAGAGGGAATGAGTGAATGGGTGAATGAATGAATGAACGAACGAGTGAATGAGTGAGTGAGTGAATGAGTGAATGAGTGAATGAATGAATGAATGAGTGAGTGAGCGAGCGAGTGAGTGAGTCAGTCGGTCAGTGAATGAATGAATGAATGAGTGAGTCAGTCAAGTCAGTCAGTGAATGAATGAATGAATGAATTAATTAATTAATTAAAGAATTAATCAATTAACAAGTGAGTGAGTGAGTGAGTGAGTGAACGAATGGGCGAGTGGGTGAATGAATAAACGAACAAGTGAGTGAGTGAATGAGTGGGTGGGTGACCAAACGAATGAACGAATGAGTGAGCGAGCGAGCGAGCGAGTGAATGAATGAATGAATATTTGAACGAGTGAAGATAGACGTGTACATGTAGGCCTAAATAGTTGCAATAGCACTTCATACTCGTGACTGCCTGAGGACAAGCCTTAAGTCAGCCATAGGTATTAAGTTCTAGCGACTTCTTTTTCTCAGCCTTGGCATAATATGAGGACACGTGACCACAGTCATCTTCCTCGCCGTCTCATCCTCCCACCGACAGCATATGAGGCTAGTGTCCTCGACTAAGCTTACTCATTATATTTGAGCTGGCTATATTATATATATTATATATAATTATATATTCATTCATTCGGATATTTATATAGCTCTCTTTAAGTTAAAATACTACTCAGAGGCGCTCCCGACTCCAGCGCGCCCCAAAAAACAGATTTACGTTTAGTAAGGAAGGATCCTGTTAGAGTCCCAGGGTGTATATGAGCAGCTCAAAAGGAAGGCCATTCCAGATCAATGGACCAACCACAGAAAAGGATCGATTCTTCATGGTAATAGTACGAGCAAAAGGAACCACAAGCGCTTGAAATGGTCGTCAGAAAAAATTGAAAGGAGGGTGTTGTCGATGTGTGGCTCAGCGGTTGTCGTCTGCCCAAAACGGCAGTTTTTCCAGCCCATCCCAAACCTGAGCCCCCACCTTCAAGCAGGAAGACTAGACAAAACACTGCTCAAGAGTGTACATGTATACATGGCTTCTATAACAGGGTTTACTGAGTGCTGTAGGTCACTAATTTAGTCTACTTGGCCATCATTCTGTTTAAAATCAATCAGCGAACTCATGGAGTAACCCATCTTGACTTTTACACGCGGTCTGATTACATCCACAGGCTATTATAGGTAAGTCTTATGAACCGAACGGTATTTTATTTGTGCCCATACTTACTACTCAGGTCAGGGTGAAAATTGTGGGTGGGGTTGCGGACCCGGGGGGGGGGTTTCCCCACTATTCTCACACTGACTCAGGTCGCATGTAAAATTCAAGATGGGTCATTCCACTGCTTGGCTCTGATGGACTAGAATCAAACGTCTTCGAGTTACGCGTTCACGTGTCTTCTGAATTCAGAAGACGTTTTATTCAATGATGACAATAATAATAATAATAATAATCAGCAGGAGTAAAGTCCTAGAAGCGCCGCCAGCGTCCGATCATTTGCCAATAGCGACCCTATAAAAGCCATTTAGAGGCATTGTTATGGTAGACACTGGCTCGCTTAGCTACATCGGTAAGAGCGCTGGCCGCGCGCCTGTACGCGATTCTGTGAAAGAGAGCGTGCGGGCCGCGGTTCGTTTCCCGAAGGTGGCTCTTTCAGAGATTTCAAAATCTCGGGCTAGCACGGTGCGTCCACGGGGACTTAAATGGCATGGCGACACTAATCATCTTTGAAATGGCAGTGTCGTTAAACATGTAGCAACTGTTAGGGTAGACTGGGACCAATAGTCGGTCCCTTACAGGCAACAACGCCTATCCGACAGCTAGCGATGAATAGCTACCAGCGGCCCATAGACGCCGACGCTGATAACAATGAACGGTAGCCCGCACTGTTACACCGTGAGTCTTGCATATAAACTCATAGACGCAGCATGTGCATTGTGCACCCTGCGGTGCTAAATGAGGCGAAGAATATTATAGTGGTGGCCCGATCATCCGATCCCCGGTCCGGCCACAAAATGGGGGCGCTATAGGTTATGGATGTGCCTTTTTTCCTAACGACGCGATGCGGACGGTCCAAATCGGGCAGATGTAGGCTAACTATGTTGGCATGGTACGGGCACTGCGATTCCTGGCTGTCTGAGTATTAAGGTTGATAAACTGCATTGCCAATAAAAAAATACATTTGCTTACATTCACATTCGGCATTCCGGTAATGTTCCCAGCCAATACAATGACGTTAACGGTAGACGTGTCAGATTTAATTAACAGGAAACGGAAAACGATAGTAGGAAGGTGGACGCCTAGTAGGCCTATTCTGCGTCACCATAGTTGGGAATTGATTATAGAGAATCTCCTGATGATGATGATGATGATGATGGGGGGGTCCCGTAGCTCAGTGGTGAGAGCGCTGGCCGTTAAACTGAGAGTCATCCGCGCGACCCGGGTTCAAGCCTCGCTCAGGGCATTAATTTATTAAAATTTATGTTAGCTGCCATTGGCGCTTTGCTGTTGTGTTGCTTGACACGGGATCTGCTAAAAATAAAGATAGCCCCTCCCACTTCTGGCTTGGCCGACCAGAAGTCATCCAGTACTTAGGCCATTAGTTAAGTTACCGAACCCACTGCTGTAAAGCCGACCTGCGTGTCGTGCTACAGTGGGCCGTATTTCGTATAACATGTATCTGTAATCATTCTGCGGTGTGTCAGATTGAATCATTAAAAGGAATATTATATATGATGATGATGATGACGATGATGATGATGATGATGATGATGGAGTTCTCTGTCCGAAGGCAGGTTCATTGACTTTTACGCCCATGGAGATGAGATGAGTGAGGTGGTTTTCCGTTGCCTTCCTCACAGACAGTTGTGGGTGAGCAACTTGTCCAAGGTCGCAATGTAGCGGCTTGAGGTAGTTTCTCCTGAGGTTGGTTACAAACATAACGCAGCAACAAAACACCATTTGCTTTCTTAATGAAACCAGAACAATCGACATTGAGCCGATCGGTTCCATGACAAAATGTCGCACGACAAATTGTCGCCGACAAAATGTCGCGGACAAAATGTCGCAGAGACAATATGTCGCAGAGACAAAATGTCGCCGACAAAATGGCGCAATCGTAAATTAGTAAAACACTTGTTTATTGCACAATCGACCATTTAAAAAACCATCGAATAAACTTGTTAATAGTAGGCCTAGTGTCAACAGACAGACATTCCAAAAAAATCCACAAAGAAAGTCCGCGAAAATTTAAAAAAAAGTGTGCGAACTAACGCTTATTACATGAAGTTACTAGGACAGTTACATTGATGTTAATACTAAATGTGTCACAGTATATGGAAATGTACGTGATGAATGTAAAAATGTAAATATAAAGCTACATAGTGTGCAAACACACTATAAATAGGCCTACATGATGTTAATCTACAGCTAGAATTAATTTGATATGGAATCTGTCAGTGTCTCTGTAAATTTCAATGAATAATATGCTAATAAAGCTTTATAACTGTTCAATGTGTTCATACAACATTGATATTCAGAATTCCTGCAATGTTTCCCAAGTATTGAATGGGTTTTCACTATCCCCTCTTCTGTATTTATCTGCTCTTTCATGTCCATTGATTTTTTGTGACGGTATTTGTACGATGTAGGCCTACAAGCTTTGTCTCCGGTACGTCGACGCGTCTTCTTTAATCCAGGTCCGTTACCTCCTCGCACAGGCATACTTCAAACTACGGATAGACCGAAGAATTACTCGCGACATTATGTCGGCGACATTATGTCAGCGACATTTTGTCCACGACATTTTGTCGGCGACATTTTGTCCTGCGACATATTGCCTCTGCGACATTTTGTCCGCGACATTTTGTCGTCGACATTTTGTCGTGCGACATTTTGTCGGCGACATTTTGTCGTGCGACATTTTGTCAGGCCACCAGCCGATCTCCTTAATTTCATTCACGGCAAAACTCTTGACTCTCAGCGTAACTCGGAATTTTTACGCTCTCACTGTTTATCAGAGTAAACGTTGCTCATAGCCTAATATCTCCAGGATCTTGCTTAACAGGTGTCTGAATAAACATTAAAATTTTTGTCTGTCATTGACACCTTTTCTATTTTCATTTTTTTTTAAATTTGAATTTCATTGCTTTAATAGCAAAATTATGAATCTGACAGAGTCCTTATTTACCAACTCGATTGTCATCTTGCTAAGTGACTTCACAGTGACTTGAGGTTACGCTGGTACCCTGTTTCTGTTTAAAATAGTAGTAACAATGATCATCTGGAAATATCAAGACTATTTGATACCAATTATTTGAGATGAGACTTTATAAAATCGTGTTTTTGCTACTTTTTGTTGCGTTAGGCTACGTTTTTGAATCGTCAAAAAACGGCGGTGGTCTCACTAAAAGTGTTATAGCTTTTGTTATGTTTGAAATATTTTGATGAAATCTGGCTATCATGTGTAAGTATGAATTGTCTTGAAGACTGTAAAATTTCATTTCGAAATTCTAACTTTTGGCTAAAATATTGGCAAAAAACCTTAGGGGATGCTTTTTATGGCCTACCCTGTATACGCATACATACATATAACATTACATAATTATGTATATACATGTGCTTGTATGTATGCGTTCAAGGCCGTAGCTAGGGGTGTTTTCGGTGTTTGAACATCTCCAGAAATGGAAAATGGAAAAAATAAAAGAATGCATTTACTAGCAAATGGTGTAAAAACCATGAAATAAAACCGCGAAAACACTCCCCTACGACATGAAAAATGTAACAAAATTGAATGAATTGGCGGCATTTTCTGAAGATTTCGGCCGGATGACTAAAAAAGGTCATTAGTTTTTCGAACGGAAAACTGAAGGAACACCCCCAAAATCATATCCTGGCTACGACCTTGTATGTTTGTGTGTGTGTGTGTGCGTTTGTGTATGTGGATCGGGCTTATGTCCTAGAATAATGGACTATTTGCCAGACATTGCCAATAATCTAATGACGTCTGGGAGCAATAGTCGATTACTGTGTATTTTCTGTTGTCATGGATGCAACCAAGCACTGAAACAAACCAGACACTCACTGCTGCTTAATCTGATGCAACTTTAGTCAACTGCAATTGTAGGCTGGTAATTCTTAATAAGATTGTTTCTAAATTTACCAACATGAGCGTCAGGATAGCGATTCTTGTAATTATTACGGCGATATTTAGACTCTCCATGATAGAGTCTCAGTCTGTCGTATTCATGCCTAGAGGAAGACAGTTCTCCCTTGTGAAGGAAGCAAGTTTTTTCAGCAGTACCGCTGCCCGTACCACCGGTCCACTTCAGATCTTCATCGGAGCAAGAACTGCGATTTCCTGCGCCGTGCGTTGTTCTCAGATGCTCAGTTGCAACAGCTTCAGTTACAAAGCCATCGAGCAAGTCTGCAAAGTCTTTGCTGCCAATACGCCTCAGTATTCCAATGATGGAAATTGGTCTTATTACCAGGTAAGACTATCAAATTGTTGTGACAAGTGATTCATGGAGTCCATTGGCTAACACGGTTAATATAATTATTTTATACCTATCTTATATATATATATTTCAGTAAGTCTGTGTTTGGTTGTTAGATTAACACAGTCACAGGGAGGGGTGGGAGGGACAGAGCGGAGGTAGAAAGGGGAGGGAGGTAGTGAAGGGAGGGAGGGAGGGAAGGAGGGGAGGGAGGTACAGAGGGAGAGGAAGGGGAGGGAGGGACCGGGGGCGCGGCGAATCCTAAAATTCTCGGGCAACGCCGGGTACCCCAGCTACTAATATAATATTATTATAGGCTACACTTATCACCTAGCCTATGCGGCTGCCTCTTTGTTTAACTTTCTATACACAATAATTATTATGCTTAATGCAAGATGGCATATGGATCGACGGCCGCAATGTATGTCGATCCACCATGCAGCCCATGAAATGCGGTTCAATGAATTGTTTGCTGCTGCTTTTTCTTCCATGTAGTTTATATCACTTAGGCTAATACTTACAAAGCAGTTTGGGCAGGTGTGTAAAAATAGCTGTTGTCAGTGTCACGTGATATTATATCCCCCTTTAAAGCTATTCGGGGGAATGAATTGATTTTCCCCCCGGATGGAGTATACTGGTATATACTCTCCGGGGGATAGGCCATTAATTCTATCTCTATTTTTGAAAAATGGGTAAGCTTATAATTGAAAATCAATGCTGTAATTAAAATTTAAAGTGGTTCAAATTGTTGTAATAGTCCTAAGCAATGTTTAGGTCAAATCAACTCGAATTTATTTAGTCACTCTAATTAAGTGTTCTAAGGTGTTCTAATTGCTCTAGAACAAAGGAAACAAAATTATCTAGTAGGTATAAACCTGCCTATTTGTGTCATTGTTCAAAACAAAGCAGATTGAAGTTAATTTGCAAAAATAAATACACGCGGAAGTGACTTTTTCAACTTGATCTGGGGGATACGATTAATACGGGGGATACGTACTCTACTTCGTGACACCGGCCCTGAGCCATTTCTGGTCCCTCTGCAATGTTGTTTTGGTTCGCAAAGCCCTGGAAACGACAATTTGAGAATAAATTTCAAATTTGCCATTTTAAGGCTTACTGAGTTTTAATTCAGTGATTATATTTTTTGCGACTGAAACCGAAAACCAAAATTGAAATTTTAGAAGCCTAAGTTGATTGATGTTTGTATCGCTTTATATGGCTAGCCTCTATATGAACCATTAAAATTAGGTTCAGTGTTGCAGAAAGTTTCTGGGGACGGCGTCATCTTATTGAAAATCAGCCAAAATGTAGCACTTAGAAACAGGTGTCAATTTTCCAGGAGGTGTCGATAAGTGCGTCTTCTTGCCCCTATGTGCTGGCGTCAATGATTGAAAAACTGCTACACATGATTCGTAGTTCTACTTTTCTGTTTTAAAATAATTAGACGTAAACAATCATAATTTTGTGCTATCTTGCAGTTTGTTTTGATCCAATCCCCATCGCTTGATAAGAACTACAATTTCAGCGCAGTTCGTTTCGCAGAATTGGTCACTTTGACGACAAAGCATATTTCCAGTTCTACAAAGAATTCCACAGCAGCTTCAAGTTCTCTTGCACCAATACAAACATCCACTGTCACTTCGAAATATAATAGCACTTCGCCAGCCTCAAGCCTTAAAACTCTCTCTAGCACAAGACGTCTTACAACTACATCCATCCCAGCAACTACTTCCTCAATGAAAATCCCTCCGGTCAACTGCTCATTCCCTTTCACGCTCGGTGGTGCTCTGTACTACAAGTGCGTCGTCGATAACAACAGCTCGAATGATGTTGGATGCTTCGTCGCTAATCGAACGTGGTTCGGCTGTTTACCACCATTGGGTGAGCAATAACAGTTACTGCCTGCCATTATTTCTGCGAGCATTCCCATTTTTCGGGGAATATGGACCTAACATGAGCTCCGTGTAGGAATGCTGGCAGGAAAGTTCGTTATTTCAAACACACTAAAATTTAGCATATAATTGCAATTGACAACAATAGGCCTATGTGCATTTGTTCTCAGTATATCCCTTATTATTATGCTTGATGGCCTATATATATAGCTACCAAGCGAGCACCATAATTCTATGCATGGGTAGCCTAAAAATAATATCATAGAGTCAGACTGGATCATTGGGCTAACTTTAAAACCCAGATTCAAAATTGAGAGCAAAGAAATTTACGCACCGTATCTCATGTAGGCTATGAAAGATCTGTAAGCCTATTTCAAAATGCAAAGTAGGACTATGAATGCTTTTCATTAGAACTCAATAATGATGGTAGATGTTGATCCAATGATTCCATAACCTGTACGCCTAATCTTTTCTTCAACTACATTAACTATCTCATTGACTCCAGGAAAACTGTTTTAAATCGTCATGTGGTAATCTGTAAGTATAATAGGCTGACATTATTATTGCAAATTTATCATCATTTAATTTTTTTTCAATCTTTGCTCCCGTGACCAAAACGCCAATTAGCGTATACAACGTCATGCCAACGAAATCACGTTATTCACTGTTTAGATTTCCAAGCACAAATTACGACTGTTGTGGAGAAGTTCGGATGGGATAAAGAGCCTCGTATGCTGATATCTGTCCATAACTGGATCGTCATCTCACAGCGAATCGACGGATCCGTGAGTTTCAATCGAAACTGGACCGAATACAAGAACGGTTTCGGTAACTTCACAGGCGTCTACTCAAACTTCTGGCTGGGGAACGAGAACCTTTACCAACTGACGAAAAATGGAAACTGCCAGCTGAGAGCCGAGTTGCAATTTAACCAAACAGGTGGGTGGTACTCGGCGGAATATAGTTCGTTTTCCGTTGGCAGCGAGGCGGATGGATACACGCTGCAAGTGGCCGGATACTCCGGAGACACCGGCGATTCACTCACCTGGGTGGATCCGTATGGCTCCAACGGAATGAAGTTCTCAACACCAGATGTCGATAACGACCCCGGAAAAGGAAACTGTGCTGTTCAATGCTCAAGTGGTTGGTGGATGAATGGATGCTACTCGGCAAATCTCAACGGAATATACGGCACTAGAGGAATGGTCTGGGACGCGATCGTCGACGATCTAAAGTTGCTTAAAGACGGCTCGCTGATTACGGCTCGTATGATGATCAAGACAACCGGTTAGACCAACATGATGATGTCTCCACAGTCGCATGGGACACGGTGTAACTTTTCCACAAATAAACTATAATGACCTATAAAGACAATCGTACGCGTTAGACGAAATTCTTTTCCAGAATAGTATGCACCCATTATTATCACATGTGGGGTATTTCATCGGCAATGAATAGATTATTCATGCAAGCGCTGGTGTGATAATAGATTATTCATGCTGGCGCTGGTGTAATTAAGTGTCATTGTTTTATGCTTTGCCTATTGGACACTGGCGCGATAGAAGGTAGGCCTACCAACGGCAGTCGCAATTAAGCTACAATAAACTCTAATTAAAATGTATACGCTACAATAGATTGCAGATACATGTAGGCCTGTAGCTTATTATATACGTGAATATAGGCTACACGTCGTGGACTAGTTGTGATAATTTTAATTTAGACCTATCGCCACATTTTGATACTGTCGATTTAAGACAGTCTATAGAAGAGAGCAGTGCTTGGTCCTTTGAGACCAGATCAATATAATGACAGGATCGATGAATGATTGAATGAATGAATGAATGAATGAATGAATGAATGAATAAACACAGTGAATGAATGAATGAAAGAATGAATGAATGAATGAATAAATGAATTAATGAATGAATAAACACAGTGAATGAATGAATGAATGAATGAATGAATGTGTTTAAAGTTGCTAGCACTATTAGTCTTCATACCGATGGCTGCGTCAGGACAAGCCTTAAGTCAGCCATGGATAGGAAGTTCTAGCGACTTCTTTTTCTCAACCTTGGCACATGAGGACAGGTGACCACAGTCATCTTCCTCGCCGTCTCATCCTCCCACCGACAGCATGAGAGGCGAATGTCCTCGACTAAGCTTACTCATTATAGTTGAACTGGCTATTTATTAAATATATATATATATATATATATATATATATATATACTAGCTGTACCCGGCCACGCGTTGCTGTGGCTGAAAAGACCGTGAAGCTCTCATTCCATATACCTCCCTTCCCTGCCTCGCTCCCTCCCTTCCTCTGTCCCTCCCTACCGCCATTCCCTCCCTCGCACTCCCTCCTTCCCCCTCCCCTCCTTCCCCTCCCCTACCCTCCCCCTTCTTCCCCTCCCTTCCCCTCCCTATTTCCCCTCCCTCCCACTTCCCCTTCCCCTCCCTACCCTACCCCTCCCCCTCCCTCCCCCTTTCCTTCCCCTCCCGCTCCCCTCCCCCTTTCCCTCCCTTTCCCCCTCACCTCCCATCTCCCTCCCCTTCCCTCCCCCTCTCTCCCCTTCCCTCCATTTCCCTCCATCTTTCCCCTTCCTCCATCCATCTCCTCCCTCCCTCTATCCCGTCCGCTCCTCCCCTCCTTCTTCCTCCCGCTCCCTCCCCTCCCTTCCTCCCTCGCTCCTCCCTTCCCGACAGCAAAAACCGGTTCGCTAGAACGTTTGGTGAAATTTTGAAAGCAATCTTTCCAAGGTTTGTCATTGGTGACCCAGTTAAAATGGGCGGAATCCATATATATATCGACAGTTAATATATATCGACAGTTAAATATATGCGCTATATAAACATGTCTCGACAGCGCGCGCGAATGTTGCGACCTCTTTTCCAGGTTTGTCATTGGTCGACCCAGTTAAAATCTTTGGACGGTTGAAATGGAAGTGGGTCGAATCCATATTATATCGACAGCGTTATCGACAGCGCATGCGCGAAATGGCGGACGACTGCGTGAGAGTAACCTGAGTAAAAATGTATAAACGTGTCAAATCGATGAGAAAGTTGTGTTTTTCTGGTCTAAAAGATTTGTTTCTTTCCAGGAAATCCTTTTACAAACCCGATCGTATTCGAACGGAGCGTTTTTCGAAAAATTTCAAAAGAATCGATGACGGACTTTCCGAGATATTCGATTAGGACCAAACTTTTTACATTTTTATTTATATAGATAGATATATTCATTCATTCATTCGGATATTTATATAGCACTCCTTCAGGTAAAAAAAACTACGCAGAGACGCTCCCGACTCCAGCGCGCCCAAAAGAACAGTTTTAAGTTTAGCATAAGGAAATAAGCTTAGGCTACTCATGAGCATAGTTGCGCTTGCAAGGACGCACACACAGAGTATAGAAATATTGAACTAAATATTATTTCTGCCCTAGATTTGAACCTCTGTGCCTCCCGATTAAAAGGCCAACGCCCATGCCATATCACACTGACTATCAGGCAACTGTGTATATATTAGGCCTATAAGTAAAAAAAGACGTTGAAGACGATTGCGATGTAATATATCATGCAATGGTAGGCTGCACTCGTATCCTATATCGATAAGGCGACTCCGAAAAGGCGACCACCAGAAGAGCGACCACAAAAGGACGCCGATTTTAAAGGCGATTGATCGAAAGAGCGCCGATCAAAGGGGCGACCAAACTAAAGAGCGACCATCAAAAGGGCGAACATCGAACGTTCGCGCTGTGTGCCATCTAATTGTTTCCATGAAAACGGTTGATGAAAGACGGTAGATCAAAGAGAAATACGCAAACAGGTTGTTTGTTTACTCTTTTTGGCAATCTAAAGGGTTAACAACAATGAAAACGGTTGATGAAAGACAGTAGATCAAAGAGAAATACCGACTGTGGGTAAGATATAGCCTATGCCTATGGTATCTGTCATAACTATGAGTGGTAGGCCTAAGTGGTCGGTATTTAGTCTTTAGTTCAATTAAAGCGGTCGGCCTACATGAAAGAGAAATGCACAAACAGGCTTATGCAATATGCAGGCCTACTTTCGTTTCGTTGACTATCATTAGTGTTTAATTTACTCTAATAACTATGTTTTAAAACATTATAAATTGTGATTATTTCATTTCGTTTATTTATAAATGACATTAACATTCTGCAGGATCGATATGGAAAGATTTCAGCCTATAGGTCGCCGTTTAGATGGTCGCCCTTTTGTTTCAGGCGCCCTTTTGATCGTCGCTCATTCGATCAGTCGCCTTTAAAATGGGCGCACCAAAAATTTTGGCCCCTCCAAAATTTCTGTATCCGCTCCTGGAGTACATCCGGCATATGGCCGGAGTCGTGGTCGATTTTAGGGGTGCGTCCGCCAGTGGCGGCGCAAGGATTTCAGTTTTGGGGAGCTGAATTTTCGGAATTTTTTTTCTGATGACCTTTTTTTAGTCATCGACCAAAATCTGAAGAAAAATTTCCATTTCAGCCGTCAGAATTTCTGATGACCTTTTTTTAGTCATTTGATCGAAATCTTGGAAAAATGGTCCTTTTCTGTGACCACCAATTTAAAGCTGTCTGCCAAACTTCGTGCGTACCTTTGCGGTTATCTGGGGCCTGAAGGGGGTCAATCATCCCTAAAAAGTTTTTTACATGGTAAAAAAATGGATGGCCTTTATTAGGGGGGCTTAGCCCCCTGGGTCGCAAAGGTTCGTCAGCCACTCATTCACGTGAGTAGAGCAGGGAGGAGACCTGACCGACGACTCCAATTGGAGCGTAGACTCGGAACCGACCTGGTCTGGCGAATCAAAGTCCACCGTGCCCACCTTCTCGTGGGGCGACCTGTTAGTAACCCCTCAGAATGGAGGGGTGAACGAACGGGCACGGATGGCAAACGGGGGGAAGGCAATGGCAAACCACCCATTATCTTCTGCCAAAAAAAATTCATGATGTATCCAAGAAGGAAACAAATTGAGCTACTTCGGCCATGTGATGAGATCTAACGGTTTGGAAAAGGAGCTGATGACGGCATGCGGTGAGGGAAGGAGGAGACGCGGAAGACCGAGGAAGAGATGGTTGGATGAGGTACAGGAAAAGTCTGGCATGAGCCTGAAGGAGCTGAGAGAGGCGACAAGAGAGAGGAGACACTGGAGAGGATACATCACGAATGTCGCCAGAGCTCCCAGCCCCTAGCCCCCCTTAGCGCCGCTACTGGCGTCCGCAAGGACAGGACCCGGTACAGGCACCCAACCGCCCAGCTGGGAGGCTCACACGGAGTGAGCAGCAGGAGTGCAGCAGTCACTGTGGCTTCAGATGTAGGCCGGTATATATTTGAATTGTGTAGTGTAGGACACTGTAGGTGTAAGCCATACAATGTATACATGCAGTATACATGTAGACAGGCTGCAGATTGTAGCTACATTGAAAGAGCGATGTGTACTGTAGGCCTAAATGAATGAATGAATGAATGAATGAACGAACGAACGAATGACTGAATGAATGAACGAACGAATGAACGAACAAACGAATTAGATCAGGACTGTTAGCGGTATAGTCCTGATCTCATTTGTTTGTTCGTTCATTCATTCATTCATTCATTCATTCGTTCGTTCTGTAGCGATTTAGGAAATCGCTATTGTTTCCTGCTTACTTACCTACGTGCCGCATCTATTTCTATAGCTAGATCGTGGTAGTTAATTTTAGCACGTACAGGCTGCAACGCGATATAAATAGAAAATTATACTATGCAAATGCGTTGAGACCGCAGAATCGGCACGTGTAGGATTCTGATTGGTCCTAAATTACTGCACGCATTTTCGGCGCACAGGAAGTGGCCTGTGATTGGCTACGGCCAGTGTTTTGGCGCAAACTGAGCTGTCGCACCGAAGTTGCGCTCTGGAAATGGAAGAGGCAAGACCTGTCGCAAACAGTGGCGAAGGTGGTAATTTCTTATGTTGAAATATTCACGAAAATATTGGTTTTCGATCGAATTCATGAGAAGAACTAGCATTTCGGTAACCGGGCAACTCATCTTTACACTTCGTGTCGCCGTTTCGTCCGAGAAACGTGCATTTGACGTCCTTTGGTTGATAAATATCCGAAGAGGAAGAAATTGTCAGAAATACTCTGGGCGAAATTGTCCCAAGGGAGGATCCGCACTTCTTAAGACAGGGAAGTATAAATTCACGCTAATACTGGATCGAATCTGATAGTGATAATTATCGAAACGTGATAATTGCTGTATACTGTGATTATTCTATGTCAGAAAATAGCGTAGAAATCGAACACTAATTTAGTTATTGGCTAGCCTATGTGTCAAATGTTAATGACTCTAATGTGAAATCGAGACAATTTAACTTTAATTTCGGAGAGTGTTCTCCTTAGTCAGTGAAACTATTTTATTTATTTGTGATATTTTGTATTTTGAATAAGGCTGTTGATTTGAAATTAAATTGCATAAAGAAACAGTGTAGTAACTAAAATACAACAAATATGTCTGCACCTGAATCTGACGAGATGAGGGAAATGAATCAGCTAAAAGATTATAGGAATCCATTGTTGGAATCTCCTGTGAGTGAGACAATTGATTGCTCAGTGGCGCCGCCTACTGTAGTAGAAAGGCTATTGAATATTATCGAAATTACTCGGAAACGATATGAGGAAATGGAGGATAATACTGAGAGAGTATTAGAGCAGCAGTCTAGAAAGATAGAGCAATTGGGCTATTGGATAGAAGAGCTCACTACGGGTATCTCTTCAGACAAACCTGTTGTGTGGGATTCGAACCCAGATGAGTAATAATTAGGTATTGGTGCTGACGCTACCCCAAAGGGAGCCGCTGAGATATGTCCCGAATCGGTCCTGGTGGAAATGAGGGAGAGCGAAAAGGCTTTGATTCCTAGTTCAATATGGAAATACCTGTGGGAAGAGAGCTATGTTACATCAGAAACCCTGGTGAGCCAACTGAGGCCCATACACAATCATACAATCTAGTTCTTCTGTTCCTTTTGACCATAGGTTCACTGTGTTTAGACCCACACAACAGTGCGCAAGCTTTCACAGGGGAGTCACTGAGGCTATTTCTCTCAAGGCCCTGGTAACTGAAAGTGAAGTGGGAAATAGGCAGATAGGTGGCCCTCTGGTGAGTGAGCGGGGCGTTACACTACTATATGCATTTCTCAAATGATGACTTAAACAACTAAATAGTGACACTATAATTAGCTGAATACTTGAGAGTACGGTGAAAACGTATGGAATATCAGAAAAAAATGAAATTAAAGAAAATAATAATAGGCAGTAAATAAATAAATAAAGTAACCTAAAAAATAAAAAAACGATAGAAACCGATGCGAAAAATAAAAAAACGAAAAAACCGACGCTTTTTGGGAGAGAATAAAAAACGAAAAAACCGTTCTTTACAACTATGACTTTATCAAATTGTTGGGAAAAATTTCATTTCTTTCGGAAAAATTGTGCCCTCCCTGAAGATGTATAAATTAAAAAATAACTGGATATATGGACTTGTTATCTGGTATTATTTCCCAATGAGTCTACACTCTGCAACATCAGTAGAACATTAAGTCAGTCTTCTGTTATTGGGTTCCGAATAGTAGTTATTAGTTAACGTTTGCTCTACTTTCGAGAAAGCTCTTTCGGCTTTAGCACTACAAACTGGAATTGTTGCAAAATATAGTCAACATGGTATGTAGTGTACTTTGGAAGAGCATCAGCAGGACATGAATTCAAAGCATTGGCGTAGGCAAGGGGGGGTTTCGGGGGTTAAAACCCCCCCATTGGCTCCGAAAAAAAAATTTTTAAGGTTATTTTTCCATGTAAGTAAGAAAAAATAGCAAAAAACAGGGTTTCCGGCCATAAAACCCCCCCCATGAAAAATTCCTGGCTACGCCACTGATTCAAAGCCGTAATTGCTGAAGAAGTATATGAAGATGTGATGCCAAAACTTTCTTTCATACGACACATTGAGTAATGAGTAGGCAAGTTCTGTTAAAATTTCAATGGGGACCATGGCCGGATTGGCTCCCTGCATGGGTCCACCCCTTATTAATAGTTATTTGTTTAGAACTAGTTGTAAGTGTTGTTAGTGTTAATATTTTTAACATTTTACTATGAATATATACACGAATAGACATACATTGTATGCCATAAATCATAGTCGGATACTGTTGAAAGATTGTTTCTTTTCGTTGTATCATATTACGGTATGTAATTGTGTGAGACGCTTAGATTTTAATGACATTTACACGTATATATCAATTCTCCTGGCCATGACTGACCCTGCAAAAATCTTGTGGGCGCACATGGATGGAGGGACCACGCCCCATGGAAATTTGGAATGGGGGGCCATGGCCGGATTGGCTCCCCTGGATCCGCCCATGATCACATGTGAGGCATTTCATCGACAGTAGGCTAAATAGATTATTCACGCAGGCGCTGGTGTAAGTAAACGCCATTGTTTTATTCTTTGCCTATATGGACACTGGAGCGATAGAAGGTACCAACGGAAGTCACAATTAAGTTACAATAAACTGTAATAATTATTACAATGTATACGCTACAATAGATTGCAGATAGGTAAATATATATCTAGGCGACACGTCGTGGACTATAGTTGTGATAATTTTTATGTAGGCCTATCACCATGCACGTCTTGCTACGGTCGAATTAACACAGTATATAGAAGAGAACAGTGCTTGGTCGTTTGAGACCAGATCAATATAATGACAGGATCGATGAATGAATGAATGAATGAACGAACGAACGAACGAACGAATGAACGAATGAAAGAATGAATGAATGAACTATGAACGAATGAACGAGTGAATGAATGAATGAAGGAAGGTGTGTATAACTGTATATAGTTATAACTGCTGCTAGCACTTCCTATCAACGGCTTCTTCAGGACTAGCCTTAAAGTAGCCATGGATAGAAAATTCTAGCAACTTCTTTTTCTCAGCCTTGACATATGAGGACAGGTGACCACAGTCATCTTCCTCGCCGCCTCATCCTTCCATCGACAACATGAGGCGAATGTCCTCGACTAAGCTTACTCATGAGCGTAGTTCTGTTTGCAAGGACGCACACGCGGAGTATAGAAATATTGAACCAAATATTATTTCTGCCTTGGATTTCAACCTTTGTGCCTCCCGATTAAAAGGGCAACGCGCCTGCCAAAGTTTGCTGTCATTACACTGACTATCAGGCAACTGTGTATATATTAGGCCTAATAAGTGAAAAAGTTGAGGCCATTACACTGACTATCAGGCAACTGTGTATAATATATTAGGCCTAATAAGTGAAAAAGTTTGCTGTCATTACACTGACTATCAGGCAACTGTGTATATATTAGGCCTAATAAGTGAAAAAGTTGAGGCCATTACACTGACTATCAGGCAACTGTGTATATATTAGGCCTAATAAGTGAAAAAGTTGAGGGCGATTGCGATGTAATGTGATGCAATGGTAAGTTTCACATAGCCTATAGGTTATGTATTCAACAGATGAACTGTCGTCTGCGAACTATAATTCAAAATACTCGATCGATGAAGTCTATTAATGTTCGATCAATAAAAGTTGAAAAGAAATGACTTGTCTTATTCTTCTATAGTTATAGGTTTAGTCGTTTAGGCTGCAGCCCTGAAGGTTAGGGTCTCCTGAATGTTAGGCTCTCCTGTAGCTAATAGGCAGTGTTTAATCCAGAATCTCCGGATGGAGAGTTCCCCTCCCCTGCAGAAATGACATTTTCTCCGAACCCCCCTTCAGAGAAGTTGGTAAAATGATAGTAGGCCCACTGACCCAGTTTCAGTTGCTGATTACATTATTGTGTTAAAAACTTGTCTGAAGAAGAAGAAGAAGAAGGCGTCGACGACGACGACGATTAAAAAGAAGAAGAAGATGTGCAGTCTCTTAAGGTATAGGCCTATAGCCCTGAGGTAGCATGCATGAGATATACGAGTGGTTAGCGACCTATCATTCTTTGCCTCGGCATGTGTGAATGAATGGCCAGTCTCATTTCTCGCCATCACATAGGCCTATCTTCCTTTTGAATCGATATGCCGGTAGCCTAGCGTAGGTCAAAGCACTAGTCTTATCAAAGTTGGCTATAATAGGAGTGCAGATGAACTCCACCACTGGTTGCACTCTGCCAGTGGATCTGTGCAGTTTTAGAAGCACTTCTGTACAGTTAAAACTAGCAAAAAGGCCATTGCCCTCCGATTGGAAGTTATTTACCATGGAGGATGGGAAGGGAAAGAAGGGGTTGTGCAGTTCTAAAAATTTCGTAGAAACAGCATCAGCCCATTATAGACGCCGACGCTGATAACAATGAACGGTATCACGCACTGTTACACCGATGGTCTTCCATAATAAACACAGGCGCAGCCTGTGCACCCCGCCTTGCTTAATGAGGCGAAGAATATAGTTGTGGCCCTATCATCCGATCCCCGGCACGACCACAAAAATTGGGCCGCTAGGTTATGGATGTGCCTTTTCCTAACGGCGCGATGCGAACGGCCCTAATCGGATTGATATAGGCTAACTATGTTGGCATGGCACTGCGATTCTTAGCTGTCTGGGTAGGTCGATAAACTGCGTTGCCAATAAAAAATACATTTGATTGCATTCACATCCAGCATTCCGGTAATGTTCCCAGCCAATACAATGACGTTAACGGTAGACGTGTCAGATTTAACTAACAGGAAACGGAAAACGATAATACAAAGGTGGAAGCCTGGTATAGGCCTATTCTGCGTCACCATTGTTGCGAATTGATTATATAGAATCTTCTGATGATGATGATGACGACGACGACAACGACGACGACGATGATGATGATGATGCTGAGTTTTCTGCCCGAAGGCAGAGGGTGCATTGGCTTTTACGCCCCTGGGGATGAGATGAGTGACGTGGTTTTCCGTTGCTTTCCTCACAGACAATTGTGGGTGAGCAACTTGTCCAATGTCGTTACGTAGTGACTTGATGTAGTTTCTCTTTGATATTGATTACAAACATAACGCAGCAACAAAACACCAGTCCTGCTCTTTACTTTCCTTCATAACGCAATTAAGCACACAGGAAGCAATTACATGCAATAATTATGGTCTATTGCTGCAATTATATGCAATATGGTATACAGTGTTTAATCTAGTCCCCCTCCTCTGGGGGAATTGAGGTTTCTGGGGGGAGACAATTGATAGCTCACTTATATTTATACTCACTGTTTATCAGAGCAAACGTTGCTACTTGCTCATAGTCTTATATTTCCAGGATCTTGCCCAAGAGGTGTCTGAATAAACATTTTGTCTGTCATTGACACCTTGGCAATTTTTTTTAAATTTGAATTTCATTGCTTTAACAGCAAAATTATGAATCTGACAGATTCCTTATTTACCAACTTGTTGGTCATCTTGCATTATTCTTGCTAAATGACTTCATAGTGACCTGCGGCTACATTGGTACCCTGTTTCTATTTAAATAGCAGTAACAATGATCATCTGGCAATATCAGAGCTATTTGATAACAATTATTCGAGATAAGACTAAATAAAATCGTGTTTTCGCTACTTTTTGTTGCGTTACGTTTTTGAATCGTCAGAAAACGGTGGTGGTATCACTAAAAGTGATATAACTTTTGTTCTGTTTGAAATATTCTGGTGAAATCTGTCTATCATGTGCAAATAATATTTTATGAATTGTGTTGAAGACTATAAAATTTCATTTCGAAATTCTTTCTTTTGGCCAAGATAATGGCAAAAAACATTAGGGGATACTTTTTTTGGCCCACCCTGTATACGCATACATGCATATAACATTACATAATTATGTATATACATGTGCTTGTATGTATGTGTGCAAGGCCGTAGCTAGGGGTGTTTTTGGATGTTTGAACACCCCCGAAATAGAAAATGGAAACAATAAAAGAATGCATTTACTAGCACATGATGTAAAGTCCAAAAAATAAAACCGCGAAAACACTCCCCTTCGACATGAAAAATGGAAAAAATTGAATGATTTGGTGACATTTTCTGAAGATTTCGGCCGGATGACTAAAAAAGGTCATTAGTTTTTCGGACGGGAAACTGAAGGAACACATCCCCCAAATCAAATCCTGGCTACGGCCTTGTAGGCCTGTGTGTGTGTGTGTGTTTGTGTATGTGTTTGTGGATCGGGCTCATTGTCCTAGAATAATGGAATATTTGCCAGACAATGCCAATAATAATTATAATGGCGTCTGGGAGCAGTAGTTGACAACTGTGAATTTTTTGTTGTCATGGATGCAACCGTGTATGCACCGAAACAAACCAGACACTCACTGCTGCTGAATCAGATACAACTTTGGCCAACTGCAAATGTAAGCTGGTACTTCTTAATAAAAGATTGTTTCTAAATTTACCAACATGAAATTTAGGATAGCGAGTCTTGTAATTGCGGCAATGTTTAGACTCTCCCTGACAGAGTCTCCGTCTGTCGTATTTATGCCAAAAGGAAGGCAGTTTTCTCTTGTGAAGGAACCAAGCTATGTCGCTGCCGACGGCCCACTTCAGATCTTCATCGGGGCAAGAACCGTGATTTCCTGCGCCGCGCGTTGCTCACAGCTGGCCAGTTGCAACAGCTTCAGTTACAAAGCCATCGAGCAAGTCTGCAA
This sequence comes from Lumbricus terrestris, assembly GCA_949752735.1. Classification (NCBI taxonomy): domain Eukaryota; kingdom Metazoa; phylum Annelida; class Clitellata; order Crassiclitellata; family Lumbricidae; genus Lumbricus; species Lumbricus terrestris. Next base: position 23,306,451 of record OX457052.1, on the reverse strand, counting down.
AGTCTTTGCTGCCAATACGCCTCAGTATTCCAATGATGGAAACTTGTTTTATTACCAGGTAAGCCTATGAAATTGTTGTGACAAGTGATTCATGGAGTCCATTGGCTAACACGGTTAATATATTTTATACATGTGCTTATCTTATATTTCAGTAAGTCGGTGTGTTTGGTTGTTAGATTAACACGGTCACAGGGAGGGAGGGGAGGGACAGAGCGGAGGTAGGAAGGGGAGTGAGGTAGTGAAGGGAGGGAGAGGGAGGGAATGGAGGGGCCGGGAACGCGCAATTCCTAAAATTTCCGGGCAACGCCGGGTACCCCAGCTTGTAATATAATATTATCATAGGCTACACATCACCTAGCCTGTCTCTTTGTTAAAGTTTCTATACATATGCAAGATGGCATGGATCGACGGCTGCAATGGCTGTCGATCCCCACCATGCAGCCCATCAAATACGGTTCAAACCGTTCAATGAATTGTTTACGGGTATTTCGTCTTCCGTGTATATTTCTTAGGCTAATACTTACAAAGGAGTTTGGGTAGGTGTGTAAAAATACATGTAGCATTGTAGCTATTGTCAGTATCACGTGCTACATGTATATATCCTCCATTAAAGCTATCCGGGGGAATGAATTGATTTTCCCCGGATGGAATATACTGGTATATACTCTCCGGGGGATAGGCCATTCTATCCCTATTTTTGACAAATGTGTATAATTGAAAATTTATGCTGTAATCAAAATTTAAAGTGGCTCTAATTGTTGTAATAGTCCTAAGCAATGTTTAGGTCAAATCAACTCAAATTTATTTAGTGGCTCTAATTAAGTGTTCTAACGTGTTCTAATTGCCCTAGATCCAAAGCAAACAAAATTATCTAGTAGGAATAAACCTGCCTGTTTGTGTCATTGTTCAAAAATAAAGCAGATGGAAGTAAATTTGCAAAAATAAATACACGCGGAAGTGACTTCTTCAACTTCTCTTGATCTGGGGGATACGATTAATACTGGGGATACACTACTTAATTCGTGACAACGGCCCTGAGCCATTTCTGGTCCCATGCAGTGTTGTTTTGTTCGCAAAGTTCTGCAAAACGACAATTTGAGAATAAAGTTAAAATTTGTTATTTTAAGGCTTACTGAGTTTTAATTGAGTGATTATATTTTGTGTGACTGATAACGAAAACTAAAAATTGAAATTTTAGAAGCCTAATTAAGTTGATTGGTGTTTTTATCGCTTTATATAACTAGTCTCTATATGAACCATTAAAATTTGGTTCAGTGTTGCAGAGCGTTTCTGGGGACGGCGTCATCTTATTGAAATCAGTCAAAATGTAGGCATAGCACTTAAAAACCGGTGTCGATTTTCCAGGAGGTGGCATTAAGTGCGTCTTCTTGCCCCTATGTGCTGGCGCCAATGATTGAAAAACTGCTACACATGATTCGTAGTTCTACTTTTTATGTTTTAAAATAATTAGACGTAAACAATGATAATTTTGTGCTATCTTGCAGTTTGTTTCGATCCAATCCCCATCGCTTGATAAGAACTACAATTTCAGCGCAGTTCCTTTCGCAGAATTGGTCACTTTGACGACAAAGCATGAAATTTCCAGTTCTACAAAGGATTCCACAGAAACTTCAAGTTCTTTTGCGCCAATACAAACATCCACTGTCAGTTCTAAATATAATAGCACTTCGCCTGCCGCAAGCCCTAAAACTCTCTCTACCACAAGACGTCTTACAACTACATCCATCTCAGCAACTACTTCCTCAATGAAAATCCCACCAGTCAACTGTTCATTTCCGTTCACGCTCGGTGGTGCTCTATACTACAAGTGCGTCGTCGATAACAAAAGCTCGAATGATGTTGGATGCTTCGTCGCCAATCGAACGTGGTTCGGCTGTTTACCACCATTGGGTGAGCAATAACAGTTATAATACTGCCTGCCATTATTTCTGCGACCATTAGTAGGACCCATACGGGGCTCTATAAATATGAGATGTTTTCGGGGAATATGGATCTAACATGGGCTCCGCACGTGTAAGCATGCTGGTATACGAAAGTTCGTTATTTCAAACACACTAAGATTTAGCATATAATTGCAATTGACAACAATAGGCCTAAGTGCATTTGTTCTCAGTAGCCAAATTCTATATCCATTATTATGCTTGGTTGCCTATATAATTATATAGCTACCAAGCAAGCACCATTATTCTATGCATGGGTAGCCCAAATGTTATAGAGTCAGACTGGATCCTTGGGTTAACTTTAAAAACCATATTCAAAATTGAGAGAGCAAAGAAATTTACGTTCCGTATCTCATGTAGGCTATGAAAGATCTGTAGGCCTATTTCAAAATGCAAAGTAGGCCTATGAATGTTTTTCATTAGAACTCAACAATGATGGCAGATGTTGATTCCATAGCCTTTACGCCTACTCTTTTCTTCAACTACATGTATGTATACATTAACTATCTCATTGACTCCAAGAAAACTGTTTTAGATAGTCATGTATTAATCTGTAAGTATGATAGGCTGACATTATTATTGCAAGTTTGATATCATCATTTAAATTTTTTAATCGAGTTTCAATCTTTTCCCGTGACCAAAACGCCCATTATACAACGTCATGCCAACGAAATCACGCTATTCACTGTTTAGATTTCCAAGCACAAATTACAACTATTGAGGAGAAGTTCCCATGGGATAAAGAGCCTCGTCTGCTGATATCTATCCACAACTGGATCGTCATCTCACAGCGAATCGACGGATCCGTGAGTTTCATTCGCAACTGGACCGACTACAAGAACGGTTTCGGTAACATCACCGGCGTCTCATCAAACTTCTGGCTGGGAAACGAGAACCTTTACCAACTGACGAAAAACGGAAACTGCCAGCTGAGAGCCGAGTTGCAATTTAATCAAACAGGTGGGTGGTACTCGGCGGAATATAGTTCGTTTTCCGTTGGCAGCGAGGCGGAGGGATACATGCTTCACGTGGCCGGATATTCCGGAGACGCCGGCGATTCACTTATCCGGTCGGATCCGTACTATGTCTCCGACGGAATGAAGTTCTCAACACCAGATGTCGATAACGATTTCGGAAAAGCAAACTGTGCTCTTAAATACCTAAGTGGTTGGTGGATGAATGCTTGCTACTCGGCAAATCTCAACGCAATTTACGGCACTGGAGATATGGTCTGGTATGCGATCGTCGACGATCTAAAGTTGCTTAAAGATGGTTCGCTCATTACGGCTCGTATGATGATCAAGACAGCCAGTTAGACCAACATGATGATGTCCGTATACGGTCGCATGGGACACGGTGTAACTTTCCACAAAAAACTATGTATAAAGACGATTATCGTACGCGTTGGACCATAATTCTATTCCAGAATTAGTATGCACCAGTAATTTTTATCACATGTGAGGTAGGCCTATTTCTTCCACAGTAGGCTGCATAGTTGTCCATGCAAGCGCTGATGTAGCCTAATTAGGCCGAACGCCATTGTTTTAGGCTTTGCGCATTAGACACTGCAGGAGCGATTGAGGGTACTATATAACGGCAGTCATAATGACGCTACAACAAACTCTAATGACAATTAGGCTACAACAGATTGCAGATAGGCTTGTAGCTTAGGCCTCTTCTATATATCTAGGCTAAACGTTGTGAACTCTTAATAGTTGTGATAGTTTAAATGTAGGTCTGTAACCATTTTTTTGCTACGGTTGAATTGAGACATTCTATAGAAGAGAACAGAGCTCGCTCGGTCCCTTGAGAATTATTTATCGGAAGCCCGAGGAATGAATGAATGAATGAATGAATAAACAAGTGAGCGAGTGAGTGAGTGAGCGAATGAGTGAGTGGGTGAATGAATTGATGAAGAATGAACGAGTGAGTGAGTGAATGAGTGAGTGGGTGAATAAATGAACGAGTGAGTGAGACAGTGAGTCAAAGAGTGGGTGAATGAATGAATGAAGAATGAATGAATGAATGAGTGAGTGAGTGAATGAATGAATGAATAAACGAATGAGTGAATGAATGAATGATGAATTAATGAATCAATGAATGAATCAAAGAACGAGTGAATGAGTGAGTGATTGAGTGAGTGAGTGAATCAATGATTGAATGAAGGAATGTATGACCGAACGAATGAATGAATGAATGAAGTGGTGAGTGACGAGTGAGTGAGTGAATGAGTGAGTGAGTAAGTGAATAGATAAATGAATGAATGAATGAATGAATATTTGAGTGAGGGAAGATAGATGTGCAGATAGTTGCAATAGCACTTATTTATACCCGTGAGTGAATGAGGACTAGCCTTAAAGTATCCATGGATAGGAAGTTCTAGCGACTTATTTTTCTCAGCCTTGGCATAATATGAGGACAGGTGACCACAGTCATCTTCCTCGCCGTCTCATCCTTCCACTGACAGCATGAGAGGCGAATGTCCTCGACTAAGCTTACTCATTATAGTTGAGCTGGATTTATATATATATATATATATATATATATATATATATATATATATATATTATGGTGTTTTTAAGGTACATGTGAAATTTTCAAATAAAATATTTTTTAACGACCAAATGAAATTATCGTGCCAAATCATGTGTAAACTGAATATCTGAAATTATATCTCGATAGCTGAACATTTAGGATTTGCTCAAGAGGACTGAAGTTAGAAACTCGGTTGCATTGCAAGCATTACAATCTACGATTTAAATAGCCTACATGCGAGCTGCATGCTATAGAACCCTTCTCAGTGACCAGTTACCAACAAATAAACATTCAGGATCATGTCGTTACTGATTATGATGTTGTTTTTGTCACTGGTCATGTGTTGCAAATGGTGGGAAGTGGTTCTTTTCATTATTGTATCATATATGGCAGGCGCAATGCAAAATTGATTACTAAAAAGCAGAGATTTAGTTGATAGGCGGTACTGATATCACTTCGGCTATGCGATGCTGTCTTCACAAAAGACTTGTAAGGAGAGGTTCCCATGCAAGGTACTGCTCAATTTACGCATGCACCAAGGAATCAGAGTCTGGTTGACAACGTATAAGAGACAGTAGCAATTGTACATTTCAATTTGGGAGAGATGATCTTGCAACACTGGATGCAGAGATTCTTCTGAGCCACAGGTTCCCCTTACTCTTCACTTGAATGAAATGCCAGATGATACAGGGACAAGGCGATAATGGTATATTTCTTAAGGATGATACCAAGCGGTTGGCCATCCCTCAACTCCAATCAGTGACAGCTATGCTGTCATGTCAGATTCTTGTTGGCTGACATCCGAAGCTGAGGATTGAAAGAAAAATCCTGGCCACGTGTTTTGACACAATGGCGAGTAACACGGGCTGCAAGGGTGGCATCATGCATGAAGCTGGAAACAGAATTGGGAACGGCCTCTTGAACCTTGCCATCGTTGCCTATCGATATCGTGCATCTGAAATTACTTGGGGAAAATGTTTCACTGCATGATTCTGGAAGGACTCCAGTTTTTAGTCAAGAGCTACTATAGAGCTAATATTCAGTTTCCAAAGATGAATTCCACCAAAGGGAATAAAGTTCAGGTAACCAGATGCATTTCACTGATGGCGTTGGACGTCATATGCGATTTACATGATCGAGTTATGGCTTTTCAGTTATCAATTTTCCATTCAGAAACGTCAGAGCACAGCGAGGATAATCTCAACCATCCTACTTTGAATCATTTACTTGAAGTGTTACTCTCTGTGACAGCAACCTAGTCTCACGTGAAACACTACTTCACCTGTAGGCCTATACCTGAAAAACCAAGCCCAAAGGGGATTCCATACTTACCACGCCAGAGAAGTCTTACATGTTGCCATAACAGTATTTTCCCGACACCTTTGATTTTTTTTCTAAGAGACCCTGGTTCGCCACAGCTCTTTGACGAGTCATAGACTACTGTAACAGCATGCGCAACGAATTTGATAGTTTGGAATCTGATCTCATGAGGGGCTTCGTATACTGTACCCAGGCTACCACAAAAATAATAAAGATCCTCGGATTGCGCTACTCACTCCGAGATTGAGACTCACAACGATGGTAGTGAGTTAGAACAATCACACCGTTGAGGCAAAATTAAGTCATCATATCTGTCCCGACCTAAGAGTGACGAATGATCTGGCATAGTGACTCTTATGCAGTCCTTCAATGAAGTCCTAGTCCCAAATAAGGGAGTGAAACAATTTGTTCTGCAATGGTCAAGTAAAACCATTTTTTTCATATGTACTAAGAGGGATAAACTATGACAACTTACAGTACTTTTTTGGATTTTGCCTTATATCTGATGTTAATGTGTTCAAATTTGCGTGGATATGTGAAAATGACAATGTGTCACAATGTCGCCTAAGTGGCTATTCTTCCGGTGCTTTGAGCAAGTCCTAAATCTATTCGGATTTTCATATAATTTGGTGGATAACTATATTTCTAAAGGCGGAACACAAAAACATATTGGTCGATGTTATCATCGGAATTTTAATTTTTAGACACACCCTAATATATACAGGGTGGGCCATAAAAAAAGACCCCCCCTAGGTTTTTTGCCAATATCTTTACCAAAAGTAAGAATTTCGACATGAAATTTTACAGTCTTAAAGACAATTCATATTTACATTTGATGGCCAGATTTCATCAAAATATTTCAAACAAACCAAAAGTTATGCCACTTTTAGGAAGGCCCCCACCGTTTTTTGACGATTCAAAAACGTAACGCAACAAAAAGTAGGTTTTTGCCAATATCTTGGCCAAAAGTACGAATTTCGAAATGAAATTTTTCAGGTTTATAGACAATTCATATTTACATATGATGGCCAGATTTCATAAAAATATTTCAAACAGAACAAAAGTTATACTACCTTTAGTGAGGCCACCCTACGTTTTTTGATGATTCAAAAAAGTAACAAAAACGGTGGGAGGCCTCACTAAAAGTGGCATAACTTTTGGTTTGTTTGAAATATTTTGATGAAATCTGGCCATCAAATGTAAACATGAATTGTCTTTAAGACTGTAAAATTTCATGTCGAAATTCTTACTGTTGGTAAAGATATTGGCAAAAAACCAAGAGGGGTCTTTTTTTATGGCCCACCCTGTAGCCTATATATATAAAATTATATATAGGATATATCAAAGTGTATTAATACACTTTGAGGGTATATATATATATATAGGGGCGCGGTGGTGTATGTGTAACGCGGTGGTATGTTCGTTGCCTTGCAGCAGGAGGATTGCAGGTTCGAATCCATCTCAAGTCGCAGCGTAGGGAACTTGGGCAAGTCCTTCACTTACAATTGCTCAGCGCTTCGGCGTGAAACTCCGATGCAGTGTCCGCGCTGTAGTCGGGGGCGCCTCTGAGTAGTAGCTTGAAGAGGCGCTATAACAAGTACGCTTACAAACAAACGAAGAAATAATATAGAATTATATATTCATTTATTCATTCATTCGGATATTTATATAGCGCTCTTTCAAGGAAATCTACTCAGAGGCGCTCCCGACTCCAGCGCGCCAAAAAGAACAGTTTTGAGTTTAGTAAGTAGGGATCCTGGTAGAGTCCCAGGGTGTAGGCGTAGCTCAAAAGGAAGGCCATTCCAGACCACTGGACCAACCACAGAAAAGGCTCTATTCTTCATTTCCGTGAGGCATGTTGACCTGCTTCACAGAAACGATCAATTCTTGTGCCTGTATTGGAGCGAGATGGTTTAGATGTTAGCGATCCTGTTAACCATCGTCCATTATTGCAAATGTAACTTTTCTCTCTAAACTTCTAGAGCGCATTGTTGCTAGCCAGTTGATTGCATACATGTATTTAGGTGTTAATGAACTGATGCCTTCGTAACAGCCTAGCTTCCAGAGGAACCACTCCACAGATACCCTTTTGCTCCGGCTTCTTTCAGACCTGTACTCCGCTATGGACCATGGTCAGGTTACGCTCTTGGCTCTTTTGATGTTTCTTCTGCTGTTGATTCTGTGGACCACTCCATCCTCCTGCAACGTCTTTCTACATCCTTTGGGCTGGTTGGACAGCCTCTAGAATGGTTGCGTTCCTTCCTCTCTGACCGTTCAAACTGTGTGGTTGTTGGATCCTCTAGGTCCCTCTGGGTTCCTGCTCCTTTTGGTGTTCCCCAGGGTTCCGTACTTGGCCCCTTATTATACCTTCTCTACATGGCTGATCTTTGTCCTCTACTTGAGTCCCGGGGTCTCCTCCACCAAATCTTTGCTGATGACACTCAAGCTTGCATACATTCTAACCCATTGGATTCAGTTAGCACTGTGCACCTAATGTGTCTGACTGTAGACGCCCTTTCCTCGTGGATGGCGTCAAATCGGCTTCTCCTAAATCCCAGTAAGAGACAATTCATTTGGCTGGGTGGCCGTCGGCAACTTCAGAATATCGATCTGCCTCTGCTAGCTCAAATCTTCCCCGACATTAGTTTCTCTTCCACGGTTCGTGACCTGGGTGTCACTCTCGACTGTGAACTCAGTCTCCAGCATGTCAACCTTGTTGCTCGAAGCTGCTACTGTATACCACCTTCGTCAACTTCGAGTGATTGCACGCTCTCTCTCTCATGATGCGCTGGTAGTTCTTGTTCATGCCTTCATAACCAGTCGAATCGACCATTGTTGCTCAATCCTTGTTGGCCTCCCCCTGGGGTTCTGGGACGGTTAGATCGTGTTCTGCGCTCTGCTGCCCGGCACATTGGACGAATCCCTAAATTTTCCTCTGTTTCTACCTACATGCGTGATGTGCTGCATTGGTTGCCACTAGCCCAACGCATCCATTATCGAATTGCTGCCCTGGTTTCTCGCTGTATCCTTGGTTGTGCCCCATCCTACCTGCGCGTTCTTTGTCGCCCAGTCTCTGAGATTGAAGCGCGTCGGGCCCTTCGCTCTGCTGCGAATGGACAATTAACTGCTTGTTCCACGGGCTCGCTTGTCTACCAGACAGCGCCGAGCTTTCTCGGTCGTGGGGCCGTCAATCTGGAATGGCCTCCCCCTAACCTCCATCTCCTCCATCTGACCAGTCAATTCTTATTCCTTAAGTCCCTTAAATCGTTTTTCTTTTGCCGTGGCTGGGCTGGGAGCGCCTCTGAGTAGTTTCTTGAAGGGGGCGCTATATAAATGCTAATAATGAATGAATGAATGAATGAATGAATTATTTAAAATACTAGATCGATGAAGTCTATTAATGTTCGATCAATAAAAGTTGAAAAGAAGTAATTAACTTAATTGTCTTGTTCTTCTAACTAGAGGGTTTAGTCAGAGGCTTAATTATGATCTCTTTTTAGTCTTCGTCCAGAAACTGTTAAAACCCCGTGGCAACTCCGGTTATTTGAAGTCTTTTTTAGCCTTATGCTACTTAGGCTAATAATATTCTCTCTCTCTCTCTCTGTCTGTCTGTCTGTCTGTCTGTCTGTCTCTCTCTCTCTCTCTCTCTCTCTTTCTCTCTCTCTCTCTCTCTCTCTCTCTCTCTCTCTCTCTCTCTCTCTCTCTCTCTCTCTCTCTCTCTCTCTCTCTCTCTCTCTCTCTCTCTCTCTCTCTCTCTCTCTCTCTCTCTCTCTCTCTCTCTCTCTCTCTCTCTCTCTCTCTCTCTCTCTCTCTCTCTCTCTCTGTCTCTCTCTCTCTCTCTCTCTCTCTCTCTCTCTCTCTCTCTCTCTCTCTCTCTCTCTCTCTCTCTCTCTCTCTCTCACCTTCCTGTTTCCGCTGACTTGATTGAAAGCTTCTTGAAACATGATGGAGCGGGCAATCCTGTGCAAATCTCATGTAAATCTCTGAATGAGGGGGTGGCATACCCGGTTTGACCAACTGTCTTTCCCACCCTCTGCAGATTTCGTGTCGTACGTATCGTCACTTTGGTCTGGCGACCCTTGTTGAGTCTTGTTATCCTCGCGGCCTCTGCTGCCATGCCGTGAGTGCACAAGGTCGTCCTTCTCTTCGCTCTACTATAGCAGGGTGTGCTCTTGCATCGCCCAATTTGCAGACACAGCTAGGCCTATGGCCAAGCAGAATCGTGCATTCTCAATCGGTGGATGCATGGGTCCCTCGCTTTGGACCGGATTTTCCTTTTGGCGCTGCACATGTCCAACGGTTCACTCTGACTCGTGTGGACCTATAGCCTACCATGCGCATAATTTCAAAAACTGTCCTCTTATAGGCCTAAGTGTTTAATTTCATAACTCAGCCTCTCGATCGTTGCCTCGAAGCTCGATCCCCACAGGTATTTCACTTGAACATTGCTTTTTTACATAGCCTATCCTTCGCTTTCCCCAACCTCTCACGCCGTTTCAACATATATAATGGCAGAAGGAATTCGATTGATTAAAACCATAATTATTATGCCTCATTGAACGAAACGTACCATTAGACATGCGCTACAAAATACGCTTAGATCAAATTCGGACGACAGAGAACCAGCGTGTGGAACTAAATGGCGACTGCGGTGTAAACTTTAGGAGTTTGGGAGTGATTTTTGACAAACTTGAAGTTAAGGATAATTTTGGACTCAAGTAATTCTTTTTCATAACGGCAATAAGTTAGATGGATCCGCAGTCGATAATCACACAAGTTTCTCCGGAGGAACGGCCGCTTAATTCGACACCGACCACTGCTGAAAAAGGTACAGAGCTACCGTAACACTCAGAGGATTTAAGAAGCTGTAATGTAATGTCACTGTAATGTTATAGCTAGCATTTCTCTTCATTTTTGGATGAAACAGTCAGACGGCGGTTTTAAGAATCCGTTTATCTGCAACTGCGGTGGATGTATTTCTTTGAGAAATGACTCTTTTCCGATGAGCAATCGTACGTATTCAACATTACACGAATGATATTTATTGTGGCCTTGCTTTGCCCTGTCCTGTGTAGCACGCTGCTTGAGTAACTCATTTTCAACGAAAGCATTTCTTTTATTAAGCGTAACTACAATCTATAATGCTGCAACAAGGTATTAGCAGTTGCTGTTTTTTATACGAGGCTTGTGGTCAGCAAAACGGAAGTGTGTACAAAATATTAAATCTGCCACTGACCTGACATGATAAGATTGTGTGAAGAAACTTAACCGAAGATGATTAATTTTTTTCTGTATGAGTCGTGGTTTGTCTGCAGTCAACTCATGGGCCAGAGTTTAAAGTTTCTGTTATGAAAGGTTAATAATTTGGGTTGGCGTCTTTCTGTGCTTTTGTGATGTTCTTAAAGAGTAGTTTTTTTGAATCAAACGGTGATAGCCTACGTGTACCATCAGTAGCATTGTTTAGTTTTGCTGTTAGCTTTAGTTATTATTAATAATGCTATAGCAAATGCAGGAAAGTAGAGAAAATTTAATGACAACATGACAATAATGATACACTTGCTACAAAGTGTTTAATGTTTGTTACACATACTTAAGATGATAATCAAACATATGATCCCTTAGTTCTAGGCCTGCCACCTAAATTTATTCGTTGATATCCTATAATCTTCAAAAGATAGGAAATTACCATACAAATTGCTGAAATAACGCTGATTATAAAAATCATGATTCCACAAACTTCGCCGCTACTCCAAAGGCACTGAATATTCCAGGATGCTAGATTTTTGTTGGGTGTTTTCATTTAGGTTTTCATTACATGTTTTCATAAACCTCCCGCTGTATTTGGATACTGATAATTTGGAAAGTTTCTAAATTACTCTATCCCCATGCATGTAGGGGAGTCCGGCTTATTCACTTGTATGGTGCTCAGATTTTGAAGGTAAATCAGCTTGGTTTTCAGTGGACATGGTACTATATTTATGTTAATTTGTTTGAAAAATTAATTTGTTGAGTTACGGTATCCAAATTATAGAAATAAATAATCTTTGTTTAATTTCAAACTAACACAGCGAAGTACGACTGCAATTCATAGTAAGTAAGTAAGTAAGTATATACTTTAATGGACCGCCTGCAAACGCACTGCGGGAACATCAATCAGTTATGAACAACAATGAATATATATATATATATATATATACACATAACTAAATAATCAATAGGCCTAATAAAGTAAGTGAAAATGCAGTTAATCTCATTGTTACATAAAGTATGCTAAATAGCAGAATAAACATATCGATAGTCATTTATATATCATTCATGTAATAAAACCTTTCCTAGTTAATGTATCAGCATGAACGAATAATCATGAGTTATTACAGGAGTCGAATTTAACTGTCAACAGCGATGCAAGGCGACCATCACGACCTACTGCTCAGTTTACCAATGCCATCTACCGAATGGAAGGTTGAGTGGACCTTTGAAGGATCACGAGATAACCTCAGTGATGATAATTACATAATTTTTTAGTCTTGTCATATCAGGCTTGACCTTAATCTCCAATATGGTGCACCTGACGGCACTCGTAATGTAGCCAACTGGAGTAGCGGTCCCTTACACTAACTCTTAGAGTGAGATATTGGGTATTGAGTAGTAGCATCTTCATGTTGCTAGCCTCTGAATGGGAGGACTTGTGCGCAGCCAGTGCTCTGTGTCGTAGCGTAAACTTTCCACAGTCAGTTTGTGGTAGGTTGATTTCATTACTTTACGGCCGAGGTTGGTTGGGTGCTGGCAGAAGAGAACTTGTGAAATATAGATTCTCTTCCGGGAACTGTGTCTTGGATTCTCAACCCAGCATACACTGGAATACTAACTCCATAAAAGTTGTGCTAAAATTCCATCTTAAACTATGCTCGTGTGGCGACCCCACACTAGGTCCCCTCAAGAGCTGTCTATGTGAGTAAACATTTGTTGATAAGTTTCTATCCTGAAGGATACAGTCTAGCAGGCTGGCACTACCAACAGCAACTGAAATGAATACCAAAAGTTTATTTGATGACAATTCTGGTTATAGACCCATGATGTAGACTTGAAGTTGAAGCTGCATCCTCCAATGATCTGTGGCTGAATCCTGTTGAAGAATTTACAGGCTGTGGATTCTTGCAAGAGCAGGTGTTCTTCAATTTGCCATCATGTGACCACTTTACTCATGCGATGTCATAATGTCACACTCGTTCGGTGCATGCAGTAATCTGCAGACCGCGAGTTTCACTTGAAGTGTTTAATCATGTCAGGAGGCAAACATATTACGTCAATGTGACTTATAATAACAGTAAAGATAGTGAAATTATTCAAATTTATTTTACTTTGCTATTTTTCTATATTATTTTATAATATATCTCTTGGATTATATCTGATTTCTTAAGGAAATTCTTATCATCTACTTCATAAATGTGTTTTGTATTGAAATTTCGAATTGACATGAATTCGTTTTATATTGAAACAGTTACAATCCAGTTTTATTGTGTTTTGTATTGAAATTTTAGACGGACTGTTATTTTATGTTGTTACTCAGCTTAGCCAAACACATGGTCATCCATGGACTGAGCCCCTAAAAAAAGGCCATCCGGTTTTTTGACATGTAAAACTGAAATATTTCCACCAAATGACTAAAAAAAGTTGTCAGAATTTTTGGCAGAGGAAAATGGTAATTGTAAAATTTCCCCCACAAGGATTCAGCCCCCAAAAACTGAAATCCTGGGGCCGCCACTGTCCAGCTTGTCAAGTGCTAAGTGCTGTTCCAATACTCTGATGAATATCCTCAAAGCAGCAAGTTGACATTATGTATACCTGTACGTAATAAAATACCAGTTTATGTTGTGTCTGCCTGTTTATGTGATGTTGGATGGAAATTATGTGCTGCCTTTTGTCAAGAGATCCAAAAGCTGTGGTCCACGATGCTGCCTTCAATGATACTTTCATTGCATGATTATATCATTTTGACATAAAGTCTTCGGATTGCCATAGTCTGGTAATCACAGAAATGATAATGGTTCTCGGTAAAAGAGAGGTTTTTGTTATTTCTATGATGTTTCAAGTCTGGCTTTTCTGTTGGACGTCTGGCTTTCCGATTAATTAGCTACATTTTTGGGGTTTTCATCATCGTCGTCATTGTCATCATCGTCTTCGTCTTCGACATCATCCTTTCTTTTCCTGTTTTCTGCTTTTCTTTGGTATATTATGGTGTATGTATATGTTTATTTACTGTTTGATTGTGGATGGAGTTAAAGCATCTGTGCGCTTGAGTTATTATAACATTGAATTTGTGTTTCAAGACCTAGGAAGGTGGGGTCAGTGTCTATTACCTACAGCTTCTAGCGACTCTATTTGTGTGGGTGAGCCATGTTGCCTGTCAAGTTGGGATCTAGTGTTTAGTCAAAGCCAGTTTAATTTTTATTTATGAATGAAGAAATATTTTTTATTTTACTTGCTATGATTTTGACTATGCTGTGCTGCAAATGGTAATGATTTTACCGCACATGCGTTACATGTAGTAGTTGTAGTACACTACGCAAGCTCGAATCCACAACCATTAGAGAACAAACCTAATTTTAAGAACATACCTAGTGCTAAATCAACATACCGCTGTGTTGCATGACATACTGAGTAATGATATGTGACCTATCTGCACAAAACCAGTTGTAAGTGATTATTGTGTGTCAGAATATTCAGTTTCAGGAAAACAAGCAAAAATCAATCAGAGTCAGTTTTTCAGTTATTTTATTATTACAGATTATAATTTTGAAATGCATATTTCATACAAGAAAACCAGAAATGTTTGAGAAAAAGTGACATTGAAAAGTATTATTTGGATGATTTTGCACAAGTTATGATATAAGTTGATATAGTAGGCCAACTTTGGATGCATTTAAATGGTTAGGTTAAAGAGTGCCAATCCAAGTATTTTTGCTCATAAATTCACTAGGAATTGGGATAGAACTTTGGTTTTGTTGTAAAAAGGATGTTTGTTTTCTCTTTAATGGTGTATTTTACTCCAGATGTCAATTTATGTAGATGAGTCATGTATACATCTATGAATGGATGTTCATTGATGGTCCTATGTCCGGATCATTAGGTCTGCAACAGACAAGCTGGCAATTCTAAGTAATTAAAATAATAAACAATATGACTCAAAGGAAAGACATAATTTTGTTGCTGTCAGAGTTGGAAGTGTTTGTTTTGGAGTTACCTGGAATCTGGACGCAATGAGCAATTGAGCATGAATGCGTTACAGTTCATTCACGGCATTTTACAAAAGTTGATGAATGGGCTTATCTGGTTCATTACTTTTGCAGCCTTCTTCTCACGTGACTTGCCCAGCCAATTAAATTGCTAACCATGTTAAACAGGATTCTAAGGTAAATAGGAAGGTGTTGCCAGAGTAGGATGTAGTCGTACACAGGGCAGCAGCAATGACTGTTAATAATCATATTCGCATGCTTCTTCGCTGTACAGTCTCTCTTAAGAAATGCTTGTTGGAGATGCTACAAAAGCAACTGCTTATAACAACAGTTGAGCAGGACAGTTACTGCTGCCAAGTTCCAACCAAAGCAAGGTCAGAGAACTCATGCAGAATGCTATTAGGCTACCTACTCCGGTTTAATGTGTTCGATGTGGGAGTATTATTGACCAAGCGGCTTGCAACAATTAACGTAAATGCAGCCATGGCAGAAAGGGGCCTGGAACTTTTTGCAGCCGCAGTGTCCGTAATTGCGAGTAATTAGATGTTGCGTAGGGCGATCGCTTTTCAAGGCCAGTTTCAATATATGTAAGATTCGACATACTTTGTGGAAATTCCCCATGTTACCTGCATCTCACAAGCAGCTGAACACATTGACCAGTGTACTGTAATTAGTTATCTGTAACTAGTGTACTGTAATTAGTGTACTGTAACTAGTGTTAAATAAGCCCTGAGGTGGAAATGGTGTTGTCTAAAGTCGTTCTTTGGCTAAATCTTGCATTTCAAGTATCTATCATGTTGTTTTAGACATTTGACCAGCATGTAAGCTGTTCTCAAAAGGAGTTTAATTTGTGTTCTTTAGTGATGATGGGAACTAATTTTCAGCTGTGTAACCTTAAAAATAAATGTGTAATTTGCCAAACCCATCACTCATAGTCAACTAATAATTGATCTTTGATGGCCTAGTAAATGCAATGGATATTTGAAATGTGTCAGTTTGTAAGTCTATCATAACTGGTCTGCACGCCTAAGTTACTCATTGTCTTTGTCAGTTCCTGAAGCCAACCATCCAGTTATAGAGATTACGATGATGAACAAAGCCATTTTGCAAGGCTGCGTTAGATTTTGAATCCTGTACGAGAAGTGTACTTTATCAAAATGTCGCGTAATTATGTTAGTTAACAGGAAGATTCCAGTGTTTGGTGATACTAGATACCCCTTAGACTTTTGTTCACACGGCTGTAATATTCCATACACTGACCTCATAATAGGAAGGGATTTATGACTAGGATGTTTTACAGAGTTAACAAATATGCTTCACAAACAAATTACTGTTTATTTACTATTATTATTAATATCTTTACTTCGATGTTTTATCACTGTTGTCCTGTTTTCATATGCAAATGGTGTGTTAAAAACTAGCTGTACTCGCTCGATTATATCACGTATCCAGTTTATAAATGTTAACAGGCGTATAGTCCAGGGCTGTACTGGTAAATTTTGAGTTGAGTACACGCTGGCCGGGAGAAAAATCGGCTTTTTTGGGCCAAAAAATTCTCTGACGGTTGTCATCCGGCCAAAAATGTTAAAAATTTTCCCCTCTGAAAAATCTGACGGCCTTTTTTTAGTCATTCGGTCCGTCCGGATTTTGTGAAAAATGCTCCTAAATATCCTTTGCCTTTTTCGTGCGTATACCCACACGCTCTTTGTGAAGTCAGTATACGCTGTATACCCGCGTATACCCTGGTTTTCTGCGGTGAGTATACGATGCCGTTTTTTCCCGGAGGTAAGTATATGCCATTTACCCGCGTATACCCTTGATTACAGCCCTGGTATAGTCACATGGTAATAAAAGTTTTGTCTTAAATTGTTGTAGCTGTACAGAAAAAGAAGGGACGAAGTCGTGGGCTCTTCTGTCAGCTGCTGTGCTGTTTTCGACCCCCAGTTGTTCACCAGCAGTCACCCGTCCAATCAGAAGAGAACGGAATCAACCGATTGAACGAGTCATCAACTCAGGTTTCAACCGAATATTCAGTTTCTTTTCGTGTAGTTTCCACTCATCGTTAACCCTTTTATGATGAACTACACTGGTTTCCATGTGCAGTTTGGTATGTGCTTGTTGCTATTTAAAGGGTGAATTGGCTACTGATCAGTAATATAATTAATCAATGGAGGCTGGTTTAATGATGCAATGTTCTGTCATCTTAATTGTTGCTCGTTACTCGGTAATTGTTCTTCGTGCAGTTGAAACTGCTGAGTGAACTATTACCTGAAAGATTTCCAAACTTTACTTTCGGAATTTTTAGAATTTCCAATCATTTAATAAAAATTAGACAAATGATATCATCATCATGAAGCATGCCCTCCTGGGGCGTTGCATGATGCGGCAACAAACTCCCTCCAGGAAGTGCGATCTTCCGCCAACTCCATAGCCTCAAATGATATGCTGATAAAAAATCCATTTCTCCTATAGGTGTTATGTTTTCATCGCACACCAAATTGATTATTTATGTATTTAGGTCAACTTGAAAAATTCTATCTGCATAACTACGGAGACTTTGAATAATTGATTCAAGATGAGAAATAATTCATGTTAGGCTTATAATTTTGCTTTCTCTTTCATCAGTCGGCTTCCACTGTTGCTGAAAGTTTTTCTATAGATTTTTGATTCCCAGGTACATGGATAGTCAGCCCTAATGCACAGTCATATAGTATACCTGTCCCAGGCTCTCTGTTAAATGTTGGGTGTAGAACGGGATTCGATAATTCATTTATAATTAATAGTACAGTCCACACGCGCTTTCTTCTTTGATGACCGACTTTTGACCGTTCAGTAAGACACCAATTGATGTTGCAGAGCACCTGTTACATCGTTGGTGTGCTACTGTTATTGTAAATTAAGTTCTGCTGTGTTTCATGCAGTATTTCTGGTAATTTACACTGATCCATGTAAATTTTCTGAGTGTGTAAGTTGCATATTTAATTTTCACAGATGTTCTTGTTGTCTATATTTCAAATTGACATGCATCTGGCTTAACAAATTTCAAGTTAGATTGCTGAGCACTATGAATATCGAGTACAAGTTAACTCATAGCATGCGAAATGTATTCATCATAATGACATCAGGAAGTAAATATTCCAGGACGTATATATTTCCAAGGTGATAAAGCAGCCACCCAATAAGTGTCTGCCTAATGCCTATCATAGTAGTGAAAAACTTGTTTTGGCTGTGTAGTATAGATCTGTTTGATTTACTATTTTTATTTCTCGTATGTCAGCATGTACCGTATAAATATTTGTTTTTTAAACTAAGTCTAGTCTGGAAGCTCAGATTCGCATCATGTGATTCGTAATCTATGGGTTTAGCTTTTTGCAATTAAGGTTACTTATGATGATGAATTTATGTTATATGCGTCAATTTGCGTCATGTATCATATTTATGGTGATGATGACGATGATGATATTGGCGATAATGGAGACGGCGGTGATGCTGATAATAATGGTAGTAATGAAACTGAGAGTAAGTAAGTAAGTAAGTGAGTACTAACAACATGGAACTTTCAGATTTCTTTTGACTATGTGATGATGAGTAAACTTCTCCCTAAGACAGCTTTTGTATAGTGCTAAAGGTTGAGGCTATTTATTTCTTTATGCTAATTATTCACGTATTGTTTCAATAATATTTTATTTATTATTATTGACATCTGTAGATTTATACGTTAAAGTGCAATGGATTCAGACAGGTCTGTCCTACTGTGGCTAGTAAGTTAGTATAAGTAAAATAAGTTTATTTACGTTTCTCTAAGTTTTTAAGTGTTCATAAGACTCTATCATACAGACCGCAGATCTGATAAGATTTCAGAATAAGGACTTGTGTGCTGGTTACCATAATTTATTTGTTTATTCACTTCTATTGTAAGTTGTATAGAGCTTCTTATCTTAAAATTGGTTCATAAGTTTTCATTTATGCGAGGATTGATTGACAGTTTGGATCACAGACCTTCCCTCATTCTGTTCTTTTTAAATAATTTGGTGGTGACAAGCACTTGCCTAAGGCTATACATGACAGAAAGCTTTAGTGGTCATTGAGTTACTTTTTTAATCACAATTTGTGCCTGACGTTAGATGCCTGCAGGGATTAGTCTAGAGCTACGTTCTTTGTTCTTTTTAAGTTTGCAAAGCTCAGTGTGAACCTTTCGCGCTAATGTGTTCGCTTTGTCGCTGTGTTATGTGATGGTTTTTACTGGATTTGGCACAGATGGATGAATAGCAGCTGATGGGGGGCATTAACCATAGGATGAAGAACAACTGTGGTGTTGATGAGAATCGGTTTTAACTCTCAGTTGTTATCCCCAGAACTTTAGGGAAGGTTTATTTAAATAGAAATAGTTTCTGTTACCAGTTTATTAGAGCTCTCACTTCCATTCTAGGCCCAGCTCTTAACCGTTTAATCTGGATTCAATTGCATCAGGCTATTCACTGGATCCAATGTTTAGCCTTGGTATATTCCTCTTCATCATCCATGTTCTTCGCTGTGTGTTGACTATCCATATTTCTATCTGTATTCATATCGTTGCAAATAGAGATCACCTGTTGATATATAAATTTTTAAATCAGTCTGTTTTGCTTGATGTAACCAAGTCAAAAACTTTGTAGAACACTTGATATTCTAGTCATTGACTTTATTGTTTTATTAGCCCCCTCCCCCGCTACCAGTAAACATAATTACTCATAATTTATATGACTTCAGTTTGTGTACTGGTTATGTTAGTAATAATGGCAATTTATATGGTGCCATAACACAGCCATACAAGGACGCATTCACCTGCAACACTAGAAAAAGTTATGGCATTGTAAAACTTGTTGTGCCTGTTTTAGACCTTCTCTACTGAATTGCGCCAATTTAAGTGTGTCTTCTAAGAAATTGTTAAAAGTTAGGGAGCCAGCATGTGCTGTGACATAAATAAGTAAACCATTTTGATAAAGCTATGTTGCAAATGCTAAACAAGCAATGTGTGGATGGAAGCAAAGTAGCATCTCACAGATTTATAACTTCTCTTTCTACTGCAGGAAGTTGTTAAAATGCCTTTCCAATAGTTACCGGACAACATATTTTTGCTTTTGAGATCTATCATTCCAAGCAAAAGTTGGAGATAATTTTAAAGTTTTTTTCATGTAAATGCCACTTCTCTACCCTGTACCGATCTGGGGCATTGGAGATTTGCGTACCGCTCAGATTGTGAAGCAAATGTTGAAAGGAAGTGCACTGGTGCATTCAGAGCGATGGTTTACATGAAAAACCAGCACTGCCAGATACAGTCTTCTGTCGGTTTAAGTGTGACCTAATAAAAATTGGAAGGCCGCATTTTTAAACTACTGAAGATTACGAAGTTCTAAACTCTGTATTAGCAGATATACTTGTAGCTGCTGTAGCATGTATTTATTTAAAGAATCAACAGAATGTTGACTACCGGTAGAATATCTTTTATTGAAACCAATTGCATGCAGCATTTTGATGTTCAAAAGCTTAAGATTATGTGGTGAAATATTTACTGTGCCATCGCAGTTTGCTTGTGCTATCTAGATTATATTAGCTCATATAAATAGTTCATTGGTATAGGCCTGTTCAATATTTATTTCTAGTCAAGTTTTATGTAACTTGCTCTTTAACTTCATCAGTGGTTGATAAGATAAAATTGTATGCCCCAAAGGAGGGAATTTGAGCAAGTTGCCAAACATGTACAATTGGGATAGGATCAAGGGCTGAAAATGTCTGACATGCAAAGCTTTAAATAGGTACAAGTCTGATGTATTTTTAAACAGATGTAATATGTTTTGGACTGAGTTCATTCTGTGTGAAATGAGCCTTAATCCAGCAATTAAGTGTTCCATAGTCTAATCTAGTCCAATCTAATAAAGCATTTGTAAAGCACTTCTCACAGCAGAGCTATTCAGAAGCGCTCTCAGCATGACAGACCCATTAAAAGTGAAAAGTCTTCAAGCAGCGAAAAGATGCAGGTGAATTTCCTACAAGAATCCTGCCACGAATTTCAGAATGAAGGTGATTCCAAATTAAAGGACCAACAATAGCAAAAGCCCATAGTAGGAGAAGGAGACATAGAAGAAGTGTTTTTCCTCATGTCTTTTATTAACTACAGCTTGTTTTGTTTACTTCAAAACGATTAAAATTCTGTTATTAGTGTTAATATTCGTCATTAGCGGGAAACATCACGATGCTTTGGTAAACATGTAAATTGGGAAGAATTTAGGTGAAATATTTAGCATTGGTTCTTTACATAGTTTGTTTACGTAGACCTGTCAACTAACATTTTTACAAAAGTTTCAGAAACGTTTCCTATCCAAAGTTTTTGCAGTTTGGTGTTTGATTAGTGATTTAGTTAATGGAGGTGTAGCAGTAGTCATTGGAGGTGTAAATGTAGTCAATGGAGGTGTAAACGTAGTCAATGGAGGTGTAAAAGTATCTTTAAATGAACTTATAGTGAGGCCTTTTGTAAGTTTTTTGGTGCGTATTTTATTTAAAGTCTATAGGGTAAAATTGGGTATTCATGCAATGGCAGGTTGAGCTCATCTTATTTAGTCTTTCTTGTAGTTTGGCGCATGAAAGTCCATAAACTGCATAAAATGCATAAACTGTAAGAACTTAGATAGCATTTAAAAACATGAACTCTGTATGCTAAGAACGAATGAGCTTTGTCTGTTATTCTGCTTTTTTAAGGACATAATGTTGTCTTGCTAATTATCAGCCTGTCTGGGTTCTGTTACAAAGATAGATACTCACTGCTCAGTCTGTGCTCTTATGTTAGTCTGAGTTCAATGAACCATGAGCATGTATATATGTGATGATAGTGATGACTCTGGGTGCCTTATTAGTGTGCTCTGTTCTTAAGTCTGAAACTACATGTACATTGTACACGACAGAAGACTGATCAGCAACTCAGTTTTGTCACAGTTTGATTGAGATATGAGATGCATGCTGCAACTCGGATGTATTTGTGAATTCATGAGACAGAGTGTGAACTTTGTTATGTTGCTGTTTTTATTCAAAGGGACAGTGTTCATGAGCTTAAATGGACAGGTAGGTCATTGGCAGATGGGTATATAGCTGAACCCTGGAACTCAGAATAGGTTTCTATGGTGATTTAGTAGTTGGGAGTCTGCAGCAACATGTCTACTGGTGTTCAGTGTTTGAACTGTTCTGCATCTTTCTTCTGGCTAAGGATGCTACTCAAGATTGCACTTCTTGAATTTAGCTGTTTTTCTATTCGAGGGAAGTCTACACTAGGGAAACTTGCGAGTAAACATCTAACGTACAGGTGGTGTAAATAATATTTAAATGAAAAATTATTATTCCAGCTGCCAGTACTTCTCAAGTATGGGCACAGATTTGTTTAGAAACACTTCAACAGGTGACAGATTTTTATCTGGCACATTTGTTTACCGACTCTGAATTTACTGACTATGAATTTTTTAAAAATTGAATTGATTTTAATTAGAATTACATCATCCGAGACATAAATCATTTGCGAACGTTTGACCTGGCAGAAATTCAAAATCATCTTCTTCAACATTGTGGCGAAAGTGGGTATGTTTGTTGCCATGCAGTCGGTGGGTTGCAGGTTCGAATCCACCTCAAGCTGCTTCGTAGGGACCTTGGGCAAGTCCTTCACTCGCAATTGCTCAATGCTTCGGCGTGAAATTCCAATTCAGTGTCCTCGCTGTAGTCGGGAGCACTTCTGAGTAGAAATCTTGAAGGGGCGCTATAACAAGTGCACATACATACATTTAAAAGTTTAATGATGAGCATGTACCAAAATTAAGAGATAGCTAAACCCTCTTGCTGTTAAAGGGTTAACATTTGGCAGTCAGTCCTCTTTCATGCCATCTATTCTTCAATTTAATGTTAACCCTGTTTACTTGGTTTTGACCAAGTTCACCACAAGATGTTAATGGACCAGCAATTTGAAGTCAGAAACTGGGCCTAACCTGAAAGTGCAGCAAATGACCATAAACCCCACAGAATTGGAAAACTTTGTAGAGCACTTTAAATTCTTGTCAGTCACTTGACCCAGTAACAACCAACATGTCGTCTCGATGGTTGATTACATTTGGCTCGTGACTCATAGAGATGGGTCTCTAATTGGTTTATGATATCTTCATATGTATACATGTTATATATATATGCATATAAATATATATGCTTACATACACATATAACTATGAATGTGTATTTTTTATGTACAGTTAAAAACTATGGGCAGGCCTTAGACCTGAGTATAATATATATGAACTGTAGTCTCTTAGTTATATTGCCAGAACACATGAAGACTTTACTTGTCGAGTGATATTACAATGTCTTCATGGCCTACCAACACGTATTTAAGTCTGATTGTCATTTTCGGTCCAAATTAACTCAAAAATTGCAGATGCTAGTCTATTACTGTTGACAATTTGTACTCTTTCAATAGTTTTTTCCTGTTTGTGAAAAGGTCACATGTGATGTTTATTGCAGTTTTTAGTTGTAGATCTCTAGAATTAGCAGGTACTGTAGTTGATTGCTAAGCGATTGATAAATAATTGCGTCTGACTATATAATGAGTTTTCTTGTGACATATTTATCTGTTACATCATAGGTTGAACATGGAGCTTGATTTTTTCATATGAATGGCACTGATGCTTTTCAAACAGTCACAAAACCGTAATGCATGCATCATGTTCTCGAAACATACCACGTCCAAAACTTATATGTTTCATCACATGGCTCATGCTTTTTAATGCTATAGCCTATTGTGTTAGGGCAAACCAAATTAGCTTTCTAATTTTTTTAACGTATGCGCAGTGACTGCATTTTCTGGTATATTTTTCCAAGTATTAATTTTTCGTTTATTACAGTTTTGTGAATTGTAAGGTGTGAGCTCTTTGCTCTAAAGTGTAAACATATGAACTATGAATATTGTATGGCATTTCATCTGTTCTGTTAGTAGTTAGTAAGATTTTTGTTCTTGTGAATTGTTCAATTACATAACTGTACCACACTCTGTAACCGGTTGTGGTTTGTCAATTGGATTGTTTAATAAAGGAAAATTATTATTATTATTATTATTATTATTATTATTAGAGCAGTGAAGCTCTGCAGATGAGAAACTCGAAACTTGAATGCATCCCCTCATCAACGTCCCATGCACAAAACTTCACTTACTGTTATGTCACATGGCTTTGACATCTTTTTTAGTAGGGATGTTAAATGAAAACCATAAATCCGGTTTTCGATTCTGAAAACGAAAATGAGGTTTTTTTTGTCTACAAGCGAATAATAGAATTAATAAAAAAAATTGAAAATTTTAAGAGATGATTGATTCATATGTGCTGTTAGCTTGAATGTTGCCGTGGGAACAAACTAATTGCAAGAAATAAGTATCTGTCAGTATCTGTGATGCCGCATGGCATTACCCATGCCCATTATATATAAGAGGTCGTTGACCTATGATAGATATCGGTGCGTGGCACTTCGAGTAAAAGATTGTCACACTTTTGGTCAAAATTGTAACTGGTTGTGGTAGTGAAAATGAAACCCGCGAAGTAGATGAGTGAATTACGGAATCTCTTAGATAACTGGTACTTTTTAATGCTGAAAATATTTTTATGTACACTCCCAGCTGGAGTTTAGTGGGCTTTTCTATAGGGCCAATTCAGAAACCGCGCTTTAATACCATTTCGGACAAACAATGTTCTGTGTTTTTGACTTTTATTATTACGAACCTGGCTTTTGTTTTTCATATTGCTAGTTTTGCATTGTTACATGTCTTTGCATTGCAACTAGTTAAACTGTATGCTTAGAGCAGTGAAAAACTAATTTATCTATGCTATTAAGAACTTAAATGAAATTATGTAAGAGAATTCATTCTTATATGAATGTGAACAGTAAGATAAAGAAGACTGCTTAGCACCGGTTCTATGAACTGCCTGTTTCTTGATTCAAAAGATCTGCTGGTTTATTTCCAAAGACAATGGCAACAACAGTAACAGCTGAATTACTTTTCCTTGTGCTGTTATGTGGCCATGAAACTTAGTGCACGATGAACTAGATTTCAGACCCAGTATTTGTTGGTGAAAGACACCATTATTAGGCTTCTCCCTGGAAACCCAGAGGCCTGGATACCCATCTGAAACATGGCACCGCAGGCTGCCAAGCATGACTCATGGCCTCGAAACCTGGGTAAAGAGGTGTAATCATTCTAGGCAATTCACTGAGCATTTGGCTGTTTCGTAATGTGCAGGCCCTACAAAGCCACAGAGTGGAAAGTATGTATGTACTGAATACTCGGGATGTATCTGTGCTTTTATAGAGCACTTAAACGTGTACGAACCTGTCAAAGGCACTGTGCACATGGCTGCTTAAGAGATTTAAATAGTTGCGTCTTTTACAAACGATAAGAATGTTACTTGGGCCGAGTTAACCGGTGCAAATGTTACCAGGAATAGTTCCAAAGGGGGGAGGGTGGTGACTTATGCAGGACATAAAAGTGTTGATGCATTAGCTCTTCTGGAGAAACTTGTAGATCTTCCTGGGCAACAAAATGAAGCAATTGATGACCGAGTTGCCTGAAGTATAAGGTTGCATTGTATTAATCAGTCAGTGAGGCATGTAGAATAACAAATGTCTTTAGTTTCTGGTGCTCAGTCAACAGAAGTTTGTGTACTTTTGCATTGGTGAGCTTAGAAGCATTATAAAGGTGGGGTATGTTGACTACCTTCATTTAGTCCTGAGTGCATGTAAGGGCTTGCATGCGACCGGTTGCACAATTGATTTATTATCCAATGATGTCCTGACAGGCATAGGCACCTGTTCAGAGTGGACTTGGATTCTGGGACTGTAATTGATCAAAATTTTTTTTACCCCTCTAACAGTCGTCAACCATATCGGTTTTACAAAGCGTTTGATTTAATTAAATGATTGCTATGTTCATTACATTGATTTGATAAAGTTCGCCATTGGGTCGGCCTGTGGGCTATACTACTATGATACATTATAATAATAACAATAATAATCGCAGTGATAATTTGTATGTATGTGCACTTGTTATAGCGTCCCTTCAAGATTCTACTCAGAAACGCTCCCGACTAGAGCGCAGATGCTGAATCGGAGTTTCACGCCGAAGCACTGAGCAGTTGCGAGTGAAGGACTTGCCCAATGCCCAATTTCCCTTGAGGTGGATTCGAACCTGCAACCCTCTGGCTGCAAAACAACGAACATACCCACTACACCACCAAGGACATCTCGTATGAAATTGCCAGCAGGATAGGCCTTGATTGGATTGTGCTCATAAGAACTAGTGGGTGAAATTGAAAGCATTACGAGACATTGTTAATCAGACAAGCTAGTCTTGTTTCTGGTTTCGAGCCTTGTGGCCCTTTTTATTACTATCCATTCTTATTTTTTTCCGTCTGATTGTTGAAATTCTGGTGCTGGAGGAATGCAGGGTTAAGTTCCTCAGATCCTCTACATGTGCTCGTACTTATTGTGTACGTGTACTTATTAATGTGTTTTTGGTCTGTGATGAAATTGTAGTTAGAAGTCTTTCTCTTACGGCCGGTTGAACAACGTGACAGCAGCAAAAAGTGTGTCGTCATTGATCTGGACGAAACTCTAGTGCATAGTTCATTTCAGGTAATATGTTGCTTCAAGATGCTTTTCAGTATTTTACAACAGAATCTAGTGCATAGTTCATTTCAGGTAATATGTTGCTTCAAGATGCTTTTCAGTATTTTACAACAGAATCTAGTGCATAGTTCATTTCAGGTAACATGTTGCTTCAAGATGCTTTTCAGTATTTTACAACAGAATCTAGTGCATAGTTTATTTCAGGTAATATGTTGCTTCAAGATGCTTTTCAGTATTTTACAACAGAATCTAGTGCATAGTTCATTTCAGGTAATATGTTGCTTCAAGATGCTTTTCAGTATTTTACAACAGAATCTAGTGCATAGTTCATTTCAGGTAATATGTTGCTTCAAGATGCTTTTCAGTATTTTACAACAGAATCTAGTGCATAGTTCATTTCAGGTAATATGTTGCTTCAAGATGCTTTTCAGTATTTTACAACAGAATCTAGTGCATAGTTCATTTCAGGTAATATGTTGCTTCAAGATGCTTTTCAGTATTTTACAACAGAATCTAGTGCATAGTTCATTTCAGGTAATATGTTGCTTCAAGATGCTTTTCAGTATTTTACAACAGAATCTAGTGCATAGTTCATTTCAGGTAATATGTTGCTTCAAGATGCTTTTCAGTATTTTACAACAGAATCTAGTGCATAGTTCATTTCAGGTAATATGTTGCTTCAAGATGCTTTTCAGTATTTTACAACAGAATCTAGTGCATAGTTCATTTCAGGTAATATGTTGCTTCAAGATGCTTTTCAGTATTTTACAACAGAATCTAGTGCATAGTTCATTTCAGGTAATATGTTGCTTCAAGATGCTTTTCAGTATTTTACAACAGAATCTAGTGCATAGTTCATTTCAGGTAATATGTTGCTTCAAGATGCTTTTCAGTATTTTACAATTTACTCTATTCTTTTCTAGTTCTTAACAGTACACAAGCCTAAGTATTTTTAGCTTAAATTCACCAATATTTCTTTCTTGTTTTCTTTCTTTTTTCTTTCTTTTTTCTCGCATATGCTATAGCGCCCCTTCAGGCTCTATACTCAATTACTCATAGACGCTTCCAACTAAAGCGTGGAGATGCATTGGAGTTCCACGCCGAAGCGCATGAGCTCTTGCGAGTGAAAGACTTGCTCAAGGTCCCTACATGGTGACTTGAAGTGGATTCGAACCTGGAACCCTCCGTCCGCAAGGATTTGCTTTGAATTAACTGAAATATATTGAGCACAGAACACATCTGATGTTGATATTGAAATATTGTTGCAATAGTATAAATATAAATTTCGATGTTGGAAACTTAAGGTAGTTTTTTGATGCATTATTCGGTGTGATACTGAAACCAAGACTGGTTTTTCTGTTTGTTTTATTTGTTTGTTTTTTATTAAAAAAGTTATAAAACCGATATGCTGTTATGTTTAACCTTGTCTGTTTTCTATTTTGTTTAGCCTATCAATAATGCAGACTTTGTTATCCCTGTTGAAATTGATAACACTATACACCAGGTAAGCTTTGAAGGATGAATATGTCGGGCACTAAATCAATCATGTGTGCTTCATGTTAGTCAGTTTCTGGATATTTATGTTGACCTCTCTGAGAAGTTCTGTTGGTCTCCTGCTGATTTTCGTGGCCTTTCTGGGTTTTTTCTGATATCACACTTAATGAAACAGTTGGATGATCAGCCTTAAATGTGCTGCATAGCAGATGATTTCTAATGGTGGTCTTAGAGTTCTATGCTGTAGATGAATAGCATGCATTAATTTGCTAAAATTTAATTCTCTACCAATATTTTGTGTGTGTTCTCTTACATGTAACTATGTACCATAGGTACCAGCATGATGAGTCCATGGCACTCCACATTTGTAGATTCTGTTCTGTTCCTTGGCCACATCCCTCTGCTCAGATGGACACTGTGTGTATGTGTGCGCATGCATGCGTGTATGTGTGTGTATTATATATGTATGAATGTGTGTATGATGTAGCTAAGCACTTCTGTTTACATCTTTCAAGAACTGAGATCATGATAGATAGGTTTTTCAACTATTCATCACTGTCAGTCATCACCGTGCAATTAAAATCAATGTCTCGTTTTTAATTTTAAGCTAATGGGCTTATAGTGTTTGTAAGTTGTTTTGCATGGGTTGCATCCAGCAGAGTCATGTTTACAAGACTTGCGTGAGGAGGTAATCTCATATTGTGCATGCCTCTTCCTTTAGTCTTTTGAAGTCTTCGTCGTAAGGGATGTAGCGGCTGAGGTGGAAAAAATGGCCTCAGCAGTCCATCAATTGGTGCAGCAATTCATCATTGAGCGCTGTGATGTGTCTATGAGTTTCATACTATGACCTTGCATCATCAAACCGTTAACAGTTAATGGAAAACACAGCTCCAATAATTATCCGCTCTGCCTCTCGTGCAGTACACCTTCGAGCAATCTGTTCTTCGGATAAAATACTTCTAGGCAAAACAATCAAGATGTTGGTGAGGCTTGCAATGTATACAACGTGAGATGTTTGTTTTCTTGCAAACCGGTGCACAGGACTTGCTATGAAATCCTGAAAATATATTGCAAGCATCATCTTTGGAGTGGGGAAAATTATGCAACAACAAGCAAGAGTGAATAGCCGACAGTTTATGAATAGTGAGCTACTTGTGGTGTTTATAGGCACTACTTTTTGTGTTTATAAGCACTACATGTGGTGTTTACATGCACTACAGAGTCACTTGTACTCATTGTGTGAGATAAAATGGCATTGAAGTAAATATGCAAATTGTTTAGAGTTAGAATTACAAGGTTCCTCATGCTGTATGTTGAAAATGGTTTATATGAGCAGTCGTTAGAGGTTTGGAAATTACTTGAATGAATGAATTTTTCTGGTTTGCTTGGCTGATGATTTGACCTTGGTCTTGTTATGCAAAGTGATGGGTTCAGGTTTTGATTACTTTTGCATGAACCTTGAGCAAGTCCTTCACTCACAATTGCTCAATACCATTGTTGCACTGGTCTGTGATTGTGTCTGCACTTCTGAACTTTGGAAGGAGTGTTGTTTTTGTATTGTATTACGAGTGTTTGTTTGTATTTGCTTGCATTAACTAACTGTCTCCTTGTCTTATTTATGTAACTTTAAACCGTGGTTTCTATGCTTGATGTTGTTTTTGTTCAGGTGTATGTTCTCAAACGACCTCACGTAGATGAATTTCTCCAATCGATGGGTCAGCTTTTTGAATGTGTTCTTTTCACCGCAAGTCTTGGAAAGGTTGGTCCTATTTAATATCCATAGTGTTCTATGTAAAGTTGAACGTGTCATATGTATTGTACGTACTGAAGCGCTTTGTATATCATCTGTTGGAACCTCAAAAGTGCCCTGTAAATATCCATCTGATTACTGTAACATTTGCAACATGCCTTCAAGTGCATGTATGTGCACTTTAGAAGCTTGAGCTTTTGTTCTGTTTTAAAATATCACAGATCCTTACTGGCTGTCCGCCGTGTCCAGGTTGTATGGTTTTTGTGTTGGCACTAAGGCACTTCTTTTGATTTGATTTAGTGCTGGTGAACAATCTGGTGCCCCTGATGCAGCTTCTTATGTGCATCATTTTTATTAGAGTATTGTTCAGGCATTTTGTAACAAATCCTTTTACAAGCTCACATCAAAATTATCTATATGTCAATAAAACCTAATCTTGATTTGTGTTGCATGTGATCTGAACATGCATATGAAACCTTTGTAAAGTTAGTTAAATATAACAGGCTGTGTTCTGCCAGCCTGAAGTTTTGAAATAAATGAGAATTGAATTGAATTGCATAAATTTCTTTTAGTTGCATAGTGTCTGTAAGAAAGCTTTGTACATGAAATTGCCATGGTTTTCTCATAAACAAAATCTAGCAGCAAAGAATCTGTCTCTGTTGATTGACTGGCCAAGTGAAATTCAATTTCACATTGCACATTTGAATTTGAATATTCATTGCTGTTATGAAGGACATACTTTTTTATTTATTCCTGCTCAGTTTTTACATTAGTTGAGCATATTGTACATAATACTGAAGCAAGCGTTTTGTTGATACTTTTATTTCCCTTTGGTTGATACTAGTGTAAGAGATAAAGGTTAATGAGATATGCTGAAATGTCATGGTAGGTGGAAGGAATTTGACATATGGCCAATATACCATGTCATATGTTTTCTCTTATTTTGTTCATGTGTAGACCAATCATCATATACATGTTGTGCATTCCTTCAACACAGTTGATTATTTTTTTCCAGAATACATTCTGGATCATCATATTTTGTTTGTAAGAGCAAATATGGTCAAAGTGCAGTTGTTAACAAACTACTACCATTGTTAACAAAGCTGATTTGCTTGAGATCATGATTATAATTCCAAAGCCCTGTAGAAAATCATAAAAGCATTGGCAATAATCTATTTATGTGATTTTGAGTTCTTGCAAGATATTGGTTACATCCTATGGTGGAGGTCCGTACATATGCATACCTTGACATTTTGTACTTTTTTCAGTTTCTATTTCTTTC
The DNA here is from genome assembly GCA_949752735.1 of Lumbricus terrestris. Taxonomy (NCBI): domain Eukaryota; kingdom Metazoa; phylum Annelida; class Clitellata; order Crassiclitellata; family Lumbricidae; genus Lumbricus; species Lumbricus terrestris. Next base: position 23,275,194 of record OX457052.1, on the reverse strand, counting down.
TTAGACAAGTTCGGTTGCATAAAAATGCCATTTTATAACTGGTTTATGTTTGTACATAATTTATAGCAAAGACCAACAACTTTGAAAATGTGATTGACTAAACCACTGCAATTATACAGTACTTGTGTTTTATGTCAGTACTTAGTATGCTGATCTACCCGTGTTTCATGTTGTTACTTAGTATGCTGACCCAGTTACCGACCTTCTGGACAAGTGGGGTGTTTTCAGGGCACGCCTGTTTCGAGAAGCCTGCGTCTTTCATCGAGGCAACTACGTCAAAGTCAGTTTACTCTCACATCTCACTGTAGTCACTCTAAAATCTTGAAAATTGTTATTTTATTTGCTATGCATGTTTCATATCTTGAAGTGCACTTTTTTGGATTGAAATTTTTGTCATTTTATTTCATACCTGTCTATCAATTTTCCTTGACTTGGTCTATGCGTATGACTGTTACCCAAACCTCAGCGTTTTAGGAGAGAACCTTTTTTGTGTTTTTCATGGGTACATATTCTATAGATTTATCTCAGAAATGTATTTGAAACATTTTTGATTTTTTAATGTTTTCACTTAATTTTATCATGATTTGGAGCAAGATCTGCAAGTTCAGAGAAAGTGTGTTGTCCTGATGTTAAATAATAATATCACCAGGAAAACTTTCCTGGATGTGCAATCACATTCCAGAACTCCAATGCTCCATGTCTGCAGAGAGCAAGTTTCTACATGTTGTACAAATATCCATATTATCACGGTGCTTGTATCGTTGGTTTTTATTTCTCCTGTTCGTTGGATTGTTTTAGGATTTGAGTCGGCTCGGGCGGGATTTGGATCGAGTCTTAATTGTCGATAATTCACCGATGTCATATATGTTTCATCCGAGAAATGCTGTAAGTATGCGATAAGTGTTCAATTAACTGACTGTTCGAGCACAATTAACCGACTATTGGAGCATTTTTTGCTTTGAAAGTTGCTGTATGAATTTACCAGTTATGGTACCAATAAATATTCCAATAAATGTCTTTCTTATAAGTAGTTATTGAGTCTAGAGATATGCCATTAGATTAATTTCTTTCATAAATGAAACCAGAAGAGATTTTTGATATATGTTGTAACTTGTGATTTTGGAATACACCGAGTTATGCTTCTTACTTAAGAGATGTAGGGTAATAGAAGCACTTTTGTCACAAGGAGCGCATAGATGCGAGATCACTTAGGCCAAAAAAAATAATGTTGTGTTTCCGGTAACAGAGCTCTAAAAAATTGGGTAGGTAGGTCGAATTTTTATTTTATTTTAGTAAAATATTTTTATACAGTGACTATCCGAAAAATTATACCCAACTACTCTTTTTTGCATAAAAAGGTACACGCTGCAACAAAGTACGTGTTCTAAGCAAGTATAAGCTGCCTATTTCCCGCCTGTGTTTGTACCTAAAATTGCTCTAGAAAACAATTCTATTAATTTCATTTTGTTGACATCGTTTCTGGTAAGATAAAGTGGGAAGGGAAGGGAACAAAACATCACTGCTAGGGTCGTTCCAGACTGGCCGAGCCAGTGACTAGTTACATCTAGAGGTTGCTAGATTTATTTTCCCTAGTCACCGGTCGGTGGCTCAAGACTGGCAACCAGGAAGTAGTTAGGCAGGCGTGAAATTCTAAGGCAATGTCACTGTAAATAAAAAAATTTACACAAAATTTTCCGAGTCACGGCAATAAAAGTGAGTCGGTCGGGTTACCGGAAACACAACATTTTTTGCCTAAGATTCAACTCTATGCGGAAGGCAATGTCACCGCACTATGTCAATATAATAAAAATTTAGATTTTTTTTATAAAAATACATTTAAAAAAAAAAAAAAAAATTCAATAAAAAATTTCACAAAATTATTTGGGTGGCGGCAATAAAAGAGGGTCGGTCGGGTTACCGGAAACACAACATTTTTTTGGGCCTTATCACTGCCTTCCAAAAGGTTCACTCGACCTTCCATTTGGCAGATGGCATTGGTAAAATGAGCAGTTGGATGTGTTGGGCATCTTGCCTGGCTGGCGACTGTTAAATTCGACTCCTGTAATAACTTGTTATCATTCATTCATACAATAAATTGTAATCAGACTGCATTGTGTCAGTTTGAGATCAAATAAACATTGTTGCTATTATTATATGAAGAGCTATCTGTAAATGAGGTTAACTATCATTATAATCAGTTATCAGTTGCTACTCATTCAGTACTTGTCTTCGTAAATAAATTATCTACCCTAGAATACTTTCCCTGTCTGTCATATGTGACCCATCTGACCAAAACCAGGCTTAAGTCGGATTTGTACAAAATGAGTGTCATATATCTTCTAAAAGAATAAAGTCTCTTCTTTAAAATGACACAAATCTTATTGCTCTGCCATGTTTCTGTCCAAAGTTATGAGTAAAAATATGGTTCGACCGTCCAAATTACAATACAATAAAAAAAAATTCGTTTAAATTTTTCTATAACTTAGAAATGCAAGATTCTTTAGAACCATGTTCATAATTAAATAAAATTTGCAACAAATAAGCAGATTGCATAGTAGGCTAAAGGGAAGTCTGGGCTTTTCACTGATACCTAATTTATTTTGTTAGCCACATACCGAATATGGCTACCAATGGCGGGAGGGTGGAAAATGGCGGGAAAAGTCATCGAATTATTTGAACAATAAAAACCACAAAATTATCAAAAATATTTTAAATAATATTCTTGCAAATTTTTTTGTTTTAATGTTTATGAAACATATTTATTTATCATTTTCTGTCAAAAACTAAAAATTGAAAAAAATTCGGTTTTTTCACATTTTGGTCATTATCTCAGAAGCGTGTGTTGCGACTTGCGCCTGGTTTGGTCAGATGGGACACATATTGGATGGATCTTCTGCATGTTGATCTGGTTACAACTTGGTATGGAAGCTACTGAGTAGTAAAAAAGTTCATGTGATACAATGTGTATAGGAATTTAATTGGGCTTTCTTAAAGAAAGCGCTCGAGCATTGAATGTACTTGAAGAAAATTAAGCTATTAATTAAAAAAAATGGCACTCTGGAGAATAAATGCTGAGGCCTGTAACTAACTAGCGTACCAAGTTCTGAATTAAAGACTAATTGCATGCAGGTTGCAAAAGTGTCATATGTGGAGCACTTTTGGTTACATTGACAACACAGGCTTGCTATTTGGAATCTTCCCTTGCTTAATTGTTATTAGTATGTGAGGACATGCTGTACGTAAAATTTTCGTTAAATTATTATGGCGAGAAGTCATAGGTTGGTGCATTGCATCTGTATTATGCAGATTAAACTATTTATTTTTGAATTGTATTTTACTAGTTTTTAATTTAAAAGGTATTAAATCGCTTATTGAGTAATCAGCTTGAAACTATGTCATTGTACTTCTTAGAGTGAATATATATCATTCTTATCTGTCTGTATATATATCATTTTTATCTGTCTGTATATATATCATTCTTATCTGTCTGTATATATTTCATTCTTATCTGTCTGTATATATATCATTCTTATCTGTCTGTATATATATATATATATCATTCTTATCTGTCTGTATATATATCATTCTTATCTGTCTGTATATATATATATATCATTCTTATCTGTCTGTATATATATATATCATTCTTATCTGTCTGTATATATTTCATTCTTATCTGTCTGTATATATATATATATATATAATTCTTATCTGTCTGTATATATATATATATCATTCTTATCTGTCTGTATATATATATATATCATTCTTATCTGTCTGTATATATATATATCATTCTTATCCGTCTGTATATCATTCTTATCTGTCTGTATATCATTCTTATCTGTCTGTATATATATATATATCATTCTTATATGTCTGTATATATATCATTCTTATCTGTCTGTATATATATCATTCTTATCCGTCTGTTCGTCCAGGTACCGGTTGTATCCTGGTTCGACGATGCCAGCGACCGAGAGCTTTTAGACCTCATCCCGTTTTTCAAACGTCTTGCCGAAGCCGACGATATTTTTGCCTTTCTAAGCAACGAGCGGTTGCCTCTCGGTCACCCTGACAACATCGCTGCAGCTCAGGTCAACGAACTACCGGCGTTGTCATCCTAGCGTCCGCCGGTCGTTGGCCTTTGATCTAAACCTGCAAACACCAGAGAGCACACAGGCTGCAGGCATTCGTTCTTTGCACGATGGCAGACTGTTGCGCAGTACAATTTTGTCGTATAAATATTATAGGCGTCTGTAATTTTCTTTGCAACCGACACCGCGAGTGCCTTATTGTGATGTGCACCAAGATCTGAATGAGCGAATGAGATGCTTTTGTGGTTAGGTCTTCTTTAACACCTTTTTACCTCTCTTCACCTTTCGAGCCTGTATGCCAATGCGTAAATGGTAACATCAGTATATAATCAGCTGTGCGCAGTTTGCCAGTCACCAGCAGGCAATCCATTTCTGTTCATTTGTTGAGTGCAATTTGAAGGATTGTTAGTGTTTCCCCCCCATAGAAGTTGCTTCCTGGATATTGCTTGTTTTCTAAGTTGTTCTAAGGAGTTAGGAAATTCAATAAATTTGAAAAATGTACTGTGCGTTAATACTAGTTATGACTGAGGCTTAAATACAGAGCTGAACATCCTGAACCTTGTGTGTGTTATAATGCATGCCAGTGGCAGCTAAAGTAGATGTGTTACATAGTTGAATATAAACTGTCACATATTGTTGGTGTAGAACATGTATATATACTCTGTATGAAGGTAAATTTATTGTGTAGGACACAAGTGATTTATAAATGTAACTTTGAAGCCTCTAAATGGCCAGCAGATACCAAGAAGAATATGGAGAAGAAGTGAGATGAGGGAGAGTAAGAGATTGTATACAACAATGATTGTATACAACAGTTCCATCTATCTCAGTGATAGATGGAACTGTTGTATACAATCATTGTGTGATTCTAATAACACATGAAGTTGAGTACTCTTTTAGAGGACTTCAGCCGCTTGAAAGAGGTCAAAGATGGTTCGATCAGTTTGTTTCTTGTGTCATGCTGAAAGCTCTGGGTTATGTCAGCATGCCAACACAATGTTGGTGTTAACGTGTTGGCCTTTTTCACCATGTTTATTTCTGAATGTGTTGTATGAAATTGGCAAGTTGTTGCCAAAATGTTGTATTACAAGGCATTAGGAGGATGAGTTGTCATGTTGTGTGTTGCATTAGGCGGAAGATGCGACAATAGACTGAGATTTTGGATGAAAAAGAAACAATCGATTATTCTATCTGTGGTTACTCAGACAATATGGGCACTGCCTTCCCTTACTTAAACTGTGAAGCCAGGTTTTTATTATTATTAATTTTCAGTGTCGGCTAATCTGTATGTACACAATATGACGAATATATGCAGTGTTCATGTGCTTAGAGTTCTTAGCTACCCGTAAAATTGTTCTCAATGTTGTCTAATTGTGGTTGACCTCAACTTGGAAAGCATTGGTCTTTACAAGGTCACGTATTTTCCTCCAAAGCACTGGTGAACTGTTTAGCAATTAAATTAGTGCTTACAATGCAATGTAATGAAATGTGCTTTTTAGCCAGTAATTTTTGGCAAAACTTTTCTGTTTTTGTGGTTCTACTTAAAGTGGGAGTTAAACAATGTTGAAAATTGTTGATATGTGAAACGGGAAGTCGTTTTATATTTTTACCTGTTATTATCTGCAATTATAATAAACAAATGAAGCAGAATTTAAAAGTTTTAATGGTCTTACAGTTTTGAAATTTTTGAATGTTTTCAGCCAAGTTGTCTGTTGCAACATTTGATAATCATACTGATAAAAAAAACTTAGATTTTTTGCATGAATGCAATATTGAGGAATGAGAAGGGAATTGGAAACTTTGAAATTTTAAAAGTGTTTTCGACCATGTTTTTTGTTACAACATTTGATAATCATACTGAAAAAAAACTTTGATTTTGTGTATGAATGCAATATTGAGTAACGAGAAGGGAATTAGAAATTGCATATTGTACTTGTCCAGCGCGAAATTGTTTTCTTTGCGTGTTTATGCAACTGTTTCTCAAACCATCAACAATTGTAAATGAAGTGATGTGACTAGATTGTAAGATTTCTTTTGAAATATTGAATGTCAGGTTGCATGTCAGGTTGTTGGCATCGATAAAGTCGACTCTAGGGTCATGATTTTGCATATAGCACTGTCTGCCAGCATTAACAGTGTTTTGGACATGCCAAATTACATGTTGTCCAACAAGCTACTGAATTGCATGAAGGATGTTTTAGTGACTTTTCTGTGAATTTGTGATTTGATTTGAAGTGTTGTGCATTTCGGTGAATACTGATTTTCTTATGTATATGCCTGTGTGAAGTTTCAACAGTTAGCCATATGAGACAAATAAGATTTGAGTTGTATCCTATGGAAGTTCAATATGTAGAATTCAGTTTCTTAGAAGCGGTTTCTCGATTGCTGTTATTGTTGTTATCTGTGCAGACATGCTACAAAGGTTATGACAGCTGGATGCACATAACCAGAGATTGTTAGTACAATTCTACAATGTGTACATGGTTGCCTGTTGCTGAAATTGGTGTCTTCTTAAATATTTAGTATGCAATAATCAGCCTGTGACACTTTTGACAGTATGATTTTTACGACAACTTTAATAAGATTGTCATAATATTTTGTTATGTTCAAATACAGACAAACGTATGTGCATTTATCTCTAAGGTTACGCTTTTACAGGTTTTTGTGTATGATTTTATTACTTAGTGGGTCATAATGAATGGCACAATCCTTGGTAATACTGCTTTGAAAATTCATTTGATTTGACGATGATTAGCAGTGCTGGTTTTACAGTGACAATGTCTTGCCATTTGACCGTTGTTTTGCAAACAGTTTCTTAACTTTTGTCGGCGTGCACTTCTTCGTTTGGTTTTCTTTTGTGTACTTGATTTTAATTTGAGCCGTTGTTTTGTTGGTTTTTTTGCTTGTTGTTTTGAAATTTTTTCTCTCGCATGTTGACGACCCCCCGGCCCAGAGTTTTGTTTAACCAGTTATGCTAGAATAAATCATCCTTGTTTGTCGTACCACTTGCTTCTGGATCTGTGGTCACTCTAGCGACTGGTTTCAATTTTTAAATTATCATTACACAGAACTTCTTTTTTGTCATTCGGTTCATAGAAGAAACTCACCTTTTATATTTGCATCTATGTATGCATATGGGTATATATATAGTATATAATTATGTGTCTATATATGTGCATATGAATATATGTATGTATATTTGTGTATATTTATACACATGCACATGTGTATGTATATAAGTGTGTGTGCGTATCTATGCATAAAAACGCATACATTGTGTATATGTATACTATTGTATAGTTGTCAACAGTACTGTACCTGTTCAACAGATCATGCAGTTTCAATTCAAATAATTAAATGTCAGACGCTACCTCTTCTTTCGATTGTAGTACTGTATACGTCTGCAGATACAATAAGATTAGATTCTTACCATGAAGAATTTGCATTTGAGACTATTGTCTATTTTAGTCTATTGGAAGTGTCGTTTGATGGCGATCTAGCCGACTCATTTGATATTGTTTGCTGCATTGAGGCACGAGTCTGCTCTGGTTGTTGTATTACTTCTGGAAGCTTGTAGACAAGAATTGTTTGGTAACTTTACAGTTTATTGTAGTAGCTACTGTAGACTCATCTATGTTATGAAAAGCAATTGGTTGAAATTTTCATATGAGAATTTGGTTTCTGTGTTTTGGCCTTTCGAGTGTGTGATGCTTTCAGGCATTAATTTTAATTACTTGTTTAGTATGCCTAATTAAAACCGTCCTTATGACGTAGATGTGTTGCACGATCATGTTCTAAAACATAGAGTTTGCATCCTGTATTTTTAAACTGTGGAGAATTCTTGTTAATATTCTGTTAACTAACGAGGATGATGAAGTTGATTTCTCTGATTTTTTTTACTGAAATCATGTCAGTTCATTACCAGATTTTTTGATTGTATTGAATGCTGGGCATTTCACGAGCATAGCTTTGGGTTTCTGTTTGAAGTAAGACCATGAACTGTGTCTGCAATAATGAATGAATGAGCTATGGATATGTTGCCATGGCTTTAATGCACGTTTTCTTCATGGTAGTAGTTTCAATGTTTGACTGTTTACCAACCAAAGTGTAGTAGATGGTATTGGAATCCTATACAGTCGGTCGGTAAAGGGTTAACAACATCTTCTGTCTGTTAAGGCTGCTGATCCTTTGAGTTCTCGGAGTGTAGAATTGATTCAAGAATTCAGATAGCTCTGTGTGCTTTCTTCAGATTACGTTTGAATAGTTCTGTATTATCATATAAATTACTAATGCATAAACAGTAAATAGTTAGAAAGATGCAACTGGCTCAATATTGAGGCTTGCAGATGTATTAGTTGTACAATGAGTGTGTAAGTATGATTTGCTTTATTTTAAGAGATTATTTCACAGAAATATTGCACACTATTTCATCGTGTTGATCTAAGCAGGCTACGGTAGGTGCATTCTGGGAAGCAAATCGGTGTTTAGTATGAAAGAGACGTCATATTTGAGAAATACTAATGGGACTTTTGATTACTGGTTGGCACAAACTTTTAATGTGTAGGCAAGAATTTATTTACATTTCATAGTATCTTCTTCCATTCTGTTAGTCGCTTGGTGGGTACGTTGATGATTCTGTTGAGTTTTAAAGGTATTTACAGTGTGACATTTTTACCAAACCTTGTTTTGTATTTGTAGAAAAACAATAAGAGTTTGGGCATTTATTTTGAGCAGTTGAAATGGTTTCACTTTTTAGTAAATTTTTTATAAGTTTTCAGAGAAATATAGTTTGCGATGAGATTTGACATTCATAGGAGGCAGCCAACACCGTGTAGGTGTCTGAGAACAAAGTATTTGTTTTCAGGGCTTAAAGTGTGCCTGGACGGTCATGGACGGCGTCCATGCACTTGTTTTAAAATCTGAACGCCGTCCAGCCACTTATTGGCGAGCACAGACGGGAAAGGTAAGGGGCGTTCAGGCTCTTATTTTTCCACACTTTAGGCACTGTTTGTTTTCAATTCATTCAGCCATTTCTAAGCAGTTGTGTTGTGTTTAGAGGTTAATACATCTTTTCAATTTCACTGAAAACTGTGATGCAGTTTAGACAAAGTTGGTTTTCATATTGTTGGTGTTGGATAGTTAGTTGGTCTTTACAGTGACGACTACTTACTGTCGTACTCAATCAGTGTTTAATCTAGGCATCTCCAGGGGAAAGCCTCGCCCCTCCAGGAATGACACCTCCATAGAAAAATTTTGACATTGCATTATATGAATGGTTATAATGAGCCGTGATATTATTTACCATTTATGTGATTGATTTGTTATTATCCGCTAGTAGAGTAAAGAAATAAAGAGTAGATGAGCGATGAGAAAAAGGGTTATCACAAAAGAAACATCAGAAGAAAGATTACAGTAGTAAAAAGGATTATGAGAAACAGAAAACTCCTCCCTCTGTCAGCGCTATTTGATTCTGCAGTTGCCATCCACTGTTCTCCCCCCCCCAGAAGCCTGGATTTCCCCCAAAGCAGGAGACTAGGTTAAACACTGGTACTCGATACATCCTTGGAGTCTTTTGTATGTTTATCTGTTGCGGTAAATTGCAATTTTGTTTATTGAATGAGATCAAGAAAGAGATTGGTTAACTAAAAATCAGTGAAGCCGTAGCATTTCAACTACCTGACGAGCAGCTTGGCTCGTACGGTCTAAAACGTGCATCAGTTTGTGAACAGAAGTCGAACAAAACAGTTTTGCGAGTTTGTAATTTTACTCAAGTCTTGTACATTATATTTATAATTCTGTTATTAATCTTATTATGCAATTAAACCTTAGAGGAAAAAGTGGCTGGGTTTGGTTTCCATGTTTTGCAGAGGTTTGAAAATTCTCCCGTTACGTTTTAGCTCTCACTCTACATGTACTTATGATCCTCTGTCCTTTCCTTGAATTGGTTGTTAAGTTGCTGCTGGAGTTTACTTAATTATTGCTTTATATGTATATATGGTAGTTTTGTCTGAATCGATTGTAATGACAGAGGTATTTAGTGCTGCCTCTTTCTATCTATCTATCAATCCATCTATCTATCTGAGGAATTTATGGAGCACCCCTTCAAGATAGCTATTCAGAGGTGCTGTCAAGAGAGACTCATTTGTAGCACTTTGAGAATGAAACTTAAGAAAGAACAACATGATGCTCTTGTTGTAGAGTGCTAAGCAATCTATTCAAGAAAATCACAAGCAAGCTGTTGTGCTGCTTTGTGAATGTTGGAACGCTGGGAAATCCAGGTGACACTGTGCACTGTGTGCAGCAGAACAAGAAAGAAAAGAGGATATCTAAGATCATAAATGGAAGAGATGTACTGTATGTATCTTAATTAGTTATACTGTATATTGTAATATATATATTCTTTTATTATATATATATATATATTTTAATATACAGGGTGCGGCCAAAAAAATGACCCATTACAAAAATCGCGATTTCCCAAAAACCACTGAATATTTTGTTATAAAACTTCGCCAGTCTATTTGACACATATCTATCTACAACTTGGCTAAATCTAATGAAATTCGATTCATGAACACCAAAATGGTGCAACCCTGAAGTGAAACAATGTGTTTTTCGTTTCAACAGACATTTAGTGACAGCAATAACGCACTAAGTAACAAAGTAACGGCGTAAACAGAAATGTAACAAAGTTCAAGGCTACCTTTTGTTATTGACAAGATTAGGCCAAACTGTTCTGTGCAAAAAATGTTCGAAGTGACCACCGTTTGCTTTTACACAAGCTTACAGATGTTTTCGAAAGCCCAGAACAGTCATCTGAATGGTCTCAAGTGACAAAAGTCATTCCAGATGATTTGTAGCGTATTTTTCAGTTCAGAAATGCTCTTTGGCTTTGTGGTAAGTTTGCTGTAAGTCTCAAGCATTGCACCCCATACAGCATAGTCGAGTGGGTTCATATGTGGGGAATTTGGCGGCCATGAATCCTTGTCGATGAAGTCCGGACAGTGACTTGTTAACCAATCTTGGGCCAGCTTGGCGCCGTGAGCAGGCGCTCGATCTTGCTGAAAAGTGAACTGAATTCCCAAGACAATGTGACAGTCATCGACAAGCTTAGGCAAAAGTTTCTCCACGTAGTACGTAGCATTGAATATGGCCTTCTCGTCAATGAAATGCAAGCGTCCTTTGCCCTCATAGCTGACACCTGCAGAAACCATGATGCTGGGAGAGAACTTGGCTCTCTCGACCAACAGGCGACTTGTATGGATATCGGCTTTTTCTTCTTCGCCCAGACGCGGTTATTTTGAGTATTAATGGGTGGATTGATGTAAAAGATCTTTTCATCGGTCAAGAAAACCTTATTATGGCACACTGTAGGCTACTTTATGTAAAATTATGATTTCCTATTTCGTGAATGCCGTGTTAAATTGAAAAAATGCAGTTCTTTCTTCTGCCTGATGTCATGATCACAAATATAAAGATACTGACATAAAATTTTCCAATAATATGCGGAAATATGTTACGAATAAAAATGAAAATATTTGTAAGAAAATATTCAGCGGTTTTCGAAAAATCGCAATTTTCGTCATGGGTCATTTTTTTGGCCGCACCCTGTATATATAATGTATAATTTATATATGCCTTTTGAGTGCCATGTTGTTTCTTCTCATGGCTTTCACCTTGTTTTTGGTCGGTCCCATACCTCATTAGTTCATGTCACTTGCATTGTGATTTGGAATGTTATTGAGAGGAATTTCCGCTTAGTGGTTCATGATTCTCCGCATGGGTAGTGTTTCCTCGCCCTATGATCTTTGCTCTCGCTGCACTTGTAATGCTGTTACACTGGGCATTGGCAGAAATCTCTAATGGAGGGGATGCAGGCATACTGCGCTTGTCCCTGTTTGACGACATTGCGTCATAAGAAAGATGGTTAGTGTCGCCCTTATCCTTTATCCAGGCTTGGGACTGGCACTGGCAGAGTGCAAACTGGCGGGAGTTCTATTCCACACTAGCCTACATAAGTAGGCTATTTATAATGTAATCTTGGCTGTTTTAGATTTATTTCCCACACGTTACAGTTTCCTGCTGTAAGCAGTTTTGAGAGACAGGTTGTTCCAAAGCATCTTGATAACTGAGCATTGCACTTAGTAAATGTACGCTCATAGCTTCAGGCATCTACACAAGTACATATAAGCGTACCGCGTGCATACTTTCTTAGTGCAAAAGATCATGCCTAAACGCTGAGCATCTGTCTGTCACATGATTTTTCAACAAGCAGAGGATCGTGTGTCTTTTAACTCGTCAGGTTCAACAGGTTGAGTTGTTGCCCAATGGTCGAGAAGTCGTCGATTCGAAACCCGAACAGCCAACATAAGCCCTAACTCATCCACTGCTCACACTCTGGCAATGCCAGTCCCAAGCCTGGATGAAGGAGGAGGGTGACGTTAATGATCTTTGTTATCATTATCGCTGGATCTTTCCACTCAAAGGTTCTTCCCTGATTGTGCGTGAATCGGAGTGATGTGCTATGAATCGGAGTGAGGTGCTATGAATCGGAGTGATGTGCTATGAATCAGAGTGATGTGCTATGAATCGGAGTGAGGTGCTATGAATCGGAGTGAGGTGCTATGAATCGGAGTGATGTGCTATGAATCGGAGTGAGGTGCTATGAATCGGAGTGAGGTGCTATGAATCGGAGCGAGGTGCTATGAATCGGAGTGAGACGCTATGAATCGGAGTGAGGTGCTATGAAACGGAGTGAGGTGCTATGAATCGGAGTGAGGTGCTATGAATCGGAGTGAGGTGCTATGAATCAGAGTGAGGTGCTATGAATCGGAGTGATGTGCTATGAATCGGAGTGAGGTGCTATGAATCGGAGTGAGGTGCTATGAATCGGAGTGAGGTGCTATGAAACGGAGTGAGGTGTTATGAATCGGAGTGAGGTGCTATGATGTTGTTGGCATAATTTTTATCTGACATATTTATGTTTTATAATATTATGTTAAGGTGTAATATTTTGTAGGCCTAGGCTTAGGCTATGTCGGACTATGAACTATAGTCTAGGGTTCTAGGCTATATGCCCAAAACAGCAATAAGAATAATTATTGTTCATTGCACCAGTTGGTCGTCCAAAGTTCCTCATAGCTCTCCTTCAATGTGAATAGTGTCTATAATTTTATATGTGAACGACACTTCAGCAAGTCTTAGCAATTAAGTCCTAAACTTAAGTGGTAAACGACGCTAACAAATCCCCTGGATCAATTTATCAATTAATCAATCAATAATTTTTGATCAATCAAAATGACTTAAACGACATTAACAAGTCCTAGACCCTACTTCATCCTAATGACATTAACAAGTCCTAGTGGAGGAATCTTGAGCCAAACGTTACTTGACCTAGGCTGTAGGCCTACATGTACAAGACAAGGTTCGCACATGTGATCTGACAGACCAAAGTCCGTTGTTCTACCACTGACGAAGGCGCACGAAAACATCCCAGTGCACGGCTACAGGTCGCGACCAATGAGCCTATAGCACTGTATAGCAGCCTTTCTATAGCCTAGGCCGTGTTGCTTATGCGAGATCGGTTAGAATAAGGCTGTAGGACATTATAGGCATATTGCCGTAGTTTAGGCTTACGAGACACGTGAATACGAGGACTTGGCAGACCTGCAGAAGTAATGTTACTGTTATTTGCGAAGTAGGTTAAACTCTCTTTAAGACCAATCGCTTTATAAAACCGTGTAAATACTGCGGACCTAGTTTTCGAAACAGGTAAAATTGAACGTTTGAAGTGCTGCATCGCGCAATTAGTAAGGAAATTAAACCTACTAAGAATGTGCTCGCATTTGAGTCTGTCTACTTCTGTCGCGTCTGTTTGTGTAAGAGTTCCTAAAATAATAATACGACTAATAAGAATGTGTTCGCTTTCTCTGCTTGTCTACTTCTGTCGCGTCTGTCTGGTTGTCAGCTGCCTGTACAGTGGGGTAGCCAAGCTAGGAGGTTTCGGGGGTTAACCCCCCCCCACCCCCATTGGCTGAGGAAAAAGTGTTTTAGAGGTTATTTATCCACCTAAATAAGAAAAACAAGACAATTAATTGCTTGTAGTAACAATTATTTTTCTTACTTTTTTCCCTTTGTTACTTGATTCCCTTTTTATTTACTGTAATACTGTTGGGTTGGTGTCAGGAAGGGCATCCGGCCAGACCATAAAACCCCCAAAACCTCACCCATAATAAATTCCTGGCTACGCCACTGTGCCTGTATACTAGTTCTTAAAAGAGTAGGCCTGCATTAAGAATGGAGGAACCGAGACAGCAGATGCTATGGATATGAATTCGCATTATTCGTTCAGCCAACATGGACCAGCTCATTCTCGTGCAAAAAGTATGAAACACAGAAGGGTTGGTACGTTTGGAGTCTACAACGGGACCAACAAGATTCAACCTGTCCTGGGTAGCTATTTCAATTGTCTGTGATGATTATGTATAATATTTAGGCCCTACGCTATACATGTAGGCCTAGCAGTTAAGGTCAGAGTTCGAGCACGTGCGTTGTGTCAGTTCAATTGGTTCGATGTGTAGGCCTATACCTTATGGCCTATCAACACAGGCTAGTAGTGAAGCTGCAGTTGGTCTACGCCTGGCCGGTCGTTGGTAAGCGCATGAGTTATTTCGTGCAATACACCTACAAAGTATAAATAGAGACCGGTATAGTTTTCCGTTTACAACATTTTCAGTTGTAGGTCTGTATACGTTTATACTTAGATCTGGAGGTGTCGCTGTCCAGTCTGCATTCGGCTCGTCCAAAGAACACAGCCTGAGTCATGCTTGTTCGAAAACTGGGTAACAGATTGGGTCTGCTGACCAAGAAATGGCAGATCTGCCTGCAGTTCTGCGAATCATCTACTGGAACAGGTAGGCCCTAAGGCAATTATAGTGATCTATTGGCTATAATTGGTCTAAATTCTGTGAACGCTGACGTCGATGCATACTCCATAATAATAGGTCTATAATTCTCTGCTAATTAAATACTGGAACTTGAGGTCTTTGTGCTGCACCGATTTGTAACAAACAGTGGCGCCGGGGTGAGAATTGGCTGGGTTGTAGGGTTCAACCCCCTTGTCTTTCTAATGACGCCTTGGTAAAGTCCCCAGTGCACACCCGAAGTCCACACAAATCAACGTCTGACCCCCCGTTAGTTGTGGGAGAGGCAAGACGCCATTGTACGCGTATTATAATATAGTCAATGTGAGGTTGGCAGCAGTTGAGAAAAAGACCTGTTAAAGCTTAATTAATTATCTCTTAATCTATCGTGCTTTACGAAGCAGTAGGCCTAATTGTTTTTCTATGGCTTTCAAATTGGGCCTAGGCCTATAGTGTAGGCCCCTATTGTATTTAAACATCATATAAGTATATCATGTATGTATAACTGTATCACACTTTTTATACAGGCAAGTTGGATTATGTTCTAATGCATGCACTTACTGTTTTGCGGAATGGCTATTACAGATGTCCGAAAGCACTCATCGTCAGCCCTTTCCGGCGAATACGAATACGTCATCGTTGGAGCTGGATCCGCCGGATGCGTCCTCGCCAACCGTCTTATCTCTGACGAACGACGCAGCCGTGTTCTTCTGCTCGAGGCCGGTCCAAAAGATAACTCATGGATGATCCGAATGCCAGCCGCCCTCATGTACTGCCTCAAGAACCCCAAGTACAGCTGGTGCTACGAAACGGAACCGCAGAAGCACGTACAAGGGAGGCGCTTCTTCTGGCCTCGCGGAAAGCTACTCGGCGGCTCATCATCCATCAATGCAATGGTTTACATCCGCGGTCATCCCTCCGACTACGACCGGTGGGAACAACAGGAAGGGGCAGACGGGTGGTCCTACGCCGACTGCCTTCCCTACTTCCGCAGGTCCCAGACGCACCAGCTTGGTGCTGACGACTACCGCGGGGGCGATGGACCGCTCTACGTCTCAAGGGGTAACTCGAAGAACCCTCTCTACCAAGCGTTCATCGACGCTGGCGTTCAAGCCGGCTATCCCTACACGGACGACTGCAACGGGTACCAGCAAGAGGGATTTGGCCACTTCGATATGACGATAAAAAACGGTACTCGTTGCAGTACTTCGATTGGATACCTGAAGCCAGTGCTAGACAAAAGCAACCTGTCTGTAGCGACCAAGGCGCTTGTGAAGAGGGTACTGTTCGAGGGAACTAAGGCCATCGGAGTGGAGTACGAGAACAGTCGTGGTGAGGTCGTGCGAGTTCGTGCCACAAAGGAGGTCATACTAAGCGGTGGTGCCATCAATTCTCCGCAGTTGCTGATGCTGTCCGGTGTTGGAAACGCCGACGAGCTGAGGAGGTTGGACATACCTGTCGTGGCGAACCTACCCGGCGTTGGACAGAACCTCCAGGACCACCTGGAACTGTTCGTCCAACAGCAATGCATCCAGCCACTGACGCTCTACCGATTCCAATGGAAGTTCCCGTGGAACATGGTAAAGGCTGGAATCCAGTGGTTCACGACGTCGACTGGAGTGGCAGCGACTTCCCACCTGGAGGCCGGGGGCTTCGTCCGCAGTCTCCCTGGAGTCCCCCACCCGGACATCCAGCTCCACTTCCTGCCGTCCGTCATCGTCGACCACGGTCAGAAGATGGGTACTTGCCACGCGTACCAGGTCCACGTCGGTACGATGCGTCCGCTGAGCACGGGCTGGATACGGCTACAATCGACGAATCCACGCGATCCTCCGATCATCGAGCCCAACTATCTTTCGGCCGAAGACGACCTCAGAGATCTACGTGCATGCGTGCGCCTCACCAGAGAGATCTTCGCCCAGAAGGCGTTTGAACCGTTTCGCGGTCGCGAACTGCTTCCCGGTCCGCAGGCGCAGACGGATCGCCAGCTGGACGCGTTCATTCGCGAGCACGTCGAGTCGGCCTATCACCCCTCGTGTACGAACAAAATGGGATCGCCCAATGACCCGATGACCGTAGTCGACTCGCAGCTGCGCGTCGTTGGTATCGAAGGCCTTAGGGTGGTCGATGCGTCCGTGATGCCCAGTGTCGTCAGTGGTAATCTCAACGGACCCGTCATCATGGTGGCCGAGAAGGCCGCGGATATCATCCTTGGACAGCCTCCTCTCCCTCGGTCAACAGCCCCTGTTTGGACACCCTCGACGCTTGATAGTCAGCGCTAGTCCTGCCTGCACTTCGTAGGCCCTACCCATCTTTCGCAAGTTTTGCTCTTCAGAAACGTGCCTTGTATATCCTATAGGCTACATCAAATCATGCATAGTCCTACCAAAGCCGTTGCCAGCGTTTTATTTCGGGGGTGTTAACCCGACCACGTGCCAGCCCACAAGCAACCAAATCAACTGACTATAATGGGTTTGGAGTAGCGTTGTGACTTGTGAGCTCTCACATGACGTTCTGGGCGGCAAATACATTACACACTGTAGTGCTTGCATCATGTGCTAGCAAGTGCATTATTTTAAATTAGTTCATTAGGGGGGGGGTCAAACGCACAAAATACATCCAGGCTACGGCGTTGGGGCCTACGTACCCTTGTACAAGCATGTCTTTAGTCCGTGTACGATGCATATACTCTGTGTAGAATATTGCCTATAATGTGCATTATTGTTAAGCTATATACCTTATACCATGACTAAACCTTGTTCCTTTTTCACGTGCTGCGACCATGCAGCAAGGATCCTTCAGATTCCTTCTCGGTGGTGGGTCCAGCTGTCTGGAATGGCCTCTCTGCGGCTCTCCGCTCACTTCCCCGTCACTCTGCTGGCTCTTTCTATCTTCTTCTCAAGACTTTTCGACCAGGCCTGAATTGGGAGCGCCTCTGAGTAGCGACCTTGCAGTGGCGCTATATTAATTTATGTGATTGATAAGATTTCATGGCTCTTTCTATAGAGTCGCTGAGTAGCCTCAAAACTTGCTGCGTTTATCAGGTTTCAAAATCTGAACGAAACTTTTAAGAAAAGCAGTCTGTGGCGATAGCAAGAAGAGTATAAAATGAAGAAATTTTGCACAGTGCTTAAAGTGTGGAAAAATAAGTGCCTGGGCGCCCCTTATCTTTCCAAAAGAAGTGCCTGGACGCCCCTTACCTTTCCAGTCATTGCTGGCCAATAAGTGGCTGGATGGCGTTCAGATTTTAAAATAAGTGCATGGACGCCGTCCATGACCGTCCAGCCACACTTTAAGCCCTGATTTTGCAAGATATCAGTGTTTCTTATACCGATCTTTTTACATGATATTATAGGCTACGTATGGTCTAAGATGGCACAATGGACCTCGTATAACCATACCGAATCACCGATTCTTATAAAATATAGGCCTACTGGGCTAATTCACTGCCTATCTTTTACTATAGTTAAAACATACAATAGGCCAAAAGTCGATAATTATGAACATCTTTAGTCATTACATACAATGTTTTATACCGGATATATATATATATATATCTCCTAGAGCTGTTTTTATCCATATATATTTGAACATTTTATTTTCTATTCTGCTGATTAGAAATGTTTTTTCTGCCTGTGTTTTAATTGTGGTGGAAGACGCGAGACTTTACTTTTTGACATAAGACATTTTTGAACTCATAGTCAGTCACTCGGAATATATCTACCAATCAAGGAATTTATAGCAGTCCTCTAATCAACGAATATTTCAGACAGCAGTCTGGCTCCATGCAAGCGATCGCGACCGGTCCCTTCCTTCGCAGCACGACCTACGCCAGCCTTCGGATTCGAACTCAGGACACGTGTCTCTTGGTGTTTTTGGGAACGGGAGGCAGGTTCTCCAGTCGCTAGCCGACGAATCTGTCCAGTTATCACAGCAGATATTATCCGGTTCGTACTTGGGCTTCTTCGTGACGAGAATGTTGTGACAGAGTCGCAACCCTTTTCTGCAGACGGTCGGTGGTATATCGAAGAGGTAAGCCAGCTGTTTAGATCCGTTAACAGCCGTCTTGACCCCATGCAGTGCATCTCAGAGTGAAGACCCGGGCAGCTGAGGTCAGCCATCAGCGTCTGCCAGAGCAGAGTCGCCAGCGGATGACAGACGAGACTTCCGGCCAAGTGAACTCCGATGCGCAGCAGCAGCAACTTCTGGATGGGAGTATCGCAGGCGATGCTTGAGACGACGACATGGGTGACTGGGTTGCCCGTGGTTCCGGTTGGGCAGAGCAGGAAGGCGTGACCGACGCCGACTGAGGCTGTGGCCACCAGGTACCAGATAGGACCGTAGATGCGGTGGATGTAGTTGCATCCAATGGTGTAACCGTAGAGGGTGAAGGTTGTGGCAAGGTCAAGTACTATGGGTTGATGCTTTCGGCGAACGTAGTTCTTCGCCAACCAGCGAAGAACTTCACCGATGATGAAGAAGATGATGAAGAAGAAGAAGAAGAAGAAGAAGAAGAAGAAGAAGAAGAAGAAGAAGATGAGAAAGAAGTGGAAGCGGAGGATGAGGAAGATGAGGAGGAGGTAGCGACCAGGTGGAGGTGTGAATGTTCTTGGTCGTGTTGGAGTCTATGCAATCAACATTAAATTACAATCGCATTAATTAATTCTCATTAATAATGTCATGTGATCATGCACCATATCAAGTTATCAGCCTGCACAACAGAATTTATGAGTAAGCTACGTCTGTAACTTATTAAAGTACATTCATACATTAATACATAATATATAAGTATTAGGCCTATGTGTGCTTTGAGCATGCATGTATGCACTTTGATACAATGTCATACTATAAGGATTTAACAAAATAATATCTAGCTTGCACAAGTTTAAACATCATGACTAAATAATTAAGACAAAACGCTAATAAGGCAACAATGCTCAGATAGCTAGAAGAGTTACCGCTATAGCAAGCTCTAGAAGACACAACGAACAGAACCAAAGAATCCCCATTCACAGTCAAACTAACTTAGACTGGACAAAGCCATGATGGCATAATATGCGTGAGACACATGTCCACACAGAGCGTCGTTAAACAGCACCTAACCATTACTTTCATCCAACTGAAACAAAAATAACAAGATGGATGTGGAGTGCGGTGGTGTAGTGGTGGGTTTGGTGCCTTGCAGCCGGAGGGTTGCAGGTTCGATTCCACCTCAAGCCGCCGCGCTGGGACCTTGAGCAAGTTTTCACTCGAAAGTGATCGTTTGCTTCGGCATAAAACTCCAAATGCTGGTGTCCGTTCTGTCGTCGGGAGTGCCTCTGAGTAGTGAGATGAAGTGGCGCTATAGAAAATGCGATAAATAAATATATAAAAAAAATAATAAATAAAAATTAGAAAGTTCATGCGTATAACGCATACAGATATTTTGAAATTTTGACCAAGGTCCCAGCGCGGCGGCTTGAGGTGGAATCGAACCTGCAACCCTCCGGCTGCAAGGCACCAAACCCACCACTACACCACCGCACTCCACATCCATCTTGTTATTTTTGTTTCATCCAGGTGAACCTTTAGCCTATACGCCCCTTCTTCGGTATAATGAGAATGAAATTCTTTTAACTTACCACTTGAGGCGAAATTCGGATGATGCTGGTGGCAGGTCTAGCTGGTGCTCGGGTGGGATGTTCTGCTGTGGGTCCGTCTGGACAGCACGGTCGACAGACCGGGGCTCTGGTTGCGTAGTCATCCAGGTGAACCAACAGCACGAGCTGAACATCGCGAATCCAACAGCCACGGATATCTGCACGATGTCGTGAATCAAAGGATGATAGACGCCCAGTTCTTCCGCTACTTCTCTGAATGCTTGGACGCCTGCTCCAAAGGTACCAGTGGCCAGCAAAGTATGAATAGCTACAGCCAACCATCTTTGTGGGCGGGATTCAATCTCACGCTCGTAGTACTTCCACAGGTGATGTTTTGCAACGAGATAAAAGATAATCGGGCCGATAATGCCAAATTTTGACCCAGTCGACCCGGCGCACCAGTTCAAGTCACTGTAGGTATTAGATAGAAGACAAGACACGGCAGCAACAACTCGGGAAGCTATGGCTGTAAGAAATCTACCGAGAAGATTGGCACCCATTTTGGTAAGTTTCTAATAACATGATGTACGACTGGCGTCTTCTCGATATTTGCCCGACTGTTCATCAATTGCTGTGAGAGTCACCATGGTAACGTAATATTATGACAAGACAATAGCAAGTTAATTATCTAGCTCGATGAAAGACTATTCTGAGTTTCTACGCATCGTAGGCCTACGTCACAGTCCCTGAATTAGCATAAATTAAATTAACGCTGTTTAATTCATCCGTTCGGCAACAAATTTTTATATAGCGCTCCTTTAAGAAAACACGCAGAGGCGCTGCAAGTCCAGCCATGCACTGCGATATAAATTAGGTTTCAGCCACTTGTAAAAATGTCTTGGCATCATTTGCAGAGACTATAGTAGAGACTAAAGTCGCAATCTCCAAATGGACTTAATAATAAAATAAACTGTCAATTCCAGGTGGTTGGACCAGCAATCGAGAATGCACGGCGCTGCCAAAAACGGATCAAATAATTAATTTGTTGCTCGAAATTACTCATTTTAATGCAAAGTCTATATTTATTTATTTACGAAGTTTGGTATTTGTTTAAAATTGCATCGTTGAATAGGCCCTTAGCCTAAAACAGGGCAAATGAGATATCTGCCCTGCGATAATTAGGTGCGAACCAAGTAGCCTACACCATTGCGCAACATTAAAATTAATTGCAGTAAACATGTAGCCTATAGGCTACAGTATACAACATGTAAGAGAATGCTACAGAATATTGGTAGCATATTTAAATTATCAAGAGTCTCTTCAAATGAGTCGAATCAAATGGTGTTGATGCTTTACTGTCAAAAGTTATCACTTGTCAAATTATTTTGCCACGGACTCGGTATCCATAATATTATATCGATAAATGGATGGTGTCCAGCACAAGTGGACCAACCACCAAAATTTCATTTTTCATTTTATTTTTCTATAAAATGAAGCTTAATTTTGCGCATTTTTTGACACTAGAATCAACCTTATAGACCATCAAAATGTTTAGTTAGTTAATTAATTAGTTAATTAATAGCTAAGCACTTTTGGACTTGGTCCAATTGCGCATGACAGAATCGAGACGACTCTGTTATGCACAATTGGACCAAGTCACGTCCAAGCGACACGTTAACCATAGATAGACGTGACTTGGTCCATTTGCGCACGCATATCGTCTACGCACAACTGGACCAACTATAGGTAAACACGCAACGGAGATGGAGATAGAAGCATGTCTAGATGGTCAAAAGAGTTACTGGTAGACGAATGTTTTAGTTGAATAAGTGCTCAATAATGCATAGTATTCCCACTTTGTTTTAATGAGTCATAAAGCGCTTCTCACTGTACAACTTATAGGCTAATCAGTGGCACATCCCGTGCGACGAATCCATCGAAAACAAGTCTTAAGACAAAGGGGCAGTTTTGAATATTGTTGCTTGCCATTGGGTATTGCTAGCAACTTTATAATTTATAATTACTAGAAACTTTATAATGATGAGGCTACTGTCTGAAAAGAGTTCATGCAGAGCGCTGACAGCTTCAAAAAGGTCATTCTGTACTAACAGCCTGCCTTGGTTGACTGGCATCGGGTAGTCATTCGTAATTCGATCCACTGTTCGTAGGAGAGGCACGTCGACGCTAATGATCTTTGTTGGGACACAGTGTTGTAAGACAAAATGCATACTACCGGTACATGGTCTACCATCACCACCATCTCCCCCCACCATAACCACCACCTCTGCTGCTGCTACTTCCACCATCACAACTTCTACAATAGCTACTACTATCACCACCACAATCACCAGCACTGCTACTACGGCTACTACTATTACAATTACTACTATTGCTACTACTACTGCCACCACTAATACGACTACTGCTACCATTACTAATGCTACTACTAGTTATTGGATCCATTTAGCAGCATCAGAATGAAACAATTACCCACACTTTCCGTGGGATTCAAATGGACCAACTCACAATATCCACAAATTCCCAGGACACAAATGGACCAACTCACAAAATCCTTTTTATTTTCAAAATCTCTAATAAATTATTGAAACCAATATTACTCGTTTATCAATAACACATTTGTACTATTACATGAATTAATTCAAGATTTTTCCATTCGAAACGAAAGAGTAATTTACAAATAATCGTTTTCTGGACAATAATGAATTTGGTGGTTGGTCCACTTGTGCACGACACCATCCAAATATTCTTCTCACACGATTATTATCATGGATTGACAACGTGGACTCTTGATATGGCTTCTCCTCCAGTTAACGAATCACAATTAACGACCATGATCGATTGATCGTGTCCTTAAAACAATCACGTCCTAGGTTTTGACCTCGCCAGAAAAGGATCCATTAGCCTACCAGGAAGATAAATAACATGTGCTACAACTTTCCTTTAATATATCCTGCTCACGGACCGTTTATACACTAGCTAGACTGGATCCAGTACTAACCTAGGCCTATATACAACAATCAACCATGTTGGCTCATGCTTGACATTCACAGAACTTATTATTTACGATCACGATATTCAAGATATTGTGCCAATATTCCAAGAATTTGATTATGTATTGGCAACTTGATAAGTCAATTTATGAAATAATTATTGCATATCGTTTTTATTTATCATCGTGTGAGTGTAGACTTCGAGAGGGCATGTAAAATAATACGAGTCTAGATGCAGGCACATTGCTCATACTTGTGTATGTACGTATAGGCCTACATGTGCGGACGTAGGAAATCTATGAATGCACATGCTGTAAATGTATAGTTCTTGCATCATGCGCAAGCAAATGGCGTTGAGTCCTACCATTTATAGGTACGTACATTGGGTCGCAAAGGTTTGTCAGTCACTCATTCACGTGAGTAAAGCAAGGAGGAGACCTGACCGACGACTCCAATTGGAGCGTAGACTCGGAACCGACCTGGGCTGGCGAACCAAAGTCCACCGTGCCCACCTTCTCGTGGGGCGACCTGTTAGTAACCCCTCCGTATGGAGGGGTGAACGAACGGGCACGGACGGCAAACGGGGGGAAGGCAATGGCAAACCACCCCTTATCTTTGCCAAGAAAATTCATGATGTATCCAAGAAGGAAATCAACGATAGTCACCAAGGGTGAGACCCTCAGGCCTGAGGGTGACTTAATGGCTACTGAGGAAGAGCACATTGACGAGTCGGGAGCTACGGGTTCGAATGAAGCCACAGGACCAAAGCCGAAAGGACGTCCAGCGGTGGATATGGCCATGAAGCAAAGACTTGACATGAGCTGCAAAAAATCTATGAAGGTCGGAACGTGGAACGTCAGAAGCATGCAGAGTGGGAAGATGGACATCATTCAAAAAGAGATGGGAAGGATGGATATAGCGATACTGGGATTATGTGAGACCAGATGGAAGGGAAAAGGACACTTCAGATGGAACGGTTTTAAGATAGTAATGTCGGGGCAGGAGGAGAGGGGGAGGAATGGAGTTGCAATCATGTGCGATAGGAAGAGCGCTGATGCGATAATGGGGTATAATACAGTGAGTGACAGAGTACTGAGTGTAAGATTTAGGGGAGGAAGGATCAATACGACAATCATACAGGTTTATGCCCCTACAGCGATGGCGGCAGAGGAGGAACAAGAAGCTTTCTACTTAGACCTGCAAGGGACAATTGACACAACACCGAGGGGAGACATACTGGTGATTATGGGTGACTTCAACGCGAAAGTTGGTGAGGACAGAAGTGGATGGGAAGAAGTAGTGGGTAAGTACGGACTGGGTGTACGAAACGAGGCAGGGGAGAGAATGCTGGAGTTCTGCGATTCCAATGAACTACGAATAATGAACACATGGTTCGAACAACCGAAAAGAAGACTTTATACATGGACGACGCCGGATGGAAAACACAGGAATCAGATCGACTACGTGTTGGTGAACAAAAGATGGAAGAGCACGATAAAAGATGTAAGAACAAGACCGGGGGCGGATTGCGGAACAGACCACGAGATAATAGTGGCTACATTACAGCTAAAGTTGAAGAAGTTGAAGAGAGGCAAAAGACTGACCAGTTTCGATTGCAAAGGCATAACACCAGAATACAGGGTGGAGATAATGAATAGGTTTGAGATCTTAGAGAGAGACGATACAACGGAAGAGGAGGATGCAAACAAGCTATGGACAAAGATGAAAACTGCAATTCAGGAGGCGGCGGAGAAACATGTACCAAAGAAAACGTCAAGGAAAATTACACCATGGCTATCCAAAGAGGCCATTGAGGTGGCAATGGAAAGGAGAGTAGCAAAAAAGGAAGGGAATAGGGATAGGGTAAAAACATTGAATAAGGCCTTCCAAAGGAAGGCAAGGGAGGATAAGGAAAACCATCTCAAGGAAATGTGCAAGGAGATGGAGGAAGAAGGGAAGAAAGGAAGAACTAAAGAACTGTTCGCAAAGATAAAGGAAATAACAAAGACAGCAGGCCCTAGAATGGGATCACTCAAGACAAAGGATGGGAAGATAATAGGAGACGAGGAGGAGATGAAGGCAAGGTGGAGAGAGTATACGGAAGAGCTGTACAAGGAGGACGAACGTGTCGTGAAGGAAAACATCAAAATAGAGGAAGTTGAAAACGAACCAGAGATATTGGAGGCAGAGGTGGAGTGGGCGATAAAACAGTTAAAGGACAACAAAGCGCCAGGACACGATGGAATACCTATAGAACTGGTAAAAGCGGGAGATGAAGCAGTGGTGAGGACTATTACAAAGCTATGCAATCAAATCTGGAGAACTGGGGAGTGGCCGGAGGATTGGAAAAGGTCAGTGTTCATACCAATATTCAAGAAAGGAGACGCGAGAGAGTGTGGAAATTATCGAACGATAGCGATGATATCGCACACGAGCAAAATACTACTCAAAATAATCCACAAAAGAATGGAGAAGACAATTGAAAGAGAATTACCAGCCAACCAAGCGGGATTCAGGAAGGCGCGTGGAACGCGTGATCACATCGCCAATATAAGGTGGATTATGGAGAGACAGAGGGAGTACGGGCAAGAGGTGCATATGTGTTTTATAGACTACAGCAAGGCGTTTGATTGCATAGACCATACACTACTGTGGAGGACACTAATCGAGATGGGAATTCCGAAGCATCTGGTTAAACTACTGAAAGGCCTTTACGTGGATCAAGAGGCGGTTATAAGAACTGAATATGGAGACACAGAGAAATTTAAAATAAGGAAAGGAGTGAGGCAGGGGTGCATTTTGTCCCCTTTCCTGTTCAATCTGTATGCCGAGAGAATTATGAGGAGGGCTGGATTGGAGGAGGCAACAGAGGGGGTAAGGATAGCGGGGAAAATACTGAATAATTTGAGGTACGCTGATGATACGACATTATTGGCGGGTAAGAAGGACGACCTGGCCGAGTTAATAAGAAGAGTCAGGATGGAAAGCGAAAAGGCGGGACTATGAAATTTTCTTCAATGTAAAGAAAACAAAAGTTATGACAACTGCAACATGGGAAAACTTTGAGGTGGATGGAGAAACGATAGAGGTAGTATCGAGCTTCACATTCCTGGGATCTATGTTAGAGAAGGAGGGAAGATGTGATATGGAAATAAGGCGGAGGGTATCAATGGGAAAAACGGCAATGAACGGTCTGGGAAATATTTGGAAAGATAAATATGTGAGCAGGGAAACAAAGAAAAGACTGGTAAGAGCACTGATCTTCCCGGTCGTCCTATATGGATGCGAAACATGGACAAAGACACTGGATATGGAAAAGAAAATCAACGCGTGCGAGATGTGGATTTGGAGAAAAATGTTAAGGATTTCATGGACGGAGAAGAGAACTAACGAATCGGTGCGTGAGGAGCTCGGAATAGAGAGAGATGAGACACTACAGCAAACAGCGACTTGGAGGAAATTGAGCTACTTCGGCCATGTGATGAGATCTAACGGTTTGGAGAAGGAGCTGATGACGGCATGCGGTGAGGGAAGGAGGAGACGCGGAAGACCAAGGAAGAGATGGTTGGATGAGGTACAGGAAAAGTCTGGCATGAACTTGGAGGAGCTGAGAGAGGCAACAAGAGAGAGGGGACACTGGAGAGGATACATCAAGAATATCGCCAGAGCTCCAAGAGCTGACGGCACCAGGTGACCAGGTGATATGCCTATCTTTATTCCGTGCATACTCTGCGTAGAATTTTGCCTATTATATGCATATTGTTCAGCAACCCTGTACCTTGTCCCCATGGGCGCCCGCACATAGGGGCAAGGGGGGGCACTTGCCCCCCCTGGAAAATTGAAACCTATTTTTCTAACTACTACTTTTGGGGTTAAAGAAATTTTTCCCATTGAAATACTATTGTTACGAATGATACACTTCACTGAAAGTCAGAAATTTAAGTAATGAAATCTCTTTAGAAATAAAGAAGAGCTCTCTTAATTTTTTGCCTTGAATTTTTTTCAAGCTCTTGCTGAAAACGGTAACAATGATTTTTAACCCTCCCGTGGGTGCCCATACAAATAGTATTCCTATAGATTGCGGCCTACTTGTCTGGAATCTCGCTGTAGGCTAATGCAATTTTTCACAACTACGCAAAAATTAATTATCAATAAATTACACTAATGTAAACATTTCTAATTTATCAACAGTCCATTGAAATTAAGTAATGGAGATCTACATATTCACCAGCATTATATATGGAATCAAGTCTGCTTTAAGTCAGGCTGCATTTTGTCCATTTTGCATGCTGCCAGCTAGTACAGAATTTAGGTAGGCTATAGGTCAAGCTGTAGAGAAACTTGGATAATTGACTCTGGTTATCACGCCTCGAGATTTTCTCCCAAAACCAATGTCTCCTCTGTACAAAAGAGTTGATACCCCATTCTTCTGATCCTCGGGATCTTCCACCTTCCTAAACGACACCTGCAATAACATCTGACCCTCTGGATACAGGACGCGGACCTCTTTCTTGACTGCCCTTTGAACAGCCTGATGACTCGATGCAGCGCTTCTGAATAAGCTGGTGCCCTACAATTGACTTTGGCGTGGCACTTCAGAAGTTAGAAATTACGATTAAAATATAGAAGCAACTTGATGGAGCACTTGCCTCTTTAAAACTGATACCTGTTTTTCGTTCATTTATTCATTCATTCATTATATAGCGTCCCTTCAAAAACCTACTTTTTAACATTCTACTTTTGATTTTTAATAAATTTCTTCGGTCTAAGAAAACTATTCATATTGAAAATGATAGGCCTAAACCAAATGAAACTGAGAAGTATGCATTAAGAAACCTCTTTGAATAATACCCGTGCATATTCTCACTTTCCAGCTTTGCAATTTTTAAGCTCTTGCGACTAGGAAATTTAACCGTCACCAACTTAAAAATTTTGCCCCCCCTGCAAAAATTTCTGCGGGCGCCCATGCTTGTCCCTCAGGCCTCTTCACGTAGGCTACTGCGACCATGCATCAAAGATCCTTCTCGGTGGTGGTCCCAGCTGTCTGGAATAGCCTCCTTGCGGCTCCCCGCTCACTTCTCCCGTTCTCCGTGACACAGTTTGACTTTGCTGGCTCTTTCTGTCGTCTTCTCAAGGCTTTTCGACTGGTATGGGAATACCACTGAGCAGTGATCTTGTATGGCGCTATAGGCCTATAAATCTATGTGACTGGTCAAATTTCTTGAGAGTCACTGAGTAACCTCAAAACTTGCTGCGTTTATCAGGTTTCAAAACACGAACAAAATTTGTATTTAAGCCGAGTCTGCGGCGACTGCAAGAAGAGTAGGCCTAGCCTATATGAAGACGTTAACACTTCAGCGTTTTTAGACCGTTTTTTACATGATATCATAGGCCACGTATGGTCTAATTAAGCTGGCACTATTATTGACCTCGTGAAACCATACCGGTTCTTATATACAGGGCTAATTCACTGCCTTTCTATTACTAGTTAAAACATACACTGTATTTACATCCAGAGTCGATAATTATGAACATCTTTAGCCATTGCACATAATGTTTTATACCGGATATCCCCTAGAGCTGTTTTCGTCTATTTGAGCATTTTGCTTTATATTCTGCGGATTAGAGATGTTTTTCTGCATGTGTTTTAAATGTGGTGGAAGGCACGATACTTCTTACTTTTTCACAGATAAACACTCTTTGAACTCATAGTCACTCGGAATATATCTACCAATCAAGGACTTCTTAGCTGACCTCTAATCAACGAGTATTTCACGCTGCAGTCGCCTTCTGGCCCCACTGCAGGCGATCGCGACCGGTCCCTTCCTTCGCAGCACGACCCACGCCAGCCTTCGGATTCGAACTCAGGACACGTGTCTCTTGGTGTTTTTTGGAACGGGAGGCAAGCTCTCCAGTTGCTAGCCGCCGAATCTGTCCAGTTATCACAGCAGATATTGTCCGGTTCGTACTTGGGCTTCTTCGTGACGAGAATGTTGTGACGGAGTCGTAACCCCTTTCTGCAGACGGTCGGTGGTATATCGAAGAGGTAAGCCAGCTGTTTGGATCCGTTAACAGCCGTCTTGACCCCATGACCCATGCAGTGCATCTCAGAGTGAAGACCCGGGCAGCTGAGGTCAGCCATCAGCGTCTGCCAGAGCAGAGTCGCCAGCGGATGACAGACGAGACTTCCGGCCAAGTGAACTCCGATGCGCAGCAGCAGCAACTTCTGGATGGGAGTATCGCAGGCGATGCTTGAGACGACATGGGTGACTGGGTTGCCCGTGGTTCCGGTTGGGCAAAGCAGGAAGGCGTGACCGACGCCGACTGAGGCTGTGGCCACCAGGTACCAGATAGGACCGTAGATGCGGTGGATGTAGTTGCATCCAATGGTGTAACCGTAGAGGGTGAAGGTTGTGGCAAGGTCAAGTACTATGGGCTGATGCTTCCGGCGAACGTAGTTCTTCGCCAACCAGCAGATGATGAGGAAGATGATGACGAGGAAGATGAGTAAGCGGCCAGATGCAGCTGCAGGTGTAGTCGTACCAGTTTTTGAGAGTTGTGCTGGAGTCTATTACACAATCAACATTTAAGTTCTTTTACTCATTCTCATATATCTGTAAATTAATCATGCATCATACCAACCCACAGCAGAAATTGTGGGCATAGTTTCGTTTAATAGCAAAACTAGCCAATCCCATCATCCATGGGGTCCGCACATGCATGTACGGGCAAAAGCGGCCCTTCCCTTGGAAAATTGATTCTATTTTTAACTATATACTATTGTTAGAATTTTTTACAAATGTCTTCGCACTAAGCCACTAATGATATACCATTAATGAACAGGGTGAAACTGGCGGCTGTCATCCGGCAAAAATTTCCCCATTTTCCCGTCCGAAAAATCTGATGACCTTTTTTTTTTTTAGTCGTCAGCCGAAATCTCATGAAAATTTTCCATTTTCGCCGCCAAAATTTCTGACGACCTTTTTTTTTGTCATTCGCTCTGGGTTTTGTTCAAAAATACACCTGAATAACCTTTGCCTTTCTCTCGCGTATACCCACACGCCCTTTGTGAGGTGAGTATACGCTGTATACCCGCGTATACCCTGGTTTTTCGCGGTGAGTAGGCCTATACGATGCCGTTTTTTCCCGGAGGTGAGTATACGCCGTATACCCGCGTATACCCTTGATTACAGCCCTGGGTGAAACTAAGAAATTCACATTTAGAAATCTCTATGAAAAAGACCCGTGTTCTCAATTTTCTGCTTTGCATTTCTCAAGCTCCTGCGAAAAAATCTTTGTGAGTTTTGTCACCTCCTACGAAAATTTCTGTGGCGCCCATGCTATCATTCAAAATTCCAAATAAGGCAAAAGAACAAGATATAAGAATGGTCCTGCGTAATAATAAATAACAAATAATAAAGGAAGGCAGATGTTAATTTTTGGCGTTTACTCATCTTTGGGTAGTGAGAATGAAATTCTGTTCACTTACTACTGGGAGCGAAACGGGGACGACCTTCTTGGGAAGTTCAGTCGTCGGTGATAGGAACCAGCCTTCGGTTGTGGTGAGATGTCCTGCTGTGTGCACGTCTATGCAGACTCCTCGTCTGTTTGGACAGCACGACCGACAGACCGTGGCTTTTATGTTGCACTCCAGGTGGGTCAGCTGTACCAGGTGAAGATAGCGCCACCAACAGCCACCGTTAATTCCGCGATGTCGTGTGCCACAGGGTGAAACGCGTCCAGGTCTTTCGCTGCTTCTCTGGCTTCGTCGAAGAATGCTCTCCAGAGATGCATGGCATGCAGAGAATAGAAAGCTACGGCCAAACATTCGAATGTGCGGCATTCAAGAAATCTGAAGAAATTCGACAGGTGATACTGTGCAACGACGTAAAAGATAAGTGTAGCGATAATGCCGACGATTGTAGGCGATCCGGTGAACCAGCTCAAGTATCTGTACAGAATGAACGGAAACTGCCGCGCAGCTGTACCTACTGCGATCGCTATGTCGTCTCTTAAAACTCCACCGAAAAATAATTTTTCACCCATTTTGGAAAGCGTTTAAAAAACATGATGTTACACTGACGATGTTTGCCCGACCGATTAGTTATCAATTATTGCTCGCGAGAGTCACCATGGTAACGTAATATTATTACAAGACAATAGGTCTATATTATAGTAGGCCTATACGTTGATTATTATTATTCTGCTCGACCAAAGACATTCCTATGTCTTCTACGCATTGCAGGGCTTTTTCAACGTGCAGTCCTACACAAACTGAATTATCCTCATATACCGTATAAATATATAGGCCTGTATGACTTCTTACTTATAGATGACCGCCAAGTAGGTCATTAACAGGGATATACTCACATCAATAGATCGTGGTTGATTTAAATACTTCCAAAAGCCATCGATCATACCCACGGACCATTTATACGCAGAACTGGATCCAGTATACTAACCTATAGGCCCAGGGCTGTTTTTAAGGAATCTTTAGAACTGCACAACCCCTTCTTTCCTTTCCCAGCCTCCATGGTAAATTACTTCCAATCGGAGGAAAACGGCTTCTTTCAACTTATTTTCACTGCACAGAAGTGCTTTTACAACTGCACAAATCCATTTAGAATTGCACATTTTGTGTAGGCCTACAACTTCACGTTAAAAAATCCCTGCCAAGGCCTACAGCAATCAATACGACTTCTTCCCTTCCCTTTGCAGACTGCTCTCCATTCGAAATTCTTACTTTTCATACCCCTTCACTACAGTTCTTTGCTCCTCCATTCGCTTTCCATTCGCTCTTGACAGGGGTTATTTTAAGGAATTTTCCCAACTGCATATAAATGACGTATTTTGAGACTGGACATAAGAAAGTCCTTGACAAGGGATTTGTCCCTCAAAACTGAAGCAGCTTTTGGTGAGCGCTCGTTAATAAGCTGGTGCTTTGCGCTTGGCCTTCGAATGGAGCTTTAGATGTTTGAATATTAAGATTTTCCGACTTTATAAAAATTCATATTAAAGATCAAAATCAATTGTTATGACAATGTTTGACTCAAAGTTCATCATGGAAAAATCTCCAAATGAATTAACGAATGAAATCAGCTAGACGTTCTTAGACGTTTTAGACTTTTCAATATCCTTAATCGACTAGAAATCCCTTAAAGATCCTTTACAGATCCTCTTCTGTTGCTGGAATTGGAAATAGCTCAGAAAGATTGTTAAGTGTAATAAAGTTAAATGGTCCTATGTTCCTGGACACTTCCAAAGTTTCGCTAGTAGGCCTATGTAAGGGTACGTCTAAATGTTGCTTTTCTGCTCTGAACCCCTGGTCATTAAGATCATGATATTGTTTTGCTAAAGCTAAAGCTAGCAGACAAGATGAGATATTTCCCCAAGAAATAAAATCTTGAGCTAATTTCAAATTTTGTATACCGGGTAAAATATAACCCACTAACTGCAAAATACGATGTAAGACCGATAAATATCATTAGCAACCCTTCCAAATGGTCATTATTGATCGATAGGCCTATACTGACACCCACATCAACACGAACATGTGCTGTTTAGGTTAATAGCAGTTTCAACCAGGAGCCGCGTCGCCGATCTACATGTAAATGATATTTTACCACACCATGACTTGGCTTAGGGTACGACTGCTGGAAATTTTACATGCTGCAAGCTCTGCAGGTGTCATTCATTCATGAGAACCAGAATGTGTGTGTGAACATAGCCGCAGACTTGGTCCTGGGTTTGTGGAAGCGAACGAGCGACCGAAGGACAATAAGTTTCCAATGCATGAGCACCTAGCTGGGTAGGGGTTTTGGAAGGTGATGTACCAATCCCATTTTCGAATTTTGTTTAATTTCCACACTGCACTGGTGGTATTCTAAGTTGTAATTTAGCGAGGTTGCTCATCATTTTATTGCTGATAGTCATGGTTTAGGACTTGTTTAAATATTTCTTACAACGTTATAATGGCCACCTTTAGACTGTGATCTTAAAAAATTGCTCACAAATTTCACGCCAAAAGGCATGGTTTGAGACTTCAATAAATGCCCCTCCCCATTGTTTACATTTCTGAATTTCCACACTGTAACTGTCATCTGAACAAAATTGCTCTTTTTAAATGCTGACAGCTCTGGTTTTTAGAGTTTAGAGAGTCTCCTCCTTATTGTTTCTTTTTTCATTTGCACGGTGTTAATCTGGCATTTAAAACTGTCATTTGAAAAAATTACTCGTCATTTGAAAAAATTACTCATAATTTTCTTTTCTCGTCCAATGTTTGAAAAAAAAACGTCATTTGCCCACTATTGCAATAGCATTTTAGGCTGTTACCTTGACAAATGCAATCATAATTTGGTACTCAGAGACGTGGTTTAAGACTTGAATAATTCCCCCTACCTGTATATTAATTTTTTTAATTTACACAACGTAATGGTGGCAGTTTAGGTTGTCATCTGTATCAAAATTGATAATTATGGACAAGCAGTGTATAACACCGTAGAAATCTATAATAATGCTTGTGATAATATTTCTGAAATATTTGGGGTAAGCTTATTTAAGCATCTCCATCACCACCATAAGTTCCGGGTTCCGTTCCTCGATCCTATCCCATCTAAGTCTACACCCCTGTGCGAGATGCTAGTTCAACAACATAATATATGCCTACATGTATCTTTCAGATTATTAGGATGGTGATTTTTGGATGGGATCACATAAACTCAAAAAGGGTACGTGTAATATGGGGATACATGAAGAATTTGGAAGAAAATTTGAGTATGCATTGACCTACAATCCTACATCATGTATGTATGTATTGGATAGCCTGTGTGGCTGAAAGACTAGCTCAGTCTGGATGTCTGCATGATTAATTCTTTTCTTTTCATCGCCTGTCTCCAGTTAGATACTTGGGTTTTTATATTATAGTAGACTATTTTGCTTTATGCGTCTGACTGTCTACGTCCCTTCCTGCTTCAGCTTGTCAGAGACTCAGAGTAAGCGGCAAAAGCAGGAGAAAGTAGACTACGATGGCCAAGAAGTTGTCATTCTGGTATGAAGGATAACCCAGGCCTTTACAACTTTATTAGGATATCAACCTACAGCAGGCCTTGAATCTGCATCCGCCCATACATTTAGCCTACTGCAAATTCTGCTGTCTGCAGCCTATGTGTGATTTTTAGCAGAACCTTGTCTTCGATTACATCACCCATTTTCCCCGCTCTTACTTCATGCGCACGGGTCACCTTCGCCGTATCGGTCTAATGCTTGACTTGAAAACTGCATGTAATCATCATATCTATAATAATAGTTCACGCCAAATTTCAACAGGCCTGCCCTTTTCCTGAACATAAATATCACCCAAATAAACCGCCTCAAAGATGTTCACTTTGGGCTGTTACTATATCATGTTTGTGTCCAACATTTTACCACTAACTTCTCGTCGGTTCACGCAACTAGGCAAAAAGTAACTGCACAAGATCTGATTTTCAACTGCACAAATCTCTTTCCCAACTACACACTTTGTGTCCAGCTGCACGTTAAAATAACCTCTGGCTCTTGCCCTCCTGCCTCCTCTTCCTGCTTTCGAACCTCCATATTTCCTCCCCTCCTATTCCTCGTGTCGTCCGTTCACTGTGTGTTGTGTGTCTATATATATATATATATATATATATATATATATATATATAAACTATTATAAAGTCGTGTAACACTGTAAATAAAACATTATGTGATTATAATATTATGTCTCATAATATCATGACAGACTGAGTGCCTATAAGCTTATATCTAGTCACGATCTGGGGTGTGGTATACTCTCTGCTCTGCTGTGCTGTGCTGTGCAGGGGTCGATGTCTGGTTATCTATCATCTGATCTGAACAAAGCGATGTATGAATACACATACACTATACATTGCACTGGATGGAATGGACAAAATCGATCGGTTGTATAGGCTACATGGAGACCGCAGGAGGGAAGTGATGGTCAATTCACGGGCAGTAGTTGACCGCTGTAATAATTCAATTCTTCAATTTCAAGAGTAATAGTAATAATAGTGTATATATATACGCATATATAAATTACGGATCCGCGGAGAATCCAGTTCAAGTATGCAGTGTGCGTGCACATGTGCTTGTGTGCTGCTTTGGTGTGTGTGTGTGTGTGTGTGTGTGTGTGTGTGTGTGTGCTGGTGTGTGTAGGGGCGGGTATGTGTACGTGTGTGAGTGTGCATGTGTGCGTGTGCATGTGTGTGCGCATGTGTGTGTGTGTGCATGTGTGTGTGTGTGTGTGTGTGTTCACTGTTCAGGTGTGTGTGTGTGTGTTTACGTGTGTTTTGGCGTGTGTGCGTGTGTGTGTGCGCGCGCGCTCAACTCTGTTGTCTTTACAGACAAAGGACTGGCATCGTTCGATTGGCAGATAAAAGGGTTGCTAACAATAATGTCCTCCCATATGATGGCTGATGCTTGACATTAATTGAGGCTATGATTTACGATCAAGATATAGAGCGACGCAAGGGATACCTGGGACTATTTTATGTGACATTGTGTCAATGTATACAAAGCATTTTGATTATGTATATCCGACTTGATATATTAGCAAATATAGCCTAATAATCATATGTCTTATTTTATTATATATATTATATATATATGAGTGTAGACTTCTATAGGGTGCAGGTAGCTGCGAGTCTATATATCTGCAGGCACAATGCTCAGACTTGTGTATAAATGTACGTAGGCCTATACAGTAGCTTCTGGAATTAGAAGGGGCAACTGAGGGAGTAAAAATCGCTGGGAAAACACTGAATAATCTTAGATATGCGGACGACACAACTTTAATGGCAAAAAAGAAAGTTGATCTGGTAGAACTGATAAGAAGGGTGAGGAGAGAAAGTGAAAAAACCGGCTTATACTTCAACATAAGCAAGACAAAGGTCATGACAACAGCAAATTGGGTTAATTTTGAGATAGATGGAGAGGAAATAGAGGTGGTAAAAAGCTTCACATTCTTAGGATCACTGATCGAAAAAGAGGGAAAATGTGATCCAGAAATAAAGCGAAGGATAGCGATAGGGAAAACCGCAATGATTGGACTGGAAAAGATATGGAAGGACAAACATGTAAGTTTAGATACTAAGAAGAGGCTCGTGA
This sequence comes from Lumbricus terrestris, assembly GCA_949752735.1. Classification (NCBI taxonomy): domain Eukaryota; kingdom Metazoa; phylum Annelida; class Clitellata; order Crassiclitellata; family Lumbricidae; genus Lumbricus; species Lumbricus terrestris. The sequence goes on along the minus strand of OX457052.1, from coordinate 23,238,439 downwards.
GAGCACTAATCTTTCCAACGATATTATATGGCTATGAGACATGGACAAAGACAAAGAATATGGAGAAAAAGATTAACGCCTGCGAAATGTGGATTTGGAGGAAGATGTTGAGAATATCTTGGACAGAGAAAAGAACGAACGAATCTATAAGAATGGAAATTGGATTGGAAAACGAAGAGTCGTTAAAACAATTTGCGACAAGATTGAAGCTAAGATTCTTCGGACATGTAATGCGATCTGATGGTTTGGAGAAGGAAATGATGCTGGCTTGTGGTGAGGGAAGAAGAAGACTCGGCAGACCAAGGATGAAATGGATGGATGAGATACACGACTTAACTGGCATGAATTTGGAAGAACTGAGGGACATGTCTGCGAACAGAGAACAATGGAGAATGTTTGTGAAATCGATCGCTAGAACTCTACGAGTTGACAGCACAAGGTGACAAGGTGAGGCCTATACATGTGCAGATGTACGAAATCTATGAATGCATAGCATATTATTATACATGTAGGCTATGTCTGGCTGCATGCGTGCTTAATGCATCTTATGCAAGTGCATATGCAACCTTTGGGTATCCGGACGTTTCATCCCCGGACGTTTCATCCCCGGACGATTCATCCCGGACGATTCATCCAGTGGACGTTTCATCCCAGGACGGTTCATCCAGTGGACGGCTCATCCAGTGGACGTTTCATCCCAGGACGATTCATCCCGGACGATTCATCCCGGACGATTCATCCAGTGGACGATTCATCCCCGTTTTTTGTGTTTTTTGTGTGTTTTGTGTTTTTTGTGTTTTTTGTGTTTTTTGTGTGTTTTTTGTGTTTTGTGCTTTGTGTTTTGTGTGTTTTGTGTGTTTTGTGTGTTTTGTGTGTTTTGTGTGTTTCTTGTGTTTTGTGTGTTTTGTGTGTTTTGTGTGTTTTGTGTGTTTTGTGTGTTTTGTGTGTTTTGTGTTTTGTGTTTTGTGTTTTGTGTTTTGTGTTTTGTGTTTTGTGTGTTTTGTGTTTTGTGTTTTGTGTGTTTTGTGTGTTTTGTGTGTTTTGTGTGTTTTGTGTGTTTTGTGTGTTTTGTGTGTTTTGTGTTTTTGTTTTTGTTTTGTGTTTTTTGTGTTTTTTGTGTTTTTTGTGTGTTTTGTGTTTTTTGTGTTTTTTGTGTTTTTTGTGTTTTTTGTGTTTTTTGTGTGTTTTTTGTGTTTTGTGTTTTGTGTGTTTTGTGTGTTTTGTGTGTTTTGTGTGTTTTGTGTGTTTTGTGTGTTTTGTGTGTTTTGTGTGTTTTGTGTTTTGTGTTTTGTGTGTTTTGTGTTTTGTGTTTTGTGTGTTTTGTGTGTTTTGTGTGTTTTGTGTGTTTTGTGTGTTTTGTGTGTTTTGTGTGTTTTGTGTGTTTTGTGTGTTTTGTGTGTTTTGTGTGTTTTGTGTGTTTTGTGTTTTGTGTGTGTTGTGTGTTTTGTGTGTTTTGTGTGTTTTGTGTGTTTGGTGTTTTGTGTGTTGTGTGTTTTGTGTGTTTTGTGTTTTGTGTGTTTTGTGTTTTGTGTTTTGTGTGTTTTGTGTTTTGTGTTTTGTGTGTTTTGTGTTTTGTGTTTTGTGTTTTGTGTTTTGTGTGTTTTGTGTTTTGTGTGTTTTGTGTGTTTTGTGTTTTGTGTTTTGTGTTTTGTGTTTTGTGTGTTTTGTGTTTTGTGTTTTGTGTTTTGTGTGTTGTGTGTTTTGTGTTTTGTGTTTTGTGTGTTTTGTGTTTTGTGTTTTGTGTTTTGTGTTTTGTGTTTTGTGTTTTGTGTGTTTTGTGTTTTGTGTTTTGTGTGTTTTGTGTGTTTTGTGTGTTTTGTGTTTTGTGTGTTGTGTTTTGTGCTTTGTGTGTTTTGTGTGTTTTGTGTTTTGTGTTTTGTGTGTTTTGTGTGTTTTGTGTGTTTTGTGTTTTGTGTTTTGTGTTTTGTGTTTTGTGTGTTTTGTGTTTTGTGTGTTTTGTGTTTTGTGTGTTTTGTGTTTTGTGTTTTGTGTTTTGTGTGTTTTGTGTTTTGTGTTTTGTGTGTTTTGTGTTTTGTGTGTTTTGTTTTGTGTTTTGTGTTTTGTGTTTTGTGTTTTGTGTGTTTTGTGTTTTGTGTTGTGTGTTTTGTGTGTTTTGTGTGTTTTGTGTTTTGTGTTTTGTGTTTTGTGTTTTGTGTTTTGTGTTTTGTGTTTTGTGTTTTGTGTGTTTTGTGTGTTTTGTGTGTTTTGTGTGTTTTGTGTGTTTTGTGTGTTTTGTGTTTTGTGTTTTGTGTTTTGTGTGTTTTGTGTGTTTTGTGTTTTGTGTTTTGTGTTTTGTGTGTTTTGTGTTTTGTGTTTTGTGTTTTGTGTGTTTTGTGTTTTGTGTTTTGTGTTTTGTGTGTTTTGTGTGTTTTGTGTTTTGTGTGTTTTGTGTTTTGTGTTTTGTGTGTTTTGTGTGTTGTGTGTTTTGTGTTTTGTGTTTTGTGTGTTTTGTGTGTTTTGTGTGTTTTGTGTGTTTTGTGTTTTGTGTGTTGTGTTTTGTGTTTTGTGTTTTGTGTTTTGTGTTTTGTGTGTTTTGTGTGTTTTGTGTTTTGTGTTTTGTGTTTTGTGTTTTGTGTGCTTTGTGTTTTGTGTTTTGTGTTTTGTGTTTTGTGTGTTTTGTGTGTTTTGTGTTTTGTGTGTTTTGCGTTTTGTGTGTTTTGTGTGTTTTGTGTGTTTTGTGTTTTGTGTTTTGTGTTTTGTGTTTTGTGTGTTTTGTGTGTTTTGTGTCTTGTGTGTTTTGTGTTTTGTGTTTTGTGTTTTGTGTTTTGTGTGTTTTGTGTTTTGTGTCTTGTGTGTCTTGTGTGTTTTGTGTGTTTTGTGTTTTGTGTTTTGTGTTTTGTGTTTTGTGTTTTGTGTTTTGTGTGTTTTGTGTGTTTTGTGTTTTGTGTTTTGTGTTTTGTGTTTTGTGTTTTGTGTTTTGTGTTTTGTGTTTTGTGTTTTGTGTGTTTTGTGTGTTTTGTGTTTTGTGTTTTGTGTGTTTTGTGTGTTTTGTGTTTTGTGTTTTGTGTTTTGTGTTTTGTGTGTTTTGTGTGTTTTGTGTTTTGTGTTTTGTGTGTTTTGTGTGTTTTGTGTTTTGTGTGTTTGTGTGTTTTGTGTGTTTTGTGTTTTGTGTTTTGTGTTTTGTGTTTTGTGTTTTGTGTGTTTTGTGTGTTTTGTGTTTTGTGTGTTTTGTGTGTTTTGTGTTTTGTGTGTTTTGTGTGTTTTGTGTGTTTTGTGTTTTGTGTTTTGTTTTGTGTGTTTTGTGTGTTTTGTGTGTTTTGTGTTTTGTGTGTTTTGTGTTTTGTGTTTTGTGTTTTGTGTGTTTTGTGTGTTTTGTGTTTTGTGCGTTTTGTGTTTTGTGTTTTGTGTTTTGTGTTATGTGTGTTTTGTGTGTTTTGTGTGTTTTGTGTGTTTTGTGTGTGTTGTGTGTTTTGTGTGTTTTGTGTGTTTTTTGTGTTGTGTGTTTTGTGTGTGTTGTGTGTTTTGTGTGTTTTGTGTGTTTTGTGTGTTTTGTGTGTTTTGTGTGTTTTGTGTGTTTTGTGTGTGTTGTGTGTTTTGTGTGTGTTGTGTGTTTTGTGTGTTTTGTGTGTTTTGTGTGTTTTGTGTGTTGTGTGTTTTGTGTGTGTTGTGTGTTTTGTGTGTTTTGTGTGTTTTGTGTTTTGTGTGTTGTGTGTTTTGTGTGTTTTGTGTTTTGTGTGTTTTGTGTTTTGTGTGTTTTGTGTTTTGTGTTTTGTGTGTTTTGTGTTTTGTGTTTTGTGTTTTGTGTGTTTTGTGTGTTTTGTGTTTTGTGTTTTGTGTTTTGTGTGTTTTGTGTTTTGTGTTTTGTGTTTTGTGTTTTGTGAGTTTTGTGTTTTGTGTTTTGTGTTTTGTGTGTTTTGTGTTTTGTGTTTTGTGTGTTTTGTGTTTTGTGTTTTGTGTTTTGTGTCTTGTGTGTTTTGTGTTTTGTGTTTTGTGTTTTGTGTGTTTTGTGTGTTTTGTGTGTTTTGTGTTTTGTGTGTTGTGTTTTGTGTTTTGTGTGCTTTGTGTGTTTTGTGTTTTGTGTTTTGTGTTTTGTGTTTTGTGTGTTTTGTGTGTTTTGTGTTTTGTGTTTTGTGTTTTGTGTTTTGTCTTTTGTGTGTTTTGTGTTTTGTGTGTTTTGTGTTTTGTGTGTTTTGTGTTTTGTGTTTTGTGTTTTGTGTGTTTTGTGTTTTGTGTTTTGTGTGTTTTGTGTGTTTTGTGTTTTGTGTTTTGTGTTTTGTGTGTTTTGTGTTTTGTGTTTTGTGTGTTTTGTGTGTTTTGTGTTTTGTGTGTTTTGTGTTTTGTGTTTTGTGTTTGTGTTTTGTGTTTTGTGTTTTGTGTGTTTTGTGTGTTTTGCGTTTTGTGTGTTTTGTGTGTTTTGTGTGTTTTGTGTTTTGTGTTTTGTGTTTTGTGTTTTGTGTGTTTTGTGTGTTTTGTGTTTTGTGTTTTGTGTTTTGTGTTTTGTGTGTTTTGTGTTTTGTGTTTTGTGTTTTGTGTTTTGTGTTTTGTGTGTTTTGTGTGTTTTGTGTTTTGTGTTTTGTGTTTTGTGTTTTGTGTTTTGTGTTTGGTGTTTTGTGTGTTTTGTGTGTTTTGTGTTTTGTGTTTTGCGTGTTTTGTGTGTTTTGTGTTTTGTGTTTTGTGTGTTTTGTGTGTTTTATGTTTTGTTTTTTGTGTGTTTTGTGTGTTTTGTGTTTTGTGTGTTTTGTGTTTTGTGTTTTGTGTTTCGTGTTTTGTGTGTTTTGTGTGTTTTGTGTTTTGTGTGTTTTGTGTGTTTTGTGTTTTGTGTGTTTTGTGTGTTTTGTGTTTTGTGTTTTGTTTTGTGTGTTTTGTGTGTTTTGTGTGTTTTGTGTTTTGTGTGTTTTGTGTTTTGTGTTTTGTGTGTTTTGTGTTTTGTGTGTTTTGTGTGTTGTGTGTTTTGTGTTTTGTGTTTTGTGTTTTGTGTGTTTTGTGTTTTGTGTTTTGTGTTTTGTGTTTTGTGTTTTGTGTTTTGTGTTTTGTGTTTTGCGTTTTGTGTGTTTTGTGTGTTTTGTGTGTTTTGTGTTTTGTGTTTTGTGTGCTTTGTGTGTTTTGTGTTTTGTGTTTTGTGTTTTGTGTGTTTTGTGTTTTGTGTGTTTTGTGTTTTGTGTGTTTTGTGTTTGGTGTGTTTTGTGTTTTGTGTTTTGTGTTTTGTGTGCTTTGTGTTTTGTGTTTTGTGTGTTTTGTGTTTTGTGTGTTTTGTGTGTTTTGTGTTTTGTGTTTTGTGTTTTGTGTTTCGTGTTTTGTGTGTTTTGTGTGTTTTGTGTTTTGTGTGTTTTGTGTGTTTTGTGTTTTGTGTGTTTTGTGTGTTTTGTGTGTTTTGTGTTTTGTGTTTTGTTTTGTGTGTTTTGTGTGTTTTGTGTGTTTTGTGTTTTGTGTGTTTTGTGTTTTGTGTTTTGTGTGTTTTGTGTGTTTTGTGTTTTGTGTGTTTTGTGTGTTTTGTGTTTTGTGTTTTGTGTTTTGTGTTTTGTGTTTTGTGTGTTTTGTGTGTTTTGTGTGTTTTGTGTTTTGTGTGTTTTGTGTTTTGTGTTTTGTGTTTTGTGTTTTGTGTTTTGTGTGTTTTGTGTGTTTTGTGTTTTGTGTTTTGTTTTGTGTGTTTTGTGTGTTTTGTGTGTTTTGTGTTTTGTGTGTTTTGTGCTTTGTGTGTTTTGTGTGTTTTGTGTGCTTTGTGTGTTTTGTGTGTTTTGTGTGTTTTGTGTGTTTTGTGTGTTTTGTGTGTGTTGTGTGTTTTGTGTGTTTTGTGTGTTTTGTGTTTTGTGTGTTGTGTGTTTTGTGTGTGTTGTGTGTTTTGTGTGTTTTGTGTGTTTTGTGTGTTTTGTGTTTTGTGTGTTGTGTGTTTTGTGTGTTTTGTGTTTTGTGTGTTTTGTGTTTTGTGTGTTTTGTGTTTTGTGTTTTGTGTGTTTTGTGTTTTGTGTTTTGTGTGTTTTGTGTTTTGTGTGTTTTGTGTGTTTTGTGTGTTTTGTGTGTTTTGTGTGTTTTGTGTGTTTTGTGTGTTTTGTGTGTTTTGTGTGTTTTGTGTGTTTTGTGTGTTGTGTGTTTTGTGTGTGTTGTGTGTTTTGTGTGTTTTGTGTGTTTTGTGTTTTGTGTGTTGTGTGTTTTGTGTGTTTTGTGTTTTGTGTGTTTTGTGTTTTGTGTGTTTTGTGTTTTGTGTTTTGTGTGTTTTGTGTTTTGTGTTTTGTGTGTTTTGTGTGTTTTGTGTTTTGTGTTTTGTGTGTTTTGTGTGTTTTGTGTTTTGTGTTTTGTGTTTTGTGTGTTTTGTGTTTTGTGTTTTGTGTTTTGTGTGTTTTGTGTTTTGTGTTTTGTGTTTCGTGTTTTGTGTGTTTTGTGTGTTTTGCGTTTTGTGTGTTTTGTGTGTTTTGTGTTTTGTGTGTTTTGTGTGTTTTGTGTGTTTTGTGTTTTGTGTTTTGTTTTGTGTGTTTTGTGTGTTTTGTGTGTTTTGTGTTTTGTGTGTTTTGTGTTTTGTGTTTTGTGTGTTTTGTGTGTTTTGTGTGTTTTGTGTGTTTTGTGTTTTGTGTTTTGTGTTTTGTGTGTTTTGTGTGTTTTGTGTTTTGTGTTTTGTGTGTTTTGTGTGTTTTGTGTTTTGTGTGTTTTGTGTGTTTTGTGTGTTTTGTGTTTTGTGTTTTGTGTTTTGTGTTTTGTGTTTTGTGTTTTGTGTGTTTTGTGTGTTTTGTGTTTTGTGTGTTTTGTGTGTTTTGTGTTTTGTGTTTTGTGTGTTTTGTGTGTTTTGTGTTTTGTGTGTTTTGTGTGTTTTGTGTTTTGTGTTTTGTGTGTTTTGTGTTTTGTGTTTTGTGTTTTGTGTTTTGTGTTTTGTGTTTTGTGTTTTGTGTGTTTTGTGTGTTTTGTGTTTTGTGTGTTTTGTGTGTTTTGTGTGTTTTGTGTGTTTTGTGTGTTTTGTGTTTTGTGTGTTTTGTGTGTTTTGTGTGTTTTGTGTTTTGTGTGTTTTGTGTGTTTTGTGTGTTTTGTGTGTTTTGTGTGTTTTGTGTGTTTTGTGTTTTGTGTGTTTTGTGTGTTTTGTGTGTTTTGTGTTTTTTGTGTTTTGTGTTTTGTGTGTTTTGTGTGTGTTCTGTGTTTTGTGTTTTGTGTTTTGTGTTTTGTGTGTTTTGTGTTTTGTGTGTTTTGTGTTTTGTGTTTTGTGTGTTTTGTGTTTTGTGTGTTTTGTGTGTTTTGTGTTTTGTGTGTTTTGTGCTTTGTGTGTTTTGTGTTTTGTGTGTGTTGTGTTTTGTGTGTCTTGTGTTTTGTGTGTTTTGTGTTTTGTGTGTTTTGTGATTTGTGTGTTTTGTGTTTTGTGTGTTTTGTGTTTTGTGTGTTTTGTGTGTTTTGTGTGTTTTGTGTGTTTTGTGTGTTTTGTGTGTTTTGTGTGTTTTGTGTTTTGTGTTTTGTGTGTTTTGTGTGTTTTGTGTTTTGTGTGTTTTGTGTGTTTTGTGTGTTTTGTGTTTTGTGTGTTTTGTGTGTTTTGTGTGTTTTGTGTGTTTTGTGTGTTTTGTGTTTTGTGTGTTTTGTGTGTTTTGTGTGTTTTGTGTGTTTTGTGTGTTTTGTGTTTTGTGTGTTTTGTGTGTTTTGGGTGTTTTGTGTGTTTTGTGTTTTGTGTGTTTTGTGTGTTTTGTGTGTTTTGTGTGTTTTGTGTGTTTTGTGTGTTTTGTGTTTTGTGTGTTTTGTGTGTTTTGTGTGTTTTGTGTTTTGTGTGTTTTGTGTGTTTTGTGTGTTTTGTGTGTTTTGTGTTTTGTGTGTTTTGTGTGTTTTGTGTTTTGTGTGTTTTGTGTGTTTTGTGTTTTGTGTGTTTTGTGTGTTTTGTGTGTTTTGTGTTTTGTGTGTTGTGTTTTGTGTTTTGTGTGCTTTGTGTGTTTTGTGTTTTGTGTTTTGTGTTTTGTGTTTTGTCTTTTGTGTGTTTTGTGTTTTGTGTGTTTTGTGTTTTGTGTGTTTTGTGTTTTGTGTTTTGTGTTTTGTGTGTTTTGTGTTTTGTGTTTTGTGTGTTTTGTGTGTTTTGTGTTTTGTGTTTTGTGTGTTTTGTGTGTTTTGTGTGTTTTGTGTTTTGTGTGTTTTGTGTTTTGTGTTTTGTGTGTTGTGTGTTTTGTGTTTTGTGTTTTGTGTGTTTTGTGTGTTTTGTGTGTTTTGTGTGTTTTGTGTTTTGTGTGTTGTGTTTTGTGTTTTGTGTTTTGTGTTTTGTGTTTTGTGTGTTTTGTGTGTTTTGTGTTTTGTGTTTTGTGTTTTGTGTTTTGTGTGCTTTGTGTTTTGTGTTTTGTGTTTTGTGTTTTGTGTGTTTTGTGTGTTTTGTGTTTTGTGTGTTTTGCGTTTTGTGTGTTTTGTGTGTTTTGTGTGTTTTGTGTTTTGTGTTTTGTGTTTTGTGTGTTTTGTGTGTTTTGTGTCTTGTGTGTTTTGTGTTTTGTGTTTTGTGTTTTGTGTTTTGTGTGTTTTGTGTTTTGTGTCTTGTGTGTTTTGTGTGTTTTGTGTGTTTTGTGTGTTTTGTGTTTTGTGTTTTGTGTTTTGTGTTTTGTGTTTTGTGTTTTGTGTTTTGTGTGTTTTGTGTTTTGTGTTTTGTGTTTTGTGTTTTGTGTTTTGTGTTTTGTGTGTTTTGTGTGTTTTGTGTTTTGTGTTTTGTGTGTTTTGTGTGTTTTGTGTTTTGTGTTTTGTGTTTTGTGTTTTGTGTGTTTTGTGTGTTTTGTGTTTTGTGTTTTGTGTGTTTTGTGTGTTTTGTGTTTTGTGTGTTTTGTGTGTTTTGTGTGTTTTGTGTTTTGTGTTTTGTGTTTTGTGTTTTGTGTTTTGTGTGTTTTGTGTGTTTTGTGTTTTGTGTGTTTTGTGTGTTTTGTGTTTTGTGTGTTTTGTGTGTTTTGTGTGTTTTGTGTTTTGTGTTTTGTTTTGTGTGTTTGTGTGTTTTGTGTGTTTTGTGTTTTGTGTGTTTTGTGTTTTGTGTTTTGTGTTTTGTGTGTTTTGTGTGTTTTGTGTGTTTTGTGTTTTGTGCGTTTTGTGTTTTGTGTTTTGTGTTTTGTGTTATGTGTGTTTTGTGTGTTTTGTGTGTTTTGTGTGTTTTGTGTGTGTTGTGTGTTTTGTGTGTTTTGTGTGTTTTTTGTGTTTTGTGTGTTGTGTGTTTTGTGTGTGTTGTGTGTTTTGTGTGTTTTGTGTGTTTTGTGTGTTTTGTGTGTTTTGTGTGTTTTGTGTGTTTTGTGTGTGTTGTGTGTTTTGTGTGTGTTGTGTGTTTTGTGTGTTTTGTGTGTTTTGTGTGTTTTGTGTGTTGTGTGTTTTGTGTGTGTTGTGTGTTTTGTGTGTTTTGTGTGTTTTGTGTTTTGTGTGTTGTGTGTTTTGTGTGTTTTGTGTTTTGTGTGTTTTGTGTTTTGTGTGTTTTGTGTTTTGTGTTTTGTGTGTTTTGTGTTTTGTGTTTTGTGTGTTTTGTGTGTTTTGTGTTTTGTGTTTTGTGTTTTGTGTGTTTTGTGTTTTGTGTTTTGTGTTTTGTGTTTTGTGAGTTTTGTGTTTTGTGTTTTGTGTTTTGTGTGTTTTGTGTTTTGTGTTTTGTGTGTTTTGTGTTTTGTGTTTTGTGTTTTGTGTCTTGTGTGTTTTGTGTTTTGTGTTTTGTGTTTTGTGTGTTTTGTGTGTTTTGTGTGTTTTGTGTTTTGTGTGTTGTGTTTTGTGTTTTGTGTGCTTTGTTTGTTTTGTGTTTTGTGTTTTGTGTTTTGTGTTTTGTGTGTTTTGTGTGTTTTGTGTTTTGTGTTTTGTGTTTTGTCTTTTGTGTGTTTTGTGTTTTGTGTGTTTTGTGTTTTGTGTGTTTTGTGTTTTGTGTTTTGTGTTTTGTGTGTTTTGTGTTTTGTGTTTTGTGTGTTTTGTGTGTTTTGTGTTTTGTGTTTTGTGTTTTGTGTGTTTTGTGTTTTGTGTTTTGTGTGTTTTGTGTGTTTTGTGTTTTGTGTTTTGTGTTTTGTGTTTTGTGTTTGTGTTTTGTGTTTTGTGTTTTGTGTGTTTTGTGTGTTTTGTGTGTTTTGCGTTTTGTGTGTTTTGTGTGTTTTGTGTGTTTTGTGTTTTGTGTTTTGTGTTTTGTGTTTTGTGTGTTTTGTGTGTTTTGTGTTTTGTGTTTTGTGTTTTGTGTGTTTTGTGTTTTTTTTTTTGTGTGTTTTGTGTTTTGTGTTTTGTGTGTTTTGTGTGTTTTGTGTTTTGTGTTTTGTGTTTTGTGTTTTGTGTTTTGTGTTTTGTGTTTTGTGTGTTTTGTGTGTTTTGTGTTTTGTGTTTTGCGTGTTTTGTGTGTTTTGTGTTTTGTGTTTTGTGTGTTTTGTGTGTTTTATGTTTTGTTTTTTGTGTGTTTTGTGTGTTTTGTGTTTTGTGTGTTTTGTGTTTTGTGTTTTGTGTTTCGTGTTTTGTGTGTTTTGTGTGTTTTGTGTTTTGTGTGTTTTGTGTGTTTTGTGTTTTGTGTGTTTTGTGTGTTTTGTGTTTTGTGTTTTGTTTTGTGTGTTGTGTGTGTTTTGTGTGTTTTGTGTTTTGTGTGTTTTGTGTTTTGTGTTTTGTGTGTTTTGTGTGTTTTGTGTTTTGTGTGTTTTGTGTGTTGTGTGTTTTGTGTTTTGTGTTTTGTGTTTTGTGTGTTTTGTGTTTTGTGTTTTGTGTTTTGTGTTTTGTGTTTTGTGTTTTGTGTTTTGTGTTTTGCGTTTTGTGTGTTTTGTGTGTTTTGTGTGTTTTGTGTTTTGTGTTTTGTGTGCTTTGTGTGTTTTGTGTTTTGTGTTTTGTGTTTTGTGTGTTTTGTGTTTTGTGTGTTTTGTGTTTTGTGTGTTTTGTGTTTTGTGTGTTTTGTGTGTTTTGTGTTTTGTGTTTTGTGTTTTGTGTGCTTTGTGTTTTGTGTTTTGTGCGTTTTGTGTTTTGTGTGTTTTGTGTGTTTTGTGTGTTTTGTGTTTTGTGTTTTGTGTTTTGTGTTTCGTGTTTTGTGTGTTTTGTGTGTTTTGTGTTTTGTGTGTTTTGTGTGTTTTGTGTTTTGTGTGTTTTGTGTGTTTTGTGTGTTTTGTGTTTTGTGTTTTGTTTTGTGTGTTTTGTGTGTTTTGTGTGTTTTGTGTTTTGTGTGTTTTGTGTTTTGTGTTTTGTGTGTTTTGTGTGTTTTGTGTTTTGTGTGTTTTGTGTGTTTTGTGTTTTGTGTTTTGTGTTTTGTGTTTTGTGTGTTTTGTGTGTTTTGTGTGTTTTGTGTTTTGTGTGTTTTGTGTTTTGTGTTTTGTGTTTTGTGTTTTGTGTTTTGTGTGTTTTGTGTGTTTTGTGTTTTGTGTTTTGTTTTGTGTGTTTTGTGTGTTTTGTGTGTTTTGTGTTTTGTGTGTTTTGTGCTTTGTGTGTTTTGTGTGTTTTGTGTGTTTTGTGTGTTTTGTGTGTTTTGTGTGTGTTGTGTGTTTTGTGTGTTTTGTGTGTTTTGTGTTTTGTGTGTTGTGTGTTTTGTGTGTGTTGTGTGTTTTGTGTGTTTTGTGTGTTTTGTGTGTTTTGTGTTTTGTGTGTTGTGTGTTTTGTGTGTTTTGTGTTTTGTGTGTTTTGTGTTTTGTGTGTTTTGTGTTTTGTGTTTTGTGTGTTTTGTGTTTTGTGTTTTGTGTGTTTTGTGTTTTGTGTGTTTTGTGTGTTTTGTGTGTTTTGTGTGTTTTGTGTGTTTTGTGTGTTTTGTGTGTTTTGTGTGTTTTGTGTGTTTTGTGTGTTGTGTGTTTTGTGTGTGTTGTGTGTTTTGTGTGTTTTGTGTGTTTTGTGTTTTGTGTGTTGTGTGTTTTGTGTGTTTTGTGTTTTGTGTGTTTTGTGTTTTGTGTGTTTTGTGTTTTGTGTTTTGTGTGTTTTGTGTTTTGTGTTTTGTGTGTTTTGTGTGTTTTGTGTTTTGTGTTTTGTGTGTTTTGTGTGTTTTGTGTTTTGTGTTTTGTGTTTTGTGTGTTTTGTGTTTTGTGTTTTGTGTTTTGTGTGTTTTGTGTTTTGTGTTTTGTGTTTCGTGTTTTGTGTGTTTTGTGTGTTTTGCGTTTTGTGTGTTTTGTGTGTTTTGTGTTTTGTGTGTTTTGTGTGTTTTGTGTGTTTTGTGTTTTGTGTTTTGTTTTGTGTGTTTTGTGTGTTTTGTGTGTTTTGTGTTTTGTGTGTTTTGTGTTTTGTGTTTTGTGTGTTTTGTGTGTTTTGTGTGTTTTGTGTGTTTTGTGTTTTGTGTTTTGTGTTTTGTGTGTTTTGTGTGTTTTGTGTTTTGTGTTTTGTGTGTTTTGTGTGTTTTGTGTTTTGTGTGTTTTGTGTGTTTTGTGTGTTTTGTGTTTTGTGTTTTGTGTTTTGTGTTTTGTGTTTTGTGTGTTTTGTGTGTTTTGTGTTTTGTGTGTTTTGTGTGTTTTGTGTTTTGTGTTTTGTGTGTTTTGTGTGTTTTGTGTTTTGTGTGTTTTGTGTGTTTTGTGTTTTGTGTTTTGTGTGTTTTGTGTTTTGTGTTTTGTGTTTTGTGTTTTGTGTTTTGTGTTTTGTGTTTTGTGTGTTTTGTGTGTTTTGTGTGTTTTGTGTTTTGTGTGTTTTGTGTGTTTTGTGTGTTTTGTGTGTTTTGTGTGTTTTGTGTTTTGTGTGTTTTGTGTGTTTTGTGTGTTTTGTGTTTTGTGTGTTTTGTGTGTTTTGTGTGTTTTGTGTGTTTTGTGTGTTTTGTGTTTTGTGTGTTTTGTGTGTTTTGTGTGTTTTGTGTTTTTTGTGTTTTGTGTTTTGTGTGTTTTGTGTGTGTTTTGTGTTTTGTGTTTTGTGTTTTGTGTTTTGTGTGTTTTGTGTTTTGTGTGTTTTGTGTTTTGTGTTTTGTGTGTTTTGTGTTTTGTGTGTTTTGTGTGTTTTGTGTTTTGTGTGTTTTGTGCTTTGTGTGTTTTGTGTTTTGTGTGTGTTGTGTTTTGTGTGTCTTGTGTTTTGTGTGTTTTGTGTTTTGTGTGTTTTGTGATTTGTGTGTTTTGTGTTTTGTGTGTTTTGTGTTTTGTGTGTTTTGTGTGTTTTGTGTGTTTTGTGTGTTTTGTGTGTTTTGTGTTTTGTGTGTTTTGTGTGTTTTGTGTGTTTTGTGTGTTTTGTGTGTTTTGTGTGTTTTGTGTGTTTTGTGTGTTTTGTGTTTTGTGTGTTTTGTGTGTTTTGGGTGTTTTGTGTGTTTTGTGTGTTTTGTGTGTTTTGTGTGTTTTGTGTGTTTTGTGTGTTTTGTGTGTTTTGTGTTTTGTGTTTTGTGTGTTTTGTGTGTTTTGTGTTTTGTGTGTTTTGTGTGTTTTGTGTTTTGTGTGTTTTGTGTGTTTTGTGTGTTTTGTGTGTTTTGTGTGTTTTGTGTGTTTTGTGTGTTTTGTGTGTTTTGTGTGTTTTGTGTTTTGTGTGTTTTGTGTGTTTTGTGTGTTTTGTGTGTTTTGTGTGTTTTGTGTGTTTTGTGTTTTGTGTGTTTTGTGTGTTTTGGGTGTTTTGTGTGTTTTGTGTCTTGTGTGTTTTGTGTGTTTTGTGTGTTTTGTGTGTTTTGTGTGTTTTGTGTTTTGTGTGTTTTGTGTGTTTTGTGTGTTTTGTGTTTTGTGTGTTTTGTGTGTTTTGTGTGTTTTGTGTGTTTTGTGTTTTGTGTGTTTTGTGTGTTTTGTGTTTTGTGTGTTTTGTGTGTTTTGTGTTTTGTGTGTTTTGTGTGTTTTGTGTGTTTTGTGTGTTTTGTGTTTTGTGTGTTTTGTGTTTTGTGTGTTTTGTGTGTTTTGTGTTTTGTGTGTTTTGTGTGTTTTGTGTGTTTTGTGTGTTTTGTGTTTTGTGTGTTTTGTGTGTTTTGTGTTTTGTGTTTTGTGTGTTTTGTGTGTTTTGTGTTTTGTGTTTTGTGTGTTTTGTGTTTTTTGTGTGTTGTGTTTTGTGTTTTTTGTGTGTTTTTTGTGTTTTGTGTTTTGTGTGTTTTCTGTGTTTTGTGTGTTTTGTGTGTTTTGTGTTTTGTGTGTTTTGTGTGTTTTGTGTTTTGTGTGTTTTGTGTGTTTTGTGTTTTGTGTGTTTTGTGTGTTTTGTGTGTTTTGTGTTTTGTGTGTTTTGTGTGTTTTGTGTTTTGTGTTTTGTGTGTTTTGTGTGTTTTGTGTTTTGTGTTTTGTGTGTTTTGTGTTTTTTGTGTGTTGTGTTTTGTGTTTTGTGTTTTGTGTTTTGTGTTTTGTGCGTTTTGTGTGTTGTGTGTTTTGTGTGTTTTGTGTTTTGTGTGTTTTGTGTGTTTTGTGTTTTGTGTGTTTTGTGTGTTTTGTGTGTTTTGTGTTTTGTGTTTTCTGTTTTGTGTGTTTCGTGTGTTTTGTGTGTTTTGTGTGTTTTGTGTTTTGTGTTTTGTGTTTTGGCTTGTGTGTGTTTTGTGTGTTTTGTGTGTTTTGTGTTTTGTGTTTTGTGTTTTGTGTTTTGTGTGTTTTGTGTGTTTTGTGTCTTTTGTGTGTTTTGTGTGTTTTGTGTGTTTTGTGTTTTGTGTGTTTTGTGTGTTTTGGGTGTTTTGTGTGTTTTGTGTCTTGTGTGTTTTGTGTGTTTTGTGTGTTTTGTGTGTTTTGTGTGTTTTGTGTGTTTTGTGTGTTTTGTGTGTTTTGTGTTTTGTGTGTTTTGTGTGTTTTGTGTGTTTTGTGTTTTGTGTGTTTTGTGTGTTTTGTGTGTTTTGTGTGTTTTGTGTTTTGTGTGTTTTGTGTGTTTTGTGTTTTGTGTGTTTTGTGTGTTTTGTGTTTTGTGTGTTTTGTGTGTTTTGTGTGTTTTGTGTGTTTTGTGTTTTGTGTGTTTTGTGTGTTTTGTGTTTTGTGTGCTTTGTGTGTTTTGTGTTTTGTGTGTTTTGTGTGTTTTGTGTGTTTTGTGTTTTGTGTGTTTTGTGTGTTTTGTGTTTTGTGTTTTGTGTGTTTTGTGTGTTTTGTGTTTTGTGTTTTGTGTGTTTTGTGTTTTTTGTGTGTTGTGTTTTGTGTTTTTTGTGTGTTTTTTGTGTTTTGTGTTTTGTGTGTTTTGTGTGTTTTGTGTGTTTTGTGTGTTTTGTGTTTTGTGTGTTTTGTGTGTTTTGTGTTTTGTGTGTTTTGTGTGTTTTGTGTTTTGTGTGTTTTGTGTGTTTTGTGTGTTTTGTGTTTTGTGTGTTTTGTGTGTTTTGTGTTTTGTGTTTTGTGTGTTTTGTGTGTTTTGTGTTTTGTGTTTTGTGTGTTTTGTGTTTTTTGTGTGTTGTGTTTTGTGTTTTGTGTTTTGTGTTTTGTGTTTTGTGTTTTGTGTGTTTTGTGTGTTGTGTGTTTTGTGTGTTTTGTGTTTTGTGTGTTTTGTGTGTTTTGTGTTTTGTGTGTTTTGTGTGTTTTGTGTGTTTTGTGTTTTGTGTTTTCTGTTTTGTGTGTTTCGTGTGTTTTGTGTGTTTTGTGTGTTTTGTGTTTTGTGTTTTGTGTTTTGGCTTGTGTGTGTTTTGTGTGTTTTGTGTGTTTTGTGTTTTGTGTTTTGTGTTTTGTGTTTTGTGTGTTTTGTGTTTTGTGTGTTTTGTGTGTTTTGAGTTTTGTGTTTTGTGTGTTTTGTGTGTTTTGTGTGTTTTGTGTTTTGTGTTTTGTGTTTTGTGTTTTGTGTGTTTTGTGTTTTGTGTATTTTGTGTGTTTTGTGTTTTGTGTTTTGTGTGTTTTGTGTTTTGTGTGTTTTGTGTGTTTTGTGTTTTGTGTGTTTTGTGTTTTGTGTGTTTTGAGTGTTTTGTGTGTTTTGTGTTTTGTGTTTTGTGTTTTGTGTTTTGTGTTTTGTGTGTTTTGTGTGTTTTGTGTTTTGTGTGTTTTGTGTGTTTTGTGTTTTGTGTTTTGTGTTTTGTGTTTTGTGTTTTGTGTTTTGTGTGTTTTGTGTTTTGTGTGTTTTGTGTGTTTTGTGTGTTTTGTGTGTTTTTGTGTTTTGTGTGTTTTGTCTGTTTTGTGTGTTTTGTGTGTTTTGAGTTTTGTGTGTTTTGTGTGTTTTGTGTGTTTTGTGTGTTTTGTGTTTTGTGTGTTTTGTGTTTTTTGTGTGTTTTGTGTGTTTTGTGTGTTTCGTGTGTTTTGTGTGTTTTGTGTGTTTTGTGTGTTTTGTGTGTTTTGTGTTTTGTGTGTTTTGTGTGTTTTGTGTGTTGTGTGTGTTGTGTGTGTTTTGTGTGTTTTGTGTGTTTTGTGTGTTTTGTGTGTTTTGTGTTTTGTGTGTTTTGTGTGTTTTGTGTGTTTTGTGTTTTGTGTGTTTTGTGTGTTTTGTGTGTTTTGTGTGTTTTGTGTTTTGTGTGTTTTGTGTGTTTTGTGTGTTTTGTGTGTTTTGTGTTTTGTGTGTTTTGTGTGTTTTGTGTGTTTTGTGTGTTTTGTGTGTTTTGTGTGTTGTGTGTTTTGTGTGTTTTGTGTGTTTTGTGTGTTTTGTGTGTTTTGTGTGTTTTGTGTGTTGTGTGTTTTGTGTGTTTTGTGTTTTGTGTGTTTTGTGTGTTTTGTGTGTTTTGTGTTTTGTGTTTTGTGTGTTTTGTGTGTTTTGTGTGTTTTGTGTTTTGTGTGTTTTGTGTGTTTTGTGTTTTGTGTGTTTTGTGTGTTTTGTGTTTTGTGTTTTGTGTGTTTTGTGTGTTTTGTGTTTTGTGTTTTGTGTTTTGTGTGTTTTGTGTGTTTTGTCTTTTGTGTGTTTTGTGTTTTGTGTTTTGTGTTTTGTGTTTTGTGTTTTGTGTTTTGTGTGTTTTGTGTTTTGTGTTTTGTGTTTTGTGTTTTGTGTTTTGTGTTTTGTGTTTTGTGTTTTGTGTTTTGTTTTGTGCGTTTTGTGTGTTTTGTGTTTTATGTTTTGTGTGTTTTGTGTTTTGTGTTTTGTGTGTTTTGTGTGTTTTGTGTGTTTTGTGTGTTTTGTGTTTTGTGTTTTGTGTGTTTTGTGTGTTTTGTGTGTTTTGTGTGTTTTGTGTTTTGTGTTTTGTGTGTTTTGTGTGTTTTGTGTTTTGTGTGTTTTGTGTGTTTTGTGTGTTTTGTGTTTTGTGTGTTTTGTGTGTTTTGTGTGTTTTTTGTGTTTTGTGTTTTGTGTTTTGTGTTTTGTGTGTTTTGGGTGTTTTGTGTGTTGTGTTTTGTGTTTTGTGTTTTGTGTTTTGTGTTTTGTGTTTTGTGTTTTGTGTTTTGTGTGTTTTGTGTTTTGTGTTTTGTGTTTTGTGTTTTGTGTTTTGTGTGTTTTGTGTGTTTTGTGTGTTTTGTTTGTTTTGTGTTTTGTGTTTTGTGTTTTTTGTGTGTTTTGTGTGTTTTGTGTGTTTTGTGTGTTTTGTGTGTTTTGTGTGTTTTGTGTTTTGTGTTTTGTGTGTTTTGTGTGTTTTGTGTGTTTTGTGTTTTGTGTTTTGTGTTTTGTGTGTTTTGTGTTTTGTGTGTTTTGTGTGTTTTGTGTTTTGTGTTTTGTGTTTTGTGTGTTTTGTGTTTTGTATGTTTTGTGTTTTGAGTTTTGTGTTTTGTGTTTTGTGTTTTGTGTTTTGTGTGTTTTGTGTTTTGTGTTTTGTGTTTTGTGTTTTGTGTTTTGTGTTTTGTGTTTTGTGTGTTTTGTGTGTTTTGTGTGTTTTGTGTTTTGTGTGTTTTGTGTGTTTTGTGTTTTGTGTGTTTTGTGTTTTGTGTTGTGTGTTTTGTGTGTTTTGTGTGTTTTGTGTGTTTTGTGTTTTGTGTGTTTTGTGTGTTTTGTGTGTTTTGTGTTTTGTGTTTTGTGTTTTGTGTTTTGTGTGTTTTGTGTGTTTTGTGTGTTTTGTGTGTTTTGTGTGTTTTGTGTGTTTTGTGTTTTGTGTGTTTTGTGTGTTTTGTGTGTTTTGTGTGTTTTGTGTGTTTTGTGTGTTTTGTGTTTTGTGTTTTGTGTTTTGTGTTTTGTGTTTTGTGTTTTGTGTGTTTTGTGTGTTTTGTGTGTTTTGTGTGTTTTGTGTGTTTTGTGTGTTTTGTGTGTTTTTGTGTTTTGTGTGTTTTGTGTGTTTTGTGTTTTGTGTGTTTTGTGTGTTTTGTGTGTTTTGTGTGTTTTGTGTGTTTTGTGTGTTTTGTGTGTTTTGTGTGTTTTGTGTTTTGTGTTTTGTGTTTTGTGTGTTTTGTGTTTTGTGTTTTGTGTTTTGTGTTTTGTGTGTTTTGTGTGTTTTGTGTGTTTTGTGTGTTTTGTGTGTTTTGTGTGTTTTGTGTGTTTTGTGTTTTGTGTTTTGTGTGTTTTGTGTGTTTTGTGTGTTTTGTGTTTTGTGTTTTGTGTGTTTTGTGTGTTTTGTGTGTTTTGTGTGTTTTGTGTTTTGTGTTTTGTGTGTTTTGTGTGTTTTGTGTGTTGTGTTTTGTGTGTTTTGTGTGTTTTGTGTGTTTTGTGTGTTTTGTGTTTTGTGTTTTGTGTTTTGTGTTTTGTGTTTTGTGTTTTGTGTGTTTTGTGTGTTTTGTGTGTGTTGTGTGTTTTGTGTGTTTTGTGTGTTTTGTGTGTTTTGTGTGTGTTGTGTGTTTTGTGTGTGTTGTGTGTTTTGTGTGTTTTGTGTGTTTTGTGTGTTTTGTGTTTTGTGTGTTGTGTGTTTTGTGTGTTTTGTGTTTTGTGTGTTTTGTGTTTTGTGTGTTTTGTGTTTTGTGTTTTGTGTGTTTTGTGTTTTGTGTTTTGTGTTTTGTGTGTTTTGTGTTTTGTGTTTTGTGTGTTTTGTGTGTTTTGTGTTTTGTGTTTTGTGTTTTGTGTGTTTTGTGTTTTGTGTTTTGTGTTTTGTGTTTTGTGTTTTGTGTGTTTTGTTTTTTGTGTTTTGTGTGTTTTGTGTTTTGTGTTTTGTGTGTTTTGTGTGTTTTGTGTTTTGTGTGTTTTGTGTATTGTGTTTTGTGTGTTTTGTGTTTTGTGTGTTTTGTGTGTTTTGTGTTTTGTGTTATGTGTTTTGTGTTTTGTGTTTTGTGTTTTGTGTGTTTTGTGTGTTTTGTGTGTTTTGTGTGTTTTGTGTGTTTTGTGTTTTGTGTTTTGTGTGTTTTGTGTG
>OX457052.1:23157155-23214655 GCA_949752735.1 Lumbricus terrestris | reverse complement strand
CCCGTAAACCCGCCTGGTAGCACCGTTGTGCTCCGTATTCGCCTTCCGACCACTGGACTCCGACGGTTGACTTCCGACGATTGACTTCCGACGACTCCCGACGATTGACTTCCGACGAGTGACCTCCAGACAGTCTGTACTCTTGCCTAAATAGCCTATCCGCCTCCAGACAGATGACCTTTACCCCCGGCACACCTTCTTGGACCCAACGACCATCGACGACCATCGATATATTAATATATATATATATATAGCTATGTGGCACTAAGTATATATTATAATATTGTCACAATGTTCCTTTAAGCATATAATAATTATATAGGCCTACGCCATAGCACAACATAGATACAATTATATAAGCATACAATAACGGCCTAAAGATATTTACAAGGGCAACTCGTGACAATGGCCCCACACTTAAGAGAAAACTAACTTAGCTTTTCTTTACAACTAAATTAAAAACGATTGCCCTGTCAATATCTAGGTTTACTTATCCTAGTTCCTATCAAGACCTACAGATGGCGGCTTAAGAAATCGGCTCCCACATTTTCAGACCCTTTTATGGAGCGTATAGTAAAACAATAAGGCTGCAAAATTAAAGCCCAGCGCATTAATCTCCCATTCACTGGATTGGCTCTTTGAATATGGATCAGAGGCTGATGATCCGTCTCTAGCCAGAAGTGTTTTCCAAACAAGTACACCTGGAACTTCTGTAGCGCCCATACTATTGCAAGTCCTTCTCTCTCAATCGTTGAATATCGGGTTTCTCTTGGTAGAAACTTTCTACTAGCGTATGCAATGGGATGCTTAACGCCATCTACTTCCTGTAGTAAAACAGCGCCTGCCCCATAATTCGAAGCGTCCGTCTGCAAAATGAACTCTGCGCTCCAGTCCGGCAATCTCAGGATTGGATAATTCATCAGATGCTGCTTTAGCTCCTGGAAAGCTAATTCTTGCGCGTCACCCCAGCTGACTTTGTTCGGCTGATTCTTCCTCGTCAGATCAGTTAGCGGAGCGGCGATGCTGGCAAAGTTCGGAATGAACTTTTGATAATATCCAAGTAGTCCTAAATACGAGCGAATCTGTTTCTTGGTTTCTGGTCGTGAAGCTTCAGCGATTTTCTCTATTTTCTCTGCTTTTGGCTGAATCATTCCATCACTTATCTTATGTCCTAAGAAGTCGATGCCCTGTTCTCCAATTTGACATTTAGTTGGTCTAAGTGTTAGACCAGCCCTTCGTACTCTTGTAAAGAAGTCCTTCAGAGAACTCAGATGATCTGGCCATCCCACAGTGTGGCATAGGACATCATCAAGATAGTTGTCCAGATTTTTACTTTGATCCAAGAGCTTTCGCATAGCTCTAGAAAACGTTGAAGGCGCCGTTACCAATCCAAATGGCATAGTGACAAATCGATAGAGTCCACGGTGCGTTATAAACGACGTGCAGTCCCTGGATTCTGGTTCGACTTCGATTCCCCAGTAACCTTTTGCATTTCCAATGCCTGCTCGTGCGCCTCTGCTTTCATCTTTCTTTCTAATTCTAATTTTCTCATGGCGCATTCATCGGCTTCGGCTTTTGATTGTCTTTCCAACTCTATGGCTTCGGCTTTGGCTCGTCTTTCCAAATCGAAGGCTTCGGCTTTTGCTTGTTTCTCAAAATCTAACTTCTTCATTGCATATTCTTCGGCTATGGCTTTAGCCTGTTGCTCCATATCCAACTTCTTGAGTGCGTTTTGTTCTGCTTCCGCTTTAGCCTGACGCTCCATCTCAAACTTGCGCAACTCTCTGTCAGCTGCTCGCTCTTCTCGCTCAAGAATCCGTTTCTGTCGCGCTTCCTCATCAGCTGTGTGCTTTTCCACAAACTGAAGAAGCTCAGGCCCTTTCAAGCCACTCCTTTCGGCAAGTGCTATCAATTGCTCCATGTCGAGAAATAATTAGCAGACTGGGCTAAACTGAAACAGAATATCCCCTCAGCAACAAATGCTAGTCTATTCAGTCTAGATAATTATCTAAGACCCCAATATAGGCGACGCTAAAAGAAGTATGTCTTTAAACAATCCCTCTGGCCTATTTTATGCAGCGTACAACACCTACCCTATCCTAGCATAAACAATCTTTAGCAATGCTTCAATGCGTTTAGCTAAAATGTCTAGCAGTGCCTAAATCCCCGTCTAATTCTAACGAGACAATGAAAGCTATGTTATACTAATACCCCGACACTAGCCTAAACAAACTCAACCATCCCACCTACGCTGCCACCACATTGTCATGCGTTATCTTTAATGGTGAGTTAGGCCCTAGCCTATTATGGACCAGGGTGTTTAAGACTAATATCGAAGTACTAGACTATAAAACAATTAAAGCACAAAACTCGTTTAGAAATTATTAAGGTAAAAAGACAACTGAAATTAAACTAAAAGATATATGCAATAAGAGAAAACAATATCGTCGATAGACTTAAACCTATAGCGCCCTAATCGA
Organism: Lumbricus terrestris; assembly: GCA_949752735.1. NCBI lineage: Eukaryota > Metazoa > Annelida > Clitellata > Crassiclitellata > Lumbricidae > Lumbricus > Lumbricus terrestris. Next base: position 23,212,175 of record OX457052.1, on the reverse strand, counting down.
TGGTCGTGCCCTCCCCCAGACCCCACCCAACAACTGGTCGATGACTCACGTTACCGTTCGCATGGCGACAGTTTCTGTAGGTGTGAAGAAGTCCTACGGGTTTCACAGCGAAGGGCTTCTGTCGGCTCACTGGTCTGGTTCGGTTGCTCCGTTCTGAAGTCGACTTCGTCCGTTTCCTCGTTCCAGGATGGAAGAAGAACCCAGCGTCCAGAGTTGCAGTCCTGCTGGCGTTCCAGTCACGACCGCTGACCGCGTCTTGTAGAGGAGTGCCTTCCGGCACCGCCCACCTCCTGTCGTAGAAGTGGCGGAGAAGTTTCCGCTCTCGGACACCGCCCACCTCCTGTCGTAGACGTGGCGGAGAAGATGACTCCGTCCTCGTCTGATAGCACCGTAGCACCGTTGTGCTTCGTATTCTCCTGGTAGCACCGTTGTGCCCCGTAAACCCGCCTGGTAGCACCGTTGTGCCCCGTAAACCCGCCTGGTAGCACCGTTGTGCCCCGTAAACCCGCCTGGTAGCACCGTTGTGCCCCGTAAACCCGCCTGGTAGCACCGTTGTGCTCCGTATTCGCCTTCCGACCACTGGACTCCGACGGTTGACTTCCGACGATTGACTTCCGACGACTCCCGACGATTGACTTCCGACGAGTGACCTCCAGACAGTCTGTACTCTTGCCTAAATAGCCTATCCGCCTCCAGACAGATGACCTTTACCCCCGGCACACCTTCTTGGACCCAACGACCATCGACGACCATCGATATATTAATATATATATATATAGCTATGTGGCACTAAGTATATATTATAATATTGTCACAATGTTCCTTTAAGCATATAATAATTATATAGGCCTACGCCATAGCACAACATAGATACAATTATATAAGCATACAATAACGGCCTAAAGATATTTACAAGGGCAACTCGTGACAATATATATATATATATCGACGATGGTATACAGCTCTTATATAAATGGGAAAGTCATGATAGAATGAAATAAACGCAATTACATAGACGGAAAAGATTAAATCAGAGGGAAATGATATTAAGTCGCATAAGATCTAAGAGATAGAAGTCGTCAAAGAAACCGACCAATGAGCAATGCGCGGCTGAATTTTCGAAGGATTATAATCTTTAGAGTGATACCAGACCACGACGTCAGCTAATGCGCTTACCAGACTCCTCGCTGAGCCACACTGCTCGGCTGCTGTCTATACGCTTGAAGGCTGAGGACAATGTCTGAAGATATATCAGACTGCTATGTGGCTAAACAAAGTGAAAGCTTTAAATGGCTTAAGCTGACGATGGCGGACTTTTATGTCTAAAGTTAAACAAAGTGTGCGCTATATAGATACACTGAAGATGGCAGACTGCTATGCATGGCTAAACAAAATGAGTATAGATACAATGCAGTAGGGCCGTTGAGGATTTTATTTGGGGGGAGGACCCGGAGGAGGCAACCGAATCAACGGACTGGGTTGGTAGAATCGTCGTGAGCTCTAGACGGCCAATACGTTACACTGTTTACACACTATAGCCTATAGTAAACGCATTAACATTTATTTATTTAATTTAATTTAATTTTCCTATTTAATTTCTGCATTGTTTCATTTCGGGGGTGTTCAAACAACCAAAGCACCCCTTAGCTGCGGTCTTGTAGTCTAAACAGATACGAAAGATTCTCTGTGTGGTTGGGTATACTGAAGGTACTGTTGTTTAACCAAGTATAGTCAGTCTTCCATTGTAACGTGACAACAGAAGTATCTAGTAAAATAGAGGATATTTACGCTGACCGTATAGGATCTACTGCATATATTGCCAGTCAGACGATGCTCAATTGCTCCTTTTTGGCCACACTAGTTGCTGCTATATAACAGTCACTTGAAGAGACTGTCGCGAGAAAAACTCGCTCTGCGAGGAAATTGATTTTTCATTTGGAAGCGTCTTTTTTTAAAGAGCGAAACGTCCTTGCATCCAATCCACCCATGCATCTATCCCCAACGTCATCCATCCATCTCCAGACCACTATCCGTAACCTAAGGTCACCCATGCACTTACCACAGGTCCGCAGATCCATCCCAGGTCAACCATCCATTCGAAGACCATCAATCCGTGTCCAGCCTCTCCATCCATCCTTCCCCAGTCCACCCATTCATCTCCAGTCCATCCGTTCATCCCCAGAGCCATATCAAGTCTACCTATCCATCCACAAAGCCATCCACCTATCCGTCTATCCATCCACGAAACCATCCCAATTCTACCCATACATCCATAAAGCTATTATAAGTCCACGCATACATCCGAAGAAACACCCCAAGTTCACCCATCCGTCCAAAAAAGACATCCCAAGTCCGCCCATTCATCCCTCATTCCAACCATCCATCCCACGCAGACAAATGCACCAACTCCATGACTGTTATCCCAACCGTGCCTCATCTTCCTTCCCCTCCAATGCCCTCCTTGTGTTTTATTGTAGGACGTTGCTCGCTCCACCCTGCAGGACGGGGGTCGAGGCCGCTGAGACTTTGATCCGCTGCTGACCGCCGCTATCCCCCCAGAAGTAATTACTCGATCCGATGCACTGGCTTCGCGACCAGACGATTTAGAACCATCATCACCACTACCGTCACTGTCGTCGTCGTCTTCAGCACCGGCATCAGCAGCTAAGGCAGCAGCAGCAGCAACTAAGGCAGCAGCTAAGGCAGCAGCAGCAGCAGTAGCAGCTAATACAGCAGCAGCAGTAGCAGCTAAGACAGCAGCAGCAGTAGCAGCTAAGACAGCAGTTGTAGCTAAGACAGCAGTAGCAGCTAAGACAGCAGTAGCAGCTAAGACAGCAGTAGCAGCTAAGACAGCAGTAGCAGCTAAGACAGCAGTTGTAGCTAAGACAGCAGTTGTAGCTAAGACAGCACTAGCAGCTAAGACAGCAGTAGCAGCTAAGACAGCAGCAGCAGCAGCAGTAGCAGCTAAGACAGCAGTTGTAGCTAAGACAGCAGTTGTAGCTAAGACAGCAGTTGTAGCTAAGACAGCACTAGCAGCTAAGACAGCAGCAGCAGCAGTAGCAGCAGCAGCAGTAGCAGCAGCAATAGCAGCAGCAGTAGCAGCTAAGGCAGTAGCAGCAGTAGCAGCAGCAGCAGCAGTAGCAGCTAAGGCAGTAGCAGTAGCAGCTACGGTAGCAGTAGCTGGCAGGGAGCAACGCAACATCCCGTGCGACGGACGGCTTCAAAGCATTTGTCGGAATTCAAGATTTTCCGATCGATTGGTCTGCGTCCGTCTGCTGCTGCTGGTCGCAGCTGTTGTGCTGCTGCCACTGCTGCAGACATCGTCGTTGGCGCTGCAGTCGCTCAGATGCCCAGCTGCGCACGCAGGGATGATGACGAAGCCGCCGCCGCGCCGCGCCGCCGCGCCGCCGCTGCCGCCGTGAATGACTTTACACGGGCGACTCCGCCAGCGCCGAGGATCGGTTAGCCAATAGGTCGACGGCCCTTAGCCTCCTCTCGATCGCCTGCCGCCCGTCTTCCAGTCCGCCCGCCCGCCCGCTCGCCGGTGACCTGCGATGCGGACAATTGCCGTGCCTAGAATTTAGCAACAATATCATTTGTTTATTTATTTCCGGCATAAATTATGAAAAGCTGGTCATAGAAGAAGAAGGAGAAGGAGAAGAAGCCGGCGTTGGTGCGCCCTTGACTGTGTATGGTATTCCGTTTCCGTCTGTGTAAAACGCCTGATGTTGTTCGTCCAACAAAGTCAACGAGAAGGTGCCAAGATTCGAGGTTTGATGGAACCAGGCGCTTGTCCGCGATCTGTCGTCTAAGGTATGAAGACAATAACATTGTTATCTCATGAATTGTTGTCTTTTATCGCTTGCAGGTTAACTATACAAGTGGGTTATTTATGGAAACACCGATGACATCATCGGTTCCTTAAAGTCAACGGGAATTCATTGTTTAAATTATCGCAATGAAAGAATATAATTGAGAGAGGCACGAGAGGGTTGTGCGTCAATCTCATATTCAACATGTCTACTGTCTAGTCAATAGTTAGGGAACAGATCGATTAGTACGATTTGATAGATAATGAATTGTGCTGCAGGTAAATATAATTTTATAGGCTAAAATTAATGTAGGCTACCTGTTGAACAAAGCCAGACAGACATAGTAGACCATAAGAACGGTCACGATCAATGAGATAATAGGGCTTATAGACAATGAGCCAAATTAAGCCGACGCAAAACAAAAGGTATGGAAAACGTAGGCTAAGCCTATAAGGCTATAAGCCTAGAAGACCAGCACGCAAGCTTAAGTTATTACCTGTTATAAATAATATTATCAGATGTAACCGACTGAGGTAATATCGCTATTTCAATACATTTTTAGAATCGGAGAAAATCATGCATTTTAGAAGGCCGTCTTGGTATACAGAGGAAGGTGGAATTGTTTTCCTGATCATCAAGAAGCATGACTTAATTGGGCCTGTAATAATAATAATTATTTCGTAAGTCAGATGTAATAATAATTATCTCGATTGATCTTTTAGCTGATGAAGACCAATAAGGTACAGACCCTTATTATTAAGGGCCTTAACACTAGTAGGTTACCATGCAGTGTGATCTCACAAAACACAGAATAGGCCTATTTCTTCTCTTCATAATATATTTCAGTCTATTATTTTTATGCTCACATTTTAAGAATATGATTCCATGAATACCCTTTTATTGCCATTCATGTTTTAAATTTTTATTATTTACTGCAAGTTGGTTTTATTTTCGATAGTCATCATAAGTCGCAAACTCGCAATGCACTCTTTAGAATCCACACTACAATTTCTTAGTGTCTTTCGTTCGTGATGAGGCTCCATTTTTTGTTTCTCTTCCGAGAAACCGCATTTTTTGAATTTTTTCGTATCCAGTTCCTTTCCTAAATTTCCTCATACAAGACAGACTTTCTGGATAGACTGGCTGCAGCGTAAGCAGCCATGTCACTCCCTGCCTCTTCGAATCTCAGCGCCGGATTAAGGCATGTTCAACATGTTCGGGCCCACACATGAGGAAAAGATTTTTTCTCGAAAATGTTTTGAATTTCGACCAAACGACTAAAAAAGTCATCAACTTTTATGGGAGGGGAAATAATCGGTGTATTCTAAGAAAATTTCGACCAATCGACTAAAAAAGGTCGTCAGAATTTTCGGAGATCTGCAAAAGAATTTTCCGAACAGGGCCCCCAAATTTCTTAATCCGGCCCTGCTTCTTCTATCTGGCAATAGGACTCGAGCCTCCACTTAGTCTAGAGTCTTTGGACATCCACTGTGAAGATGAACCAGCAATTGCGATTGGGCTGATGCTCTATATGCCTAATCCTATGGCTTCAAAGAAACACCGTGAACTTGAGCTCATAACTTATTGTTCAGTTTAACAGCAAAGCCATATCTATAAATGACCATCTGCAGTTTCACACATTCTCCGTGGTCTTATAATATTATAGCCTCTATAGCATGTCACTAATGAACTTCTCTAAACTGCAACAGACCAAACTCAGATTTTAACATCGGGGTCGACATAATATTCATATCTATAGCCTATATACGGGAGCACGACGAACGCCCGATTGTCCAGGTCCCCGATTACCCTTTCCCCGATACAAACTCCCCGATTACAAACTCCCGGATAGGCCCAAATCCCCGACAGGCCCAAGTCCCCGATTGGTGATTTAATCTACACGTATAGGCTAAGACCATTTAGTGTCAGTCTGTATAGGCTTCATAATGTCGTTCACGCAGGCCTATTGCATGTCACTTGTTTAATGAAGGCGTATTCGTATCTATTTAATGAAACTTGGTAACTTAATCTACACTTAGGCCTATAGAGGGTGACACTAATAATCAGATGCAGTACCAGAAGTACCTGCATTGCCAGCATCGGCAGGAGCAGTTAGTGCATCGCCAGCAAATGAGTCGGCACCAGAAACAACTATCTTTGCAGAGTGCCCTGTTTGCAAATGCGCAAGATCAGATACAGCTATTATCCCATGCGGGCACTGTGCATGCAGTTCTTGTATTAATGTTCTTTTTGGCGCACCATCAACAAGGGGAATCAGCAAAACATGCCCAGTGTGCCGCAGTAATATAAGGGATATAATGCGCTTGCATTTTTGAAAAACTTCTCTGCCTTAGCAAGTAGACAAGTATATTTTGAATATTTTAAAATATTTTGAAGTAGTTTGTGGACAATTCTCTTATAGCTGTCTTCTGAATTCAGCGTGCAGTGAGGAATTCAAATTACATATTGGTACACGTACACAAGTAAAAATATTATTTACATTAATCTAACTGGCTTTGCCTTTATTCAACTCTGTTTCCGTCTACCGATAAGGCCAAGACGATTGGTGTCACCCTCTTTAGCCTATACAGACTGACACTAAATGGTCTTACGTGTAGATTAAATCACCAATCGGGGACTTGGGCCTGTCGGGGATTTGGGCCTATCGGGGAGTTTGTAATCGGGGAGTTTGTATCGGGGAAAGGGTAATCGGGGACCTGGACAATCGGGCGTTCGTCGCAAACCCCTATATACTCAATCACTCAGGGCCGTATGGCCCGTATCTAAGGGGGCGCGTCGAAATGAAATATAGTTTGAACACGAAGCAGCCCATTACGAACACACGATGCAAGAAAAGAGAGGATCTAATTTTGACGATCTTATTCCTAGACTCCTGCAAATGTATATCATGTGAAATTTTATAATAGATTAGATCACGACGATGATCTAATAATCATGGCGATGCATTGTGGAGGCTGTTTGAGTTCTGAAAAAGACTCCATTATGATGGCGCTTCTAAATTCCCTATAGATAGTAGCATAGGCGTACGAGACGGAGTCCAGGGGGGGCAAATGCCCCCCCAATTTCGGGCAAATGTGTTTTTCGGGCAAAAGAGGCAAAAAATTCAGATTTTTTTCGGGCAAAACAGGTACGGGAGGATTTTTTCGGGCGCGCAGGGGTAAAAAAGTCGTCAGATTTTTCGGACGGGAAAATCCTAAGAATTTTGGGTGGATGACTAAAAAAGTCGTCAGATTTTTTGGACGGGAGAAGAATCCTAAGAATTTTGGGACGGATGACTAAAAAAAGTCGTCAGATTTTTCGGGCAAGAAATTTTTTTGCCCCCCCCACTGCCGAAATGTCCCGTACGCCTAACATAGTAGCCTACCTATAGTTAATTGATTCGGTATTTCGGTTGCCTATCGATTTGCTCAAAATCGAGTCAACACCCCCCCGAAACAAAATAAACTGATGATGACTGTGATAACGATGAAAATGACAACAGATGACGGTGTTTAAATTGATGATGATAACGACGACTTGGACGACGATCAAAGAACGAGGACGACGCTGACGACGACGATTCATATGCTGTGAAGGAGGATAACATGATGACGACGACGACGACGACGAAGACGACGACGACGACGACGACGACATGACGATGACATGACGATGACGATTACGATGACGATGACGACGACGATGACATGACGACGACGACGACGACGATGACGATGACGATGACGACGACGATGACATGACGATGACGATGACGATGACGACGACGACGACGATGACGATGACGACGACGATGACATGACGATGACGATGACGACGACGACGACGACGACGACGACGACATGACGATGACGATGACGATGACGATGACGATGACGATGACGATGACGATGACGATGACGATGATGATGATGATGATGATGATGATGATGATGATGATGATGATGATGATGATGATGATGATGATGATGATGATGATGATGACGATTATAATGATGACGCTGACGACGACTATGCATACGCTGTGAAGGAGGATAACAAGATGATGATGATGATGATGATGATGATGATGATGATGATGATGATGATGATGATGATGATGATGACGATGACGATGACGATGACGATGACGACGACGACGGCGACGACGACGACGACGAAGACGACGACGACGACGACGATGACGATGACGATGATGATGATGATGATGACGATGCCGATGATTGTTGTCTGTTAAGAGCAGTCATCGGTGGGCGAACCATGGGTAGCATCATGTCACCTCACAGACACAAGATGGCGGACTACGAGACGATACATCTGGACAACTTCAAGATGGAGAAAGGTGGACCAGCAAAGGATGGCCCCGCTTCTGCAGCCTCCTCCGGGGCCCGCAGGGCCAATCAGCATTTGACCGACGCCGAGGGCAACTGGAGAAACACGGGGCGCACGACGACCCGGTCCCTGATCGCCGCCGCCCCTGGGAACCACTCCCATCACTGGTGGATCCGACCGAGGGTCATCGCGGGGGACCATGGGCGCGGTCCGTCCGGGGGGCGACACATCGGGCGACTGGGGGGCGACAGTCGGACCGATGCCCATCTGCGTGACGTCGAGAACAACAACTCGACGATTAACCATCACCTGTACAAGGCATCACCACGTCCCACCGTTGCCCTCCCCAATTCAACAGCGGCAGCACTGGCACCATCAGCCGCGGCGGACGAAGCAGCAACGACTGTGAAGAAGTCTGGCTCGTTCTACGCGGTAAGGGCTTCGTCTGGAGCCTCCGTTGCTCCGCTGGAGAATGGTCAGGTGTCCGTGGTGACTGCCTACAACGAACGGGTGCTCAAGAACGTCGCTAATAACACCTATCAGCTGCAGAACCAGAGAACAAGAGCAGCCGAGAATCAGGAAGAAGTGAAACAAGGAGGAAGAACGACGACTACACACGAAGAACAAAGTCAGAGGACAAGAACAACGACGGAGAACGATGGAGAACATTCCAAGATATCAGTAGAGAACCGCAAAGAACCGAAAGCAGCGAATAACTTTGAGGAATCGAGCGGAGGAAGCAGGAAACCGGACGAGGAATGCAACGACGGCGATGGGTGTTGGTCCTCGACTCGAACTGATGGTCAGACGACAGCAGGGGCGAATCTCATGGTCCAACGGAAGATGGGAGTGGCACAGAACACCAGCGATGAAACAGGAAGCCAGGAAATCTCAACAGACAACGGCGAGCAATGCGCCACCGGAAGAGACCTCGAAGAAACCAGCAGGAACATCAGTCGAGTTCAACCAATCGAAACCATCACCACTACCACCAAGGCCACCACCACCACCACCATGTCATGCCCACCTGTTGCTCCACCACCACCACCACCACCTTCATCCACCGATGTTCATCTCTGCCCACACGACCTTCCCTCCAGTCCCATCCGAGGTCTACCACTCAGCTCCTCCACCACTCGGCCGTCCTCCAGACAGCTGGACGCGGCCACATCGGGTCACACATCAACAGCATCAGCAGCAGCACTCCCTGCTGTCCACCCGACGAGCAAGACCACGGTCATCCAGGCCTCTACCTCCGAACTCCTCAAGTGCTTCGGCGAGTTCCTCTTTCGACGCTGCCACCACCTGCGCAACTTCGGCCCCGGCGATCCCATCTCCTGGCTGCGGACGGTCGACCGAGCGCTGCTCATGCAAGGCTGGCAGGACACGGCCTTCATCAATCCGGCCAACGTCGTCTTCGTCTTCATGCTCGTCCGCGATCACATCGACGATCAGGTGACGAGTGAACGGGATCTCCAGGCGGCCGTGCTCACCTGCCTCTACCTGTCCTACGCGTACATGGGCAACGAGATCAGCTACCCGCTCAAGCCGTTCCTCATCGAGGACAGTCGGGAGAGGTTCTGGGACCGCTGCGTGCGGCTCGTCAACGACTACAGTTCGAGGATGTTGCGCATGAACAAGGACCCGAGGTACTTCACCGAGGTCTTCCGAGACCTGAAGACCTACTCAACGGAGATCGCAGCCGCCGCCGGGGTCGCCGCCCCACCGGAGACCGTGGCCAGGAGAGAGGCGATTTAAATCAAATCAGACGAACTTTATCATCTAATGCATGGAGGAATAATTATATCAACCGAAAGTATTATTTATTATGCATGTATTCCCATGAAAGAAGCATTCGAGCACATTCCAATCGATCATTGTTATGCATATTCATGAGAAAGACCAACATTATCATGCATATTCATGAGAATGACCAACATTATCATGCATATTCATGAGCATGACCAACATTATCATGCATATTCATGAGAATGACCAACATTATCATGCATATTCAGTAAGCTTATACAGACTGAAGCTAGTGAGGACGGCGTTTCTTGCCGATCAATCAAGTCATGATGCAGTATTGGCCGCCTTGGCAGCAACGTTACGCTTGTTTTACAGTACGCCTATATTAAAGTAATAATAGGATTACATAGTGTAAATTATTATCACAACTAATCATCATTAGGCCTTCTAATAATGTTATTACGATTAATTTTATCATCATCGTCCATCATCCACCATCCACCCCGTCATCATCATCATCATCGTCATCATCGTCATCATCCACCTCCTCGTCATCATCAACGTCATCATCAACGTCATCATCAACGTCATCATCAACGTCATCATCAGCGTCATCATCATCATCATCATCATCATCATCATCATCATCATCATCATCATCATCATCATCATCATCATCATCGTCGTCATCATCATCATCATCATCATCATCATCATCGTTGTCGTCGTTGTCGTCATCGCCGTCGTCATCATCATCACCACCACCACCACCACCACCACCACCACCACCACCACCACCAGCGGTGATGAAGGATCTGACCCGTTCAATTACTAGGAAAATGACCAGGGTTCAGGCCTTACGTTCGCTATTTATACATGCATCCCAGGCCTACGTCACATGATAGGCCTATGCCAGTTGTTTTAGCCTAGGTCTATCTGCAATTCTGTTTGTAAGGCATCATTAGGCTAAGCCGCTAAGTCTAGAAGATACCCTATATACCACTGCTCACGTTAAGCGTAATTCAGGCCATTCAAGAAAATGAAGATGCCGACCCTCAAGATTTCCTCATTGTTTCATTTTCATTGTCTGGAATTATTATGAGGGTCATTCTTCATTATAGGCAGTCGTTTTCTGCCGTTGGGTAACTTATAAGTTTTTTTGCCTTTTCAGCTTGATGCAGGTCTACGCCTCTATACATTATTGTTTATGCAAAAGAGATTTTTTTATACCAAGTGCCTAATTGTGCAATCGGAGGCCAATGCAGAAAGATTTGATGTTTTTCTTGTTCGCGATCCATTTGGTCCTTGTTGGTATACGGTGGCTAAAGCTGGTTGAATAAATTATAATCAGTGGCGTAGCCAGTAATTTTTTCATGGGGGGGGCAGTGGGGTGGCAGCTTAAAATGATGGGGTGGCTACCGATGGCAATTAAAGCGTGCATCGGCATCGGTATATTGCCATAGACTATGTATTTTTAGATTTTGGATGTATTACAGTATTGGACATAATACGCATGCAAGCCTCACTAGCTTGTCTGTCCCACAGTGCACTAAAGTGGCCTGTCCCACTTTCCCATCACCCACCCTATAAGAAGTTGTACAGGAAGTTGTATAAAAAATAAAATAAGTCAGAAATTATATAACATTCTTTAATTCTTTATCACTCGTAAAAGTAAAAAGTAAAACAAACGCAGGGATTGGGGGGGGCAGCTGGGGGGCAGCCCTTTCGTTTGGGGGGGGGGCGGCTGCCCCCCCTTGACCCCCCGTAGTTACGCCACTGATTATAATAGTTATGGTTTAATAATAGTTGCCGAATTAATTAAATTATCGTTATAATTTAAAGAATAATTCGGAATTGGCGTCTTAGTAGGAATGTTTGGTGGATTAGCCTATAGTTAGCTTGCCATTGCCGGTAAAGTTTGTGGGCCTGCTTGTAGCCCTGTTATAGTTTGTCTAGTTGGCGAATTAAAGTTGACGTATTTTAGATGATAGAATACTAATATCGTTATCGTAATCTCTAAATTTCTAGAGTGCCACTCGAAAGCCAAGCGTAGGGCACAGTTTATTCACGAGACCTGATGACTCGTAGATCTTTTTAAAAATGCTGTTGATGGAGATGTAGCCATGACATTGTGCTGTCGAAATTACTTCGAAGAAGAATGAATGAAGCAAGTTAGCCAGTTACACGTAGGCTATATACGGTATACAATTATACAATTGCATGCATGTGACGATGTTTGACAATTGTTGGAACACAGGCACAATCCAATATTCACTTCTTTTAACTTTATGTAGGCCTATAGTCTACCGAATTAAATTATATGCACTTGTATGCAGCATAATAAAATCGAACAATTGTGCATGTCTAACAAAATATATATAGGCCTATACGTCTTTTTGTCACTATTTCATAGGCATAGCCTATTATAACCGTATCATGCTTGCAAATAATCAAAAATTATGCTTGCAATCGAACATGTGGCTAAGCAGTGACATCAATAAATTTAGTCACATGTTCGATTGCCTACGGCCTATTGTCCTATTGATCACTCGAAATGGACACATACATGTACATTTTAATGCATTGTTGATGTCTCTATAATCATGTATTGGCTACTATAGAAGAAGAATAATGAAGTAACTGTATACGGTATAATTTAAAAAATGATTCTATAAACGTATAGCCTATGATAGTCTTGTGGTAAAGGCTGTGCTGTATAGGCTACGTCTTTGATGCATCCCTAAATCCCTGCATGCATGGTAGCCTACAACTGTACACGCTTTTACATGCATTGTAGACCTATGCAGCCTTTAGGCCTATTGGGTCCGTGTTCGTTTTGTCTTGCCAACATCATAGGTCGCAGCTAACTGGGCTTGACTTAAACAAAATAGGAGCCACTGCTGCTACTGCTGCTATTGCTGTTGCAATTTCTACTGCTGATGCTAACGTTGCCAGTGCTCTGCTACTGCTGCTGCTATTAGCCTACTGCTGCTGCTGTTACTGCTAATGTGCTACTGCTATTACTAGTGCTGCTGCTACCTATATTGCTACTGCTCATGCGAATATGCATATCGGTATAGTAACTGTGCATGCCATTGCTGCCAATGCCATTGCTGTTACTGATACTATAATACTGGTGCTTCCTGCACTTCTGCTGCTGCTGCTGCTGCTGCTGCTGCTGCTGCGCATTGGTGGCCGATCGGCGACTGCCATTGTGTCCCTGCGTCGTCCCTCTATCGATCCACAAAAGAAGATTTATCAAATAGCAATCGGTGGAATGGAATGAAGCCATTACTCTTCCCTTGCATTTTCCTCCTTCAGTCGGTCAACTGACTCACTCCACAGACGACAACACTATAGGCTAGGCCTATACACGTGGCACAGTTTTCTAGCATACAAGTCCATGTTAATTGGCGCCGTATAAATGTTCTCAATCATGCAATCAATCAATCGAAAAGTCATTAGCTTGGTCAAGACTATCTGTTCACGGTTATGCTTTATGGTATTCTGTGGCTGCTTTGTTAATAATTAGGCTATAGTCTTTGTACTGTTAACGAGAGATTTCAACCCTCTGGCCATTTTAGAGAACGATGCAACAAATAATTACCATCTTTAATTAATAAGAATTAAACTTTCGTGTATGTAGACTTATATACTCCCAACATACCTCCGCCTGTTCGCTCACCCTCCTATCTCTCCTGCAGTCTCACCTCCAAATTCAACCTCTCCTCCGCTTGCACTCTCCTCTGCTGCATTCCATTCACGACTGAAAACCGAACTCTTCAACCTATCCTATCCAGATTCCAATCAGGTTCCATCACCCAACCACCACCATCACCGACAACCACCGTAGCACCACGCTGTCTCCTCGGCTTGACCTCCCCGGATTTTGACCGGCAGCTCTGGCTATTGCGGACTTGATTTGATATAGCGCCGGTGAATAAGCTGGTCTCCCTGACGTGGTTTTTGTGGGCGCTGAGAAGTTCTCGAAGATTTACATTACAGATTTACATCTAAAACTATAAAACACAGACTGTAATGTAATGTGAGCTTGATAAAAAATCTCCTCATCCACGCGACCGATTTTTCCAAATAATTACAAAACAACTTCTAACCGCCCCATGACAACACTATCGGGATTCGCGATCCAAAAATATTACCTTTTGCCGAGCTTGAAAATTTATTTTTTCTAACCGAATCCTATAGCACTGTTAAGACGCCATTAAATTTTGCTTTCAACCATCATCTTCAGCAAACATTGAGACCATCGATGATATATTGGTGATTGAACCCAGTACATTAATGACGTCATGGCCGATTTTAAAATTAGCCTATAGCGCGTTATTCCGTTAATTAATAGCCTATCTAGGCTATATCGTGTCGTATGTATCAGTAGCCTATTTAAGACGCAATAATTTTCGCCGATCGATTTTCAACGAAAAAATAGATTTTTAACCTCACTTTTCGCCGAAGTCAGATCTTTTGGCATGCGGTTTGGCAAAAATGCTGACTATAGCGTAAACATGGACGGGTGGACGTTGGGTTGAACCGAAAACCTAAATTTCACGGGCAACGCCGGGCACCAAAGGCGGTTAGACTGGGCTGGGGCCGATGGAAGAAGGCGAGGTGAGAAGGGCGGCGTGCAGGGGCTTCTATCCCCCCCAAGCAACCGGGCGCAATCCATTTTCTTCCCCCCCCCCTTTTCTGGACCGGCCTTCCTCTATGTATGCAATATAATTCATATATAGTGAGCGCCTCTGAGTAGTTTCCGTGAAGAGGCGCTATATAAATACTTGAATGAATGAATTAATGAATGCAATCTAACGCATGCCCTCCTCTAGTGTGGGAATGAAGGTTTGTTTGGAGAGGGACAAACGAGCATCCAGCAGACGATCGCCGAAGCATGTGTAGCGCCGAGAAGGGACCTGGTATGGGGAGGGAATGTGCCCCTCCCCACAAGAAATTTCTGCGATTTCCGCATTGCAATTTCGACATTTTAAGCTGTCCTCTTAGCAAAATTACTCTATACCGTTTCAGTGGAGAAATTGCTGCCAAAATTGGGCAGCCATATGTTTTGCGCCTCTGATCAGTGTGCACTCGAGAGGCGTTACATAAATTTTTAGAGCACAATGGAATACAATAAAATACAATGTAGGTCCTACATTGTAAGCCCACGTAATAACGATGTTGCTTTACTAAGTGTTCAAGGACCAAATTTGACTGTCTGAAATTTGAAAGATAACATTGGAGAGAAGCCATTTAGTTGTGAAAAATAGTATTTGTATTAACATTATTTTTTCAATTATAATATGGTTGTATTATTTATTAAAATAGTAAAAACATAATTGTAATCATGTAATAGGAAATTTTTTATAGTATATTATAGCTGTTATAGCAGTTCATGTAATTCAAAAATGCAGATAGTAGGCCTAGCCTAACTAAAAACTCAAAGTGTATAAAGTGTATACATTTTGCTAAAAACCATTAGGCCTACCATTTTGTCCAAATTTATATGGAGGGGAAGTTTTTTCTGGGGGATCTTCCTTTACCGTCTTCCTTTAGTGATGCCTAGATTGAACGCTGCCCTCCATGTCCGACCTTCCCCCCCCAACGGACGTGAATTTTGGCTGTCTTCTGATTTCCCCCCTATTTTTCACTGGGCGCAAGCTGCGCCCGCCATGTATAGGGATAGAAGCCCCTGGCGGCGTGGGAGTGGGGTCAGGCGTGGCGGGGGACGAAAACAAATTTCCCGGGCGTGGGAGCGGCCTGACTGGGAAGTGGGAACTAAAAACCGAAATTTCCCGGGCAACGCCGGGTAATTCAGCTAGTTTACATATAATTATGAGGACGCTAGATTTATACCGAATCTTCAATCTGTCTTGAATCACTGCATAGTCTACTACAGGGTGAGAATTGCCGGGGGGTTGGGGGTTTCAACCCCCAGTCTTTCTTAGTGCCCCATTGTAAGCTCTGTTTTTCACACCCCAATTCCAAGTTTATCATAGGCCAACCCCCCAGTTATTTTTCCACAATTCTCACACTGGTCTACTACATAATTTACCTTCTACTATTTTACCTTACGTACCGTATATATATATATATATATATATATATAATATATAGCCTTCTATTCTACCTTATGTAGGTTGTAGCCTTCTATAATATTCTACCTTACGTACGGTATAGTCTAATTCATAATTTTATCTTGAAATCTCCCCTTGTCATGTCTTATCTTTTTCGTTAGGTTACCATGGATACTCCCCGCCACCCTTCAGCTGTTGACATAATAGTACATCTCGACCTAGGCCTATTATAAGAGGCGCATTCCATCGAACACGGACCCAGGTGCCACCAGGAACTCTTGGGTTTGGTCAACTTTGGTGAAGGAGTGGCAAGGAGGAGCATTCTTGGAATGACATATCGATTGTTGAATTTCTAATTTCTTAGTAGTGCATGAGCGACCCTCGACCAATGTATGCTGCTCCAAAACTGTCCTCTTCCGCAGCCCCCCTCATTCAGCGAAGCCAAGAGATCCCGACAGCAGACCGTATAGCCTACATATGTAGGCCGCCTATACCATTCTATAAGACTATAACTAATCCTATAGCCTATGGGTCCGTGTGTTGTCGTCAGCTATTATACTAAGAGTATCATATCGGCCAATGGGAATTATGGGACGGACTATGGCAACTTCCTGTTCCGCAGAGATCAGAAAGTTTTTGCACGAGGGCAGAATTACGCAATGGTCTCAGTGAAATTTTTGTCACGAACTTCAATAATGCAACGCTTGAAATTAAGAACATGCATGGAAGCCTATACTTTTCTTAGATGTTATGAAATGTAAATTTATAATTTTCACTTTATGCAACATCAGTGCTTATTGGTGATGATGATGAGGTAGTCTACGATTTAAAAAAATTAAAAACACCAAAATAGTAATTAAAAGTAGGTGCCTTTTTTCATCCAGTTGTGGGGCCGCGAGCACCCAGGAACCAGTGGTGGATTTAGTCCAGGCCCGGGGGGTCTGGTCGCCCCCCCGTGCCCCTGTTGGGTAAAAAATGGCGCCCCCTCTGGCCCGGCCCGTACTTATTACTTAAACCTAAAATATCCTTCATGGAAACTAAATTCTCATACTTTTACCAGTGACTTTATGCAATCACACCTTGAATTTAACACTCATTACAGAATTATTTTTATTTATTTCTATGGCGATCACTTATTTTTATTTATTCATATGGCGGCCATTAGGCCTACCTATTTTTATTTATTACTATGGCCCATTGCATTGATATGTATTATAATATAGTTACTTGATAGCTAACTGCCTATGAAAGTTCGGATTATCGCTCACTCATGAATATCCCAGGATTCTTTGGATAAAAGCCTAGGATCCTCATGTGAAATTCCAGGATTCTCTTGGGCAAATCCCAGGATTCCTAGAGGCAAATCACAGCAAAGGATAGGCGGCACAACACTCTTCGCTTTAAAACGCAAATTTCTCAGCAATGATAAAAAGTTGTTTAAAACCAGCCTAGGGATTTTGACTTGAATGACATACAAAACTATCAACTTAACTATATTTTGCGGCGACCGACCAGATCTCTTGAAAAAGCCTTTGAAGTTGACGAATTTAGCATGGTTTTAAATATAAACAAGCATTCGCATCCAAGTCACGGGTGATTCGCTATCGGCCATATGGACATATCCGAAGCTTTAGCTATCCAGTTATATATTAGTACACACAGTGGCCCATTGCCGCATTGCGTATATATGAAAAAATTCAACTTGCCGTTATACAAATTTAGGTAAACCGTCACGCAGTGTGAGAATTGTGGAAAAATAACTGGGGGGTTGGACCATTATCCACTTGGAATTGGGGTGTAAAAAACATACTTTAACATGGGGCTCTAAGAAAGACTGGGGGGGTCGAAACCCCCCAACCCCCCCGGCAATTCTCACCCTGGGTAAACGTGTATTTTAGCGTCGTAAATTAGTCGCCATTGTATGGGTTTCAGTATTAGTCGAGTGAAAGTCGGATTGACGAAAAGAATTCTTTCTAAATAGAAGGTGAAAAGGATTCTCGCCAAATTAAAAGTTGGATTGATTAAAAATGACAATGCTGCAAAGAGCGAATAGCCTAATTCACGACGCTAAAATACACGTTTACCTGGATCAATATCCTATAAATAGCATTAATAAATATTTGTTATATATAAGCAATTAAGCATAAATTTATGTAACTCAAGTAAGTAGTCAAGCGCACAAGTTTAAAAAGTTTCTGTCTTAGATTCTTGATTCTGTTTGATGTATTCGGCTAAATGGGATGGATTATAACTAATTTACTGTTTTCAACTAGGCCTATGTAGCCTAAGTACAGGCGCCCTCTTGAAATTCTCCTCGCCCCCCGTGCAATAAAACCTAAATCCGCCACTGCCAGGAACCCGACGGTTCCATGGCTATCTGGCAACTGCGTCTGGTACCATCTACCAACGACGTCTCATGACTCCATCTCCGACAGACACATACATGTATTGGTCCTTCAGGGTCCTGGCAGATGACCGATGTCGCACAATTATTGTTGTGGACTTCATCGACAGATATGTCAATCGTCATCTTCAGTCCAGCACGTTCAATAATAATTAATTAGGCCTATTATAGCACGTGCTACGAACGTGGTCTTAATCGTCAACTTGGAGTGGGGCTCATTCATTCATTCATTCATTCATTCATTCATTCATTCATTCATTCGTTCGTTCGTTCATTCATTCATTCATTCACTCGCTCATTCATTCATTCATTCGTTCGCTCGTTCATTCATTCGTTTGTTCATTCATTCGTTCATTCATTCGTTTGTTCATTCATTCGTTCGTTCTTTCGTTTGTTCGTTCATTCAGTCATTCGTTCATTCATTCATTCAAATCGAGAATTTATATAGCGCCCTTCAAGAAGTCCACTCAGAGGCGCTCCCAGTCTAACCACGATGATACAAATAGGTTTTAAGGAACCATAGGCCTAAACACTGATGAGTCCTAGGTTGCAGCTAGGCCGTGTATTTCCAATGGGAGGCTATTCTATACAGATGAACCTACTACTGAGAAAGCACAGCATCGACAGGTTGAACTCCTGACTTACTGCAGGGAACTGAGCCGCCTGGCGAACGTAGGCTAACTTTTACTACAGAGTTGACAATAGAATTCGCCAGATGGAGGCAGCAAAGGAAGCAGTAACCTTTTTTCAGAGCTCGGCCTCCGAAATCCAGAATAGGCCTACCAGAGCGCTAAATTTAAATAGGCCTAGATGACAAGAAATCGGTGGGCGTATATATGCCTAGGTAGCATAATAGTTTATCTGGTTCCTTAGGTTCGGCGAGCATCATAGGTCAGACAGGTAGGCCTATACCTAATTAAGCGGGTTGATAAATTCGGGCGACACTAAATAGGCCTAAGAGCTTCTGATAATCGGATCAATAATCGGACGAATTCGATACTTGAAAGATCTTTATCAGATTGAAGAGGACGAGATCGAGTTTGACCTACATCGGCTTCCATAGCCTGCTTTGCCAGCTTTTCCACGGGCACTAGCCTATATATATATATATATATATATATATATATATATATATATATATATATACATATTATAGATGCTTGATAGACGAGCCTACGACTGTACTGCACTCGATCGTGTGGGAATAGGAATTAGGATTTTCATAGACTCTACGAGTCTGCGTGAACAAACGAGAGAAACTACATAGGCCTAAGTGCCACGTGATTTGAGTCATTTTTGTGGTTTCGATACTTGAAAGACCATTTCACCGTTATGACAAACCTATAGGCCTAGGCATTATGGCTATTATAATCGCTGTTAGACCGTGTGTGTAGCTTACATGTAGGCCTATATAATGATAATGTAGGTCTAGGCTTAGACGTCAGAAACTCCGCCACTGGTTGTTCTCTGCCAGTGCCAGTCCCAAGCCTGGATAAAGGAGGAGAGGACACTAATCATCTTTGATATGGCAGTGTCGTTAAACATGTAACAAGAAGATTAGACGTCAAAATGATAAAACATCATGGACGAACCGCGACCCTCCTGGATCTGGATATTAAATCCAGATGGCATGGTCGACCGCGCCATTTATAAGATGACCCTCTGTCTCGCGTAAAAATTGCTTGTCGTCAACAAGATAGCGATAATGTTCGGTGCTTTGTTGTCTATTCGTATAATTATTGTGAAAAACATTATTTATATAGCTCAGATTTTGAATAGAAGCTGATGGTGATGGATGGCGTATCTTTACGATGGCCCGGGAACCAGACTAAATGCTCATTTCCGGTTATGATGCGGCCTCGTTTTTCATGTCTAATGATTTGCATTAAAATAATGTGTAAGACTGCTTTGACGACGTTTTAGTGTCTAATTTTGTGCATTTGATTGCATTCGTAAAGTTTGAAAAGCGCAGACGCAATCTTTTTCTTGGAAGTTTACAAGCAAACAGTGAAGATGTCCAAAGTTTGCGCCAAATGCTCCAAGTCGGTGTATCCCATTGAAGAGCTGAAATGCTTGGACAAGGTGAGTAGTACGTTAGGCGATTATGAATGATGCTTGATGTTGTCCATGTTCTCATTATGGTTGGCTTCAACATCATGTTATTTTAGAACAGAATGAATTGCATCTCTCTTTATGCAATAATACTTCAAACAAAGATCAAACAAACGATGCCCTACTAGTACATAAATTATGTAGCTAGGTTTCCCTCTTAATCTGAATTCAGCACCTCTTGCCAATGGGTGGTGCTTAGATCCGACGTGCAGATTTTCAAAATTGAAGTACTCATCATTTTTCTTAACTCTGTGACATTGTTCCAGATTGCTGTGATCCAGTCGGAGGTGCTTCTTATCACATCAGGTGCTCGCAGGGCTTTTTTAACGTGCAGTTGTACATAAAATGTGCGGCTCTAACTGGATTTGTGCACTTGTAGAAGCTCTTCTGTACAGTTAAAACTAGCAAAAAAGATTATTGTCCTCCAATTGGAAGTAATTTACCACGAAGAATGGGAAAGGAAAGAATGGGTTGTGCAGTTCTACAAATTCCTTAAAAACAGCCCTGGGTGCTCGTTATGATGTTAAAGTTAACTAAGAACAAGAAATTTGCCATTATGCAGTCAATGCTCAGCTAAGTAGAACATTAAAACTGACAGGATTCCAAAAATGGCAGGCTCCCACACACAATTTACATCCAGAGTCATAGGCATATATACACAAAGGCAGTTGCTTGTTCTTGCTTTTTCATATACTTGACCAGTGACTAGGATATTAGGATTTTGCCAATGGTCTATAACGCTTGGATCATGGATGTTTCTAGGAGTTGCCTACCCTTGAATTTAAATCTGGCTAAGCCACTGTCCAGAGTGTGTTAGGATTGAATAAGTTTTGTGAAAATTGATACTTTACTAGTTGTTCAATTTAAAATTATCTAGACCAGTTCCTCAGTCGTGTGATGAACTTAGTTAACCACAATATGTCTTACATTTAAAAAAGCAATTGAACCATCATTTTCAGAAATCAACCATCAGCATTTTTTTCCGGGATTTGAAAGCTGCTATAATATGCAAGGATCTGTTTTAGTTTTAGATTGCAACTATGACTCTGACAATGCAAAAAACTTGAGTAAATCATTGCCTGATATATGCAATGTAATGTAATGTAAAGAAAGCTTACCGCATATACTCGACTATAAGTCGAGAAATTTAAGTCTATTTCAAAATGTCAAAAACGGTTTTCGACTTCTACTCGAGAGGCAAAAGTGCTGATTGAATTGACTGGCTAATTTTTAATCTCACCAAGTGTGAATTTCGGTAACCTGAAGATGGCATTTTGTGCTGAATCAACTGATGTGATTTAGTTTCTGTACTTACATTTAAAGGACTGTGGAGGATCCATAGTTTAATGACAGCTTATGACAACAAAGACCGTTGCCGTCAGCAAAAATTGGTTTGGCATGTAAAAAACTGTTCCTAATGGAAGGTCCTATGCATATGAAAGTCTGATGAACAATGGGATGTAGTGAATTGTGGAGCTTTGCAACACAACCGCAATTCAGTACCATGAATGTGTACTGCACAGTCTTGTTTGAAAGTGACTGTTAGACAGTTGAGCTTTTTATCGTCATTTAATGTCATCCGTTTGTAATTATCTTCCGCTCAAGTGCTTTTATGATGTTGAGTGTAATTTGCTTGTGTTGTTAATTGCTGTATCAGTTGACTTTGATAATCGCTTGGTCTGTGAGTCTCTCGTAAATTCCTAAGCCTCAACTGTACAATAATTATCAGGCCAGAAACAGCATGCCCAACTTCCGGCACGGTGTAAGTATTAGTGTGGAGTAAATCATCCTGGTGGATGTGCCACAAGGTTAAATTTAGGTCACATGATCGCTTTTAAAAATATTGTCCTGGAACAGACGGTAGTGACCTAGCATGAATACTCCTAGGTGTCATCACTGTTGTGGGCTTAAAGGCATACAGTGATGTGACCTTTAGAACTGACGAGACCAGAGTACTTAGAAGCAGACTACAATGAATGTGTGTTGACTTCAGACAGTTGGCCGTCACGCATTCCATAGCCAAGTATATTTGATGTTAGCAGACTAGAGGTGGTCCAAATTTGCATTGGTAAACTTTGTGGTAAAGGCTGCATGTATGTTGTATACCAGATCAATGTTACAGAATGTTTATGCTCAAATGCAAAACGTATTTAATCATATTAACGTGCGCTACGTAAATCCTTGCATTATCGTCATCATGATCATCAGCATTGTCATGATCTGCGGTTCTTAATGTCAGCCATATAGCAACAATATATACGAATATATGATCTCCATTGTCTGTCACTTTGTTAATAAATTGTGACACACTCCATGAAAAGGTACCAAGTCTTAGTTCACAGTTTCGTCAGAAAACAGCCTAAAAGGACGTTGGGGTCTATTTTTCCTTTTCGTAACGATTAATTCATATGTCGTGTGAATCCTGATATCTTCGGGAAATGAGAAGATATTAACTTAATTTTTTTTAAATTCTGTCCAGTAATAATTAACCTATGTTGTGGTAGCTCTAACTTCATTACTAAGACTTGGTACCTTTCATGGATTATTGTTCTATGGGTTTCAAATATAATTTTACTTTTTTTAACGATTAATTCATATGTCGTGTGAATCCTGATATCTTTGGGAAATGAGAAGATATTAACTTCAATTTTGTTTTTATTCTGTCCAGTAATAATTAACCTATGTCATGGTAGCTCTAACTCCATTACTAAGACTTGGTACCTTTTCATGGATTGTGACACAATTATTAAAAATTATAATGAGGCATTTCAGGAGCCATTTGGACATACATTTCTTAAATTGTGTCTGACAATATTGTTCAAAGTAAGTTTAGGTTGTACATTAAAAATGTGTAGATGCACATGAAGTTGAAAGTCATTTAGACATTATGCTTTACCAATGCCTATGCTTGTCTAACTAATTTTATGCAAAGTTCTTTTAAAAATGTGAATGGCTAATTCATCTAATTTGCACAGTAGTATCATCTTTCCTTGCTCTCTGTTTACAACAGTCCATGAACATTGACCTTGAGCATTCACCTTGCATGTGGATGTTGCCAGTTTTTTTAGTAATAGTGTAGTACAAAGGTACATGCTGATGTTAGTTCTTTCAGAAACAAGTGGTTATGAAAGAGAAAGAGGCCTGGATATATGCTTAAGTGACACAATAACATGAATCCATGAAGCCTATGAGGTATTCTGAAGATGAATATAAGAATGAATAAAATAAAAGAATGAACTACTTCTTACTTCATATATCATGCTTTCATTTTTTTAAGATTTATGTAGCCATATATATGTGATGATGGCAGGCTGACAGGTCATGTGTTGAATGTACTGACTCTACAGAGCAGGTATAAGTTAAGAACTTGCTCAAGGTCTCTAGAGTCTAGATCCTGCACACAAGGGAAGTGCTGCATTAAATGTTATGTATTCAATGTATTATCAGAGCTCTATGTTGGGACATTATACCTAGACATTTTTCTGTTTTATTACTAAAATTTCCTTTAAAGCATCTGTTTCAATTCAATTCAATGTTCATTTATTCAAAACTTCGGGCTGGCAGAACACAGCCAACCTGTTTCATTTAACTAATGCTGGAAGCTTTTATATGCAATTATGCATGTTCAGATCACATGCAACACATGTCAAGATTAGGTTAGATTGATCATGTAGATGATTTTGACATGTGAGTTTGATACAGGATTTTGTTGCAAAATGTTTCTGAATAATACGTTACTCTAGAGATAAAATTTCAGCTGTCTTGTCCAGAAGAGAGAAGTCATGAGGCCAAAAAAAAATAATGCTGTGTTTCCGGTAACAGAGCTAAAAAAAATTGGGTAGGTAGGTCGAAAAATATTTTTATTTTGTAAAATATTTTTATACAGTGATTATCCGAAAAATTATACCCCACTACTCTTTTTGCGTAAAAGGTACACACTCCAGCAAAGTACGTGTTTTAAGCAAGTATAAACTGCCTATTTCCTCGACTGTCTGCACCTAAAACTGCTCTAGAAAACAGTTCTATTAATTTCATTTTGTTAACATCTTTTCTGGTAAGGTAAAGTGGGAAGGGAAGGGGAAGATGAGTGCGAACAGAACATCACTGCTAGGGGTCGTTCCAGACTGGCCGAGCCAGTTACTAGTTACACCTAGAGGTCGCTAGATTTATTTTCCCTAGTCACCGTTAGAGGTGGCTCAAGTGAGAATGATAAGGCTAGAGGTTTCTCAAGACTGGCAGCCAGGAAGTAGTTAAGCAGGCGTAAAACTCTAATGCAGTGCCAACACTGTAGTTGGGAGCGCTTCTGAGTAGTTAGCTTGAACAGGTGCTATAGAAATTGAGAGATCAATAAAATAAAATGAGACATTCTATACACTTGAAAACTTCTTTTTGGCCATGCTGGAGTCTGGAACCCTCTGAGCAGTTTCCTTGAAGAGGTGCTATATAACTACTTGAATGAATATTAAATCCTTCACCAAAGAGTGCTCGAGATAAAAGAGAACTGCTCAGTGAGCGGAAGAGAGCAGAGTTAGCAGAAGAGAGCACTGAGCACAAAAAGGCACAGTAAACACAAGAGCACACTGAGCAAAAGAGAGCAGAAAGAGGCAGAGAGCAAAGGAGGGCACAGTGATCACAAGAGAGCCCAGTCAGCTTAGGAAGTTAAAGTGAGCAAAAATGGACGGAAAAACAGCTAGTTAAACTATAAACTTGCAGCAGGCTGGGTATAGCCATCATGTGCTACAGGCTAGATGGCACTGTACTCAATGCCTGCAACGAGCTACCGTGAGATGGATGGATCCGATTTGAATCGGGTCTATGACAACAGAGGCCGTTACCCTGGACAGAAATTTGCTGGGCGTATTGCAGCACTCAAGAGCTTTCCTTTCAGATCTGTTACTCTCTCCCCCACCATCCACCCCACAACCGCCTGCCTTGTCAAACTACATGGGAAACTATTGATTGCTCTAATTAACAGACCATTATATACCTTGAAAGACGGCTGCTTACGATCGTCGCCTGACTTAGTGAATGCTATGTACATCTCATATACGGAAATTTTAAAAAATCCACAAAATTTTCCGAGTCGTGGCAATAAAAGTGAGACGATCGGGTTACCGGAAACACATTTTTTTGTGCTAAGATCCGACTCTATATAGAAGGCAATGCCACTGTATTAACACGTTGGCCGCGGTTTACGTGTAAACACGTAATTGATTTTCTATTAGCAGGCGCGGTGAGCGTGTTAACACGTAATCTAGTTTAAGCATTATAAAGACATCTTCAGCGCCCTGTTAACAAATGTAGCCGCGTGTAGATTACTGCTAAGGTTTCTATAGCCATCTAGTGAATAATCATGCCTAAATTTTTATTACAGCTGCTGCTATACCTGGTGTTTAGAGCACGTGACACAGGCTTCTGCCTTCTTGTCTGCGTTAGCGAGAAAGTGTGATAATGGCGACTCGTAAGAGGTTTAGTACCGAAGAAATTTTGAGGATGATAGATATGTCAGAAGACGAGAATTTTGATGACAATGACAGTGATAGGGACAGTGACATTGTAGGCCTAGCTGATGTCGTAGATAGTGATGGAGATAGCGATGCTACAGAGGCATACGATCTCCCTACGGTTGACGAGGCAGGCATAGGCAGATCGGATGACCCAGATTCCGATGTCGAGTCCTTTGTTGCTGCTGCTTCTGCTACGGAACAAACTAATGCCTCGGCATCGACATCTGCATTTACACCTCGTGTTTGGCAAGTTGTTGATGGCAACTACACGCCAAATGTAGAGTTTCAATATCATCACACTGCGGGACTGAACAGTTCTATAAATCTCACTGCTGAGTCGAGTCCGATAGAATTTTTCAAGTTATTCTTGACGGACGATGTGTTGATGTTGATGGTGAATGAGTCCAACCGATTTGCGGACCAGTTTCTTCAAAAGACCGCCTTGAAACGAAAAGCAAGGGCCCATAACTGGGAACCCACAACAGCATCAGAAATGGGTCGGTTTTTGGGACTCATCTTTCTCATGGGGTATGTGCACAAGGCAAAGATTGAGGATTATTGGAGCACGGACCCGAATATTGCCACTCCTATATTCAATCAAACTATGCCTCGAGATAGATTCGAAATCTTACTGAAATTTTGGCATTATTCTAACAATGAAGAGTCGCCAGAGAACGATCGGCTCTTCAAGCTGCGCCATATTTGCGATCTCCTAGTTGCACGCTTCCAAGCTGTCTACACCATGGAACGTGACGTATCTATTGACGAGTCAATGGTACTGTGGCGTGGACGACTCACATTCAGACAGTTCATTCCCGGGAAGAGACACAAATATGGCGTGAAGCTATATTTGTTGTGTGAGCCGAGTGGCTACATATACAACATGCTTGTATACTGTGGCAAGATGGATGCGATATCAGGATTTGGCCATGCAGAGACTGTTGTTCTGAAGTTGATGGACGGTATACTGGACAGAGGACATGTCCTGTATACTGATAACTTCTACACGAGTGTTCCACTTGCGCAACAGCTTCTGGACAGGAAGACCTACCTCTGTGGAACGCTGCGTAAAAATCGGAAGCATTTGCCGGAAAAAGTGGTCTCAGCGAAGTTGAAAAAGAACGATGTCGTTGCTCTGAGAAGCCGAGAAATCATGGTTTCGAAGTGGAAGGATAAGAGAGACGTTATGATGTTGTCCACTATTCATGCAGGCAGAATTTTTGAGGGTGGCAAACGGAACAGACGTGGAGAACTTATCAAGAAACCGGACTGCGTGCTCGATTACAACGTTCGAATGTGCGGTGTAGATCGGCTGGACCAGCTGCTTTCCTACTACTCGCCACTGCGGAAGACCCTCAAGTGGTACAGGAAGGTTGTCCTACAGACGATCGACATGGCCATGAGCAATGCCTTCTTGATGTACAAGAGAAGTGGAGGGAATCGTCGGCAGATATGGTTTCGCTCTTCAGTCGTAAGCTCTCTAATGAATACGCAAGATCGACCGGCCGCGGCTTCCGTTGTGCTAAGAGGATTGCATCATAATAAGGCGTCGGACCTGTCACGGCTCTCAGGGCAGCACTATATGGACGTACTTCCTCCCACTGAACGCAAACAGGCACCATGTACCAGATGCGTCGTTTGCCATAAGCGTGGAATACGCAAAGAAACGCGGTACATTTGCAGCACATGCGTTTCTAAGCCTGCGCTTTGCGTTGTTCCCTGTTTCAAGGATTACCATTTCGATGCACAGTTTTAGGCCTACTGTAAAGTAAAGTATGACAGAGAAGTTCAGAAGTAACTGTTTATTTGCCTTGTTGTTATTTACATTTCATATTTACTAACATCAATAATAAATGCTATTTGTCTTTGTAATCCAGTCTTATCAGAATTTCCGATAATTGCGTTGCTGGTTGCCGTGCGCACAGGGCCGCCGCGCCCCGGGGAAAATAATTGCCGCGGTCAATGTGTTAAGTTAATTAAAAAAAAGTAAAAAGAAAAAAATTTTAAAAAAAGTTTTTTTAATAACTTTCTTTTTTTTTTTTTTTAAATAAAATTTTTTTACAAAATTATTTGGGTCGCGACAATAAAAGAGGGTCGGTCGGGTTACCGGAAACACAACATTATTTTTTTTTGGCCTGAGCTGGAGGATGCGCCCAATGAACATATCAATGCTTTTGACAGGTTTTAGGCAAAGAAATAATGTATAATATATGTACATATTTTTCTACATCTATAGAATGACAGTATACGGTCTAATTTACCAGAACAACTTTGATTAATCTTGTGAGATCCTTCATAACTGCTTGCCCATTTGATTGGGTGTCATGCTATTTAGAGTCCCCATTGCACAGGGCTGTGCTAGCCCAAGATTTAAATCTCTGAAATAAGTTAGGATCTGGATGCGAAAAGTGATCCTCATGCTCTCTAACTAAGAGGCACTTGAAACGTGGCCTATGCTGTTACCACAAAATTTAAATGTATTCCGATTTTATGTAGCGACCATATTGCCTCAACCCTACTCATTAACCTGTATAGCGAACTGAGCAAAAAAGATGTGGTATACTGATGAAATGTCAGAACTTCAGAATTCTTTAAATAACAGGAAATGTATTGTGAACTCCTTTTGCAACTGTGAAGCACATGTCTGGCTGTGAGCCACTGTAATCATATCATATTCTACTGCTATAGAATTTGTGGTGTGGTTGTTTGTGATCTGTTCACTTGGTTGAGCCAATTTGTTTAGAAGGAAGAGGATAATTTTCTGATGTTTTAGCTGTGGTTGTTTTGTTTTCAATACTCAGAGATTTATTACCTGTGAGTAGTTATGTGGATGTGGGTTGTGTGTTCCATCTTTTGGGGACACTCCAGAGCACAGCAACTGCCACACGTGTGCCAGTAGTTGCTGGCCTTTGAACGGCTGGCTGTGTGCCACTGTGCACGTGTCTGTCTATGGGCCTTGTTGGAAAGGTTTCAGTAAGGACAACACGGTTAATGGCAGTGGTTAAGTCGCTCAGCCAGATTTATATGAATCTGAAACTTGAGCCTATCTGGTTAATCTAGTCATATTCACTATTTGCTGTTTGGTTGGTTTTAAGTAAAAATGTCTGGCACATTGCATATGTTCGATTGTTGTAGCAGAAACATGTTTAGGTGACGGGTCTACTCTTTTAGTTGGCAGGTCTCATAGTTCATGAGTGGCAAATCTCAAATCAGGATTGGGATCTCAGTTCCAGTTAGATCTATCAGAATTTACCCAAGTGCTGACTATAATGGTTGACTGTTTTGCAAGACCTGTAAAAGGACTATCAAATTGGTCCGATGCCTAGGCAGTCATGTGGTAATGTTTGGGATATATATATATACTTTTATCCGCACAAATGTCTCATTTTTCTTGCATGAAGGCTGAAGCCATTTCAAGTCCTGTGTAAGAATCCTTGCACATGACTCCCAATTCTAAATCTATCCTGTCTAAGTCATCCTGAAACACTAGCGGTAATAAGTGTGCAATAATTCCTGCCAGAGATACAAATGATTTCTTGTGGGGTTTTTTTCTTGTGTTATACCAGTCTTCTGATTAGAATATAATAGAGTAGAGTAGAATAGATAATGGAATAGATAATAGAATAGATAATAGAATATAGTAGAACAGCATAATTAGGTCAGAGAAAGTCTAACAATTATGTGAATTATAGTCATTATTTCATTATTGACTGATATTTACTTAAGTATTATGTCCTTTGTATTGTATGGTTGTACAATGTACAGCATGTTGAGTAATTCATGTTTTACAAGGATCACTGAACTGGAAACATGAGTTATAAATTTTATTGGACTTATAAGGGTTTAATCTGGGTTTACATCCTTGACCTAGTTCCTTTTTTAGATCTACACATAGATGTAGTGTGGCAGTTATGAATGGTGAATTATGCCATAAAACAATTTAGCATCCATTATCTCATTTTGCTGTTGGCTTTACTCTTGGCTAGCAGAGAAGGGCCACAAATGTCGAAAAATGTCTACAACTGTATATAAGGTAATTGTGGTTGGTGACTGGATTTGTTATTGTTATTGGAAGTATTTATACTCATAGCACCTCTTTACTCATAGCATCTATTTTAAGAAAACTCAACAGAGGTGCTCTTTAAAAGACCATGATTACGGTAAACAATGAGATCTTCAACTGCTTGCAAAATAGAAGCATAGAAAGTACAAGAAGCTCATGATGCAGATTGCTCTGATACCTTTAGTGTGAGTGTGGACTGTGTAGGTTATAGCCAGCTTTGAAAAGTTTTTGCTCTTTTAGGCTTTTGATTGTGGCATTTGTCGTATGTTTACAAACGATGTAAACAATTTTTGAAAATGTTGAAGGTAGTGGGCTGAGATATTGAGAGATCTACAGTACTTGCCATGGTAGAATGATCTGGATTTCATTTCTATTGTTTGGACATTGAGTCGGGAAATGCATGCTTTTAGAATTTCCTGGTTTTCGTTTCTGTATTCAAAGACGATTCTGTTTCACTGTCGGTGTTACACTGAATTTGTCTCAGAATGACCAATGAGGACATAAGAGGTGTTGTGTGTTCACATGGCAAGGTTAATCTGTGGCGATCTGGTTGACACTATTTGAATTTCTGATCTGTGCGTTGATTGTCTATTGCATTGTGCATTGTAGGTCTGGCACAAAGGTTGCTTCCGATGCTGGGAATGTAACATGACTCTGAACATGAAAAACTACAAAGGTTACGATAAGAAGCCATACTGCTCCGCGTAAGTATGCAGATCTATTTCATTTACTATAATAATAACGGCTTTTGGCTAGCTGTTCAAATTAAGCTAATTTATGCTGAAGTACTGTTACACTGACTTGACTCTGTTTTGATCCTTACTTAGTCCTTCCCGTTCAGGTCTGCACACCGGGCAACGCATGCCGTTACGTTGTTTCTGTTGCAAATGCATGTTTTTTTACCCCGGTGGGTTGCAAGCCCACCGTGGAACCCTTCTCCTTTATCCTGGCTGGGACAGACAGACTCAGGGTACCCTGAGGTGGTGTTGTTTTGATCCTACATTGATTTGATAAAGATGAAGTTTATTGGATGCAGCCTTTCTGCCCTTTCATCTGAATTATTTTATCTGAGATGATGACCTGTTTGTATGATGTCTGCCACTGTCTGAGGTGTCTGACTTCTTGCACCATGTGAACAGAGATGGTGTTGTTCTTTTGAATGGTCGTTTGTATCCATGGGTGAATGAGTTTGTGAAACTTGTGCAGTCTTGAAGCACATCATTCTACCTTTGATTTGTTTAGAAAGGTCCATGCCTGGCCTTATATTACCCTCTTGTTATGATAAATGGTGGTAAAATAAAGTTTAGAAAACTTGTTCTATTTAATTGTTATGTGTATTTTTAGCGGGCATGTAGGCTTTAAACCCTGGTGTTAAATTAAATTACATGTAGGTTAAACAGAAATATGTCATTGTGCAAATCACTTAATTGCCTTCAAATAGGAAATTTTATTGCTCAAACTGACTGAGTTGCATCATTGAAACACCAGACTAACACCATAGCTTAGTCATTGTATATCTCTAATGCAGGAATGCACAATCTTAATCGAAGATGGTGACCTCTGCTATAATGATTTGAAATTGTAGTCTTTGCGCTGGGATTTATCAGGCTTTGTGTTCATGCGGACCAGTGCAATTTAATAGGCTTGACTTCACTGCACATGTGTGTATGATTCATCTTCAGTATCATCGTCATTATCATATGTTCCTGAAGTAAGCCATTTGGTGGGGGAATGTGTGGGAATAATATTCATTCTTTGATTTAAAAAAAATTATGAACAGGTGCATGCATGCTTTGGTTTTGAATATGTTTAATGTGGGGTGGTGGATATTACAATTCTTGAAAGTCCACAGACATCAGTATCATCATCATTATCATATGTTCAGAAGTAAGCCATTTGGTGGGGGAATGTGTGGGAATAATATTCATTCTTTGATTTAAAAAAAAATTATGAACAGATGCATACATGCTTTGGTTTTGAATGTTTAATGTGGGATGGTGGATATTACTATTATTGAAAGTTCACAGACATCAGCAACTGGTATAAGTAGCATATCCTGTATTATATCCAGAGGCTGTTAGCCTAGCATTCACTTAAGGCTTCTCATTTTTGAAGATAAAGTTTGCCTTGCAGTGTAATGGTTGATTGGGAGCCTACTAAACTAGGGTCTGCAAGTTTGCAGATGCCTGCCAGTAAATTTACCTCAGTGTTACTGGCAGGCATCTGCAGACTAGACTGTTTTATGGGCATTTTCTTGCATACACATACAAGTAGTTTAGACTTTAAACTTCTTGCGCAGCCTAAGTGATAGTTCTAGACCATTTTTGAGATGTATCTTCTGCCCCTATGAATTGCTTTTTTGGGGCTTATCGTATGTGTAAATTTATGGAAGTCTGTTTCCAAAGTTTGCCTGGGTATAGACTACTTTGTGCTATGTGTTTTTCAAGTGACCTTTTACAGCACTATAGTAGTTTTAGGTACGTTTAAGTACGTGACATTTAAAGCATTTCTTGCTAGTCTGATGGTTGGGTAGCTCAAAGACAAGTTTCTGTAAATAAAAAGCTTCTCTTGTATCTGGTCCTGGTTGTAAGTCTCACGATGAATATCTGCTACCCATGAATGACCATTGACATGTGTTCACACCGTGCCTGGTCTGGACTGTGCCTGCATGGCATAAAACGTTAGCTTTCCATTTTACGTGCAATTGCATAAGGATTCTTTTGGTTAATCTGCTTAGAGATAAGTTGCAGCCTTACAACAGTTACACTATTTATCCTTGATCTGTGGTTATCTTGAGAGAAGATTTATCAGTAAATCACTTTATTTAAAGTAATTGACCAATTTATTATACAGGTCCAATGTGAAAACTGTGCATTGTCTTAATTAAAGATAAACTTTGGCCATTAATTGAAGTTTCAGTTGTCCGATATTAACCTCGAGCGCTATAGTGCAAGTAACCTACTGGTGACATAGTGTACATGCTTTCCCTTGAAAGCAGTTGCATAGCGCCTCTAATAATTAATTTAATTAGGTTATCTTTTTAAGAAATCAGCACAATGGGCTACCATGCTTTAATCTAGTTTTGTCATGCGGTAGCTTATTAAAATGTGGTTTGGATCTACACAGGCTCCGTGGATCTAGAGAAGGAGGGTATTGGGGCAATGTCTGAATGCATGCAGCACTGTTTGTGTAATGTTATTTCACAGCCAAGTATGTTCTGTAGTCCAGGGTTTTGTTACTTTGTGTTGCTCAGTTGGGTCTGTGAATATACATGTACATGCAGTTCAGTATTCCTTGTGGCAGCGTGGCTTCAGTCAAATGGTTCCCAGTTCTTCAGCAAGGCTCCATAAGTGTGGCTGGGGGTAGTCCAAGTATTGTAATTTACTGCCTAACTGTGTCCACTCTTTTCACTGTGATGTTAATCAGGTCCAAGCTGAGAAATGATCTCTAACTTCCTCGCCCTCGTGTTCCGTGTTCTGACTATCTCACAAGAAAGGGTTTACTAGAAGTCTTTACACTTATTAAAATGTGTTTTGCACTACTTTTTTTTTATTTAATTACCATCTCTATTATTGCTTCTATATATATATGTGTTTTGTTGCATTATTTCTCAATGTCCCATTGTGCATAGGCAAATGGCATTATAAAGGCTATACTTACTTACTTAAATATATAGCTGCAACTGCTGTTCAGATATTGGATTGTATTTCTGTTAGGGACTGAGGTCTTGCTTGGAAACATCCATTGACTGATGGCTATTGTATTCTGAGGACAAGGACATGGCAGTGCAGTTAAATTTGATGAGAGTCTGTGTCAGGAGCCAATTTGTCACAAGTTTTTTGGTCATACTTTTTAGGCTCTTGAGTCTGTCGCGTTGTTATGACATCCACAGCATTTAATTAATGTTATTTCACAGCTAACATACATCATCAGAACCATCAGACATTATTATGTCTGATGGTTCTAGTGTTCGGTAACTTTTTTAGTCTTGGAATTTTCATCTGCAGTAGTGTCTGATGGTTCATGTGTTCGGTAACTTTTTTAGTCTTGGAATTTTCATCTGCAAAAGTCTATTTTGACTGATTTACCATGGCATGGCTATTGTTACTCTTCCACATGTTAAATGTGTATTTTGCGATCAGATTCCTGCATCAGCTTGAGACACTGAATTTCATCAGGAATGTGAGTGGTAAATTACTGTACCATCAAATTGATGTTGTTTTTGATGATGTCATCATTATCATATATTGTCAGGTTAAATGTTTTGTTCCTTGTCTGAATATGGAGATTGGTTTGTTTTGTTGTGTCGTAGGCATTATCCACAGACGAAGGCAACGGTTGTTGCAGACACTCCAGAACTACAACGTCTGGCACACAACACTAAACTTCAGAGCCAGGTTTGTGATATAGGACAAAGGCTTTTGTCTATGAACTCTGTTTGTTCTGTTACAATGATTGCTTTATATGCTGGCTACCTCTTTTGTTTTTATTTTTGAATCACTTCTTTTTATCTGTTTGAGTGCTGTCCATTTTTTCGTGGAAAGTTGCTGCACTTGAGCTATAAAAAATTCAGGCTGAGCTAAAAAAAATTCCGGCTGTCTTCAGAATTACATGTGTTATATTTGGTTTCAGTTGAGGTTGTAAACTGCAAAATATTTTTTAGTAGTTTAAGGATAATAGCAGCAGTCTGAATTATGTTTTTGTGTAAATTTTCATTTTACAACAATTAATGTGCAATTACTAATTAATATATACTATTTAGCCACACATACAACAATAGTCAGCATGCATGCATTTTTTAAGTTGAAGGTAATTACTCAAACAAGTGTGCATGCAATTATGTTGTTGAGCTGCTATATGAATGTGTATTGCAATTGCTTGAATTGCAACTGAATTTGTTTTTTGGAGATCTAAAAATCACATCAAGAGAGCTGGCTTATTTATAGTCGCTTAATACTAGTGCAGTGAAAATGTTACGGGAATTTATGTAATTTGAAATTGGTATTATATGGACACACTCTGCTTTTTTGAAATAGTGCCATCACTGAATCTAAAGAGTTTTGAATCTACTCCTTAAAAATGAAGTAGGAGAAAGACTGTGTTCAAAGATAGTTTGTTTATGAAAAGAAATATAAAGGCTTATTGCCATGCATATATGATAGACTAATTAGAACACCTATTGAGTTGCTTCAAAACATGATAAAACTGTCATCGTAATTGAAGTGTGATTAAAGTGAATGTGTAGTTTACACTATGTTTGCAGGAGACTAATACAGTTAAAATGGCTGTTCAATTGACATTGTGTACAACTCACAGTATATCTGCTTTGAAGTACCACACATAATGTCACATATGCTGAGATTAATTCACTCTGGGCTGGCCGTGTGTATCCCACTGAGGCTATAAATCACTGATTGTTTCAAAATGGGACCATTGTGTATAGAACTTTGCACTTTGGTCACCTTCAGTGCCATTATTCAGACTTAACCACTGCTCAACCTCATGCTGAGTTTGTATGATTGACTCCCACTGGTCAGCAAGACAATCCTTTGAGGGGCTTTGTGGCACAGCTGTTGTTGATCCCATCTTGATGATTTAATATCTTCTATTATTTAGGTGGTCTGCAGTGCAAAGTCTCTTCTCTTATAAATGTCTTATATCTGTCTGCCTTTTCAAGAACAGTTGCCTATACTTCTACAGGATTTTGTGTAGACCTAGCATTCTGCACTGACATATCTGCCTTCCCATTAAATTGGGGAATTGGACTGGACTTGACTTTTATATGGGGGAGGGGTACTTGATCATTTTATGCCATTGATAGATATCTTCGAAAATTTGGTTGGAAATGTTTTCATTGAGGCATAAACTTACATTTACACTTTGATGCATGCATGTACTGTTAAATTATGATGTTTTTTTTATATATTTACATACTGCTAATTGTGTTGTTTTATATATTTACATGCTGTTAATTGTGTTGTTTATATATTTGCCTACTGTTAAATTATGTTGTTTATATATTTACGCACTTTAACAGTCGTTTTGAATTGTAAGACTTCTACAAGCATACTGTAGACTACACAGCAAACAGGCATTTTGATCCTATGTACTCTCTGGTTCACATCTGTACTGAACATGACCATATTAAAGGAACAGGTGTGACAACCAGCATATGCTGGATGGTGGATACCGCTTTAATTCTGGAGCAAGCTCTGCACAGCACGAGCTGCTTTAACTGGCTTTAGTTAATTTCAGTGTTCCGTTAAATTTGAGTTAGGTCCTGTTTAGCAAATTGATGTTACATTGCCAGCCATTATTATTATTATTATTAGTAATGTAATTGGCTTTGAAAATAAACGTTAACTTATAATGATGGTATTTTGTGTGAGCAATAGAGAGAGATGGGTCCAGCGTTCTCATATATGGGAAATAGAACACAGCAATTAAAATGGTTGATGTTTCCTTTTCGGGTCCAGTGGTTTGTATAGGGGTGTATATTCTGGTGCTTTGTATAGGGGTGTGTATTCCAGTGCTTTGTATAAGGTTGCATACTGTATTCCGGTGCTTTGTTCTTGCACCCACACCCGGGGATAAGGGGCAGAGCGGCAAATGCATCCTGTTCCGATTCGTCTCCTATTCCTATACGATGTTGAGCCAACTGAGTGACTGAGTGTCCATTGTGTTACTTGCTCATCTATCTGTTACATTGTGTATGTGTGTGTGCGCCTGTGCACTGAAATATTAGGGAGCACTACAGTTTGCAAGAGCTAAGCAAACTCTTGCATCACACTGATTGTTGAGCCAACAAAGGGCAACTCCAGCAGTTCTGGCTGTGAGAATAGTGCATTGTTCCTGTCCCATGTTGTGCAACCTGCATCTTTTGTGTGTAATCTTTTGTGTACATTAGAGTTTTCACTTTCGTATGTATCAGCTCATTTGTATGAATTATATCGCACCTTTTAGAAAGCTCTTATATGCACATGGATTCTGAAAGTTCTTTTCGTTTGCTGCAGTGTTTTCATTTTGAACGGTATCTTTGAAGCTTGAAGTAACTTTTATTGCATGCCATTACTGGTTTTGTTTTAAGGGAAAACTGCAGATGCAACCAAAAGGCCAGATAAAATTGGTTCTATATTGGATAACTGATTACAATAGATTAATTATGATATACAGTTGAATTAGGTCATAAAATCTCTTGTATACCAGATGTAATACAGAGCACTTGGTCCAATAGTAGACTGAGAATCACTTATATGTGATTCTTTTTGTACCACTTGTACAATGCCCCAGCAACATTTTAAGAGCTCTATGTATGTGACGTGGCTCCTTAAGGGTGTTGTTGTTGTCACTGCTCTTCATGATGTGGCTTGGTTTGGGGCATTATTGGAAGGAGGGCAGTTTACAGTTGATAGGTTTAGTGGGTCATTGCAGGCTAAGCTGACAAGTCCACTCCACAGTCAGTGAATAATTTTGACTGTTCAATCCGATTGTACATCGCTGGCCAGAGTTTTGATTGGTGTGCTGGCATTAACAGTGACACTTGTGCACAGCTTGATCTACCAGGATGATGTCCCAATCAATTACGCCCATTGTTTTCACCAGTTGCTGCTGGTGTTTACAGTATCAATATTACTGTTAATATTTAAGCTGGACTGCTTCTGGCTTTGACTCTATTTGTCATGTAATTATGGAGTTCCAGATATATCTATGCACTGTATGCAGCCATGTCAAAGTGGTGTCTGGTATAGCCAGATCTAGCATGGTTGGACCAAAGAATGCTTATGAATAGGTAGATACTCTTGTGTAGCATTGAGCCTCAGCTTTATTTGTCTGATTGATTCTTCGTTTGCAGCCTGCATGCATATATTTTAGCCTAGGATTGGCTTTCTGACTGTTTTATTTTGACTGAACATCTCCATGGGATTGCTTTTCTTGAGTGTTTTTTTTAAAACCATAATTTGACGCCTTTGATTTTTTCCAAACTGCCTTTACATGTGTAACTAAAATGTAAACTAGCTATTCAATTGGGCTTAATGTTAATGTCACAAGACAAGGAAGTCAACACTATTCATCTAACTTATCTCCTTGTGATAATTGAAAAGTTATGTCACCTGTGTGAGGCTTGGCTGTCATCATGATAATAACAAGCACATGCTTTTACATCACCTTTCGCTCCTCTTAAATTACACAATTATGCACACGTTGCAACTACATCCTCGTTTGTTTTTAATAGGTGTATGTATATAAATTAATTTATTTCCAAATTATAGCAGGCAAAATGCTGTGGCTGTACATAAAACAAAATTGACCATTTGTCTACTTAGTACTTATGGTTAAGCTTTTTAGTACATGTTTTTATATAACATTCTTGGCATAGCCATAGACCTAATTTTGCAATTAATTATGCCTTCTGTAATGCTGAATCAGCTCAGCACAGTCTTGTTATTATGTTCCATGCTTGTGCAACCAATTTTCTGCGTATTCTGTAGGTTATTTAATTGTATTTTTTTTTCTGATTATTATCATGTGCTTCTTAAATTAATATATCGTATTTGTGCATGGGCTAATGTATCATCATCATCAACATCCTTAGGCTCAGCGCCCGTAGGAGTCCGACGCCACTCTCTGTCTGAGTCTGTCTCGCATCATGCAGCCCAGCTTCAACCGGTCCAGTCAGCAGGTCTGCTCCATACCATTAACATCTTGGAGCAGCTATAGACCACCTTGCCTGAATGAAGGGAATATTGGGAGAGAGGCATGAAGGACAACCTGGGTCAATGCCCGTATGTGTCCCACGCTCTCTCCTCCGACTCTCTCCACCGGTCTGTCCTGACTGGCCTGTGCATGTCTGCTTCACATCATGACACCTTGAAGCATCTGGGTCGCTATGTCACTTGTGCCATGGTTTTTGCGGATTTCAATCGTCTTGTTCTTTTACTGCCAGCGTATCGCCACCCATCTGGCAAACCTTCCTCCTTTTGTCCGGGCTTAGGACCGGCACAGGGACGTTGTTGGTTCCCTGTGGCGGAGGATGGATGCAGTTTAACGTCGTGCCCAGGACGAGGGGGCTAATGTATGCTAATTTTAATTAGAACTACCTTCTAGCTCAATGTCTGTGCTTGTATAAGTAGCAGAGAAATACACATATCAAGTGCATTTTTTTACAAAGATCATTGACATGAGAGCTATTTTCTAACATGAGCGAGCATTTTTAATTGCAGACACAGAAGTGTCTTTGATGATGCTTAGTTGCTACAATATATAGTAAACACTTGTCATTAAAGGGTTAAACCCGGGGCTCATTTGTTTCAGCTTTTATTCCCCACCATCGCCAGGCTATAACGGACTTTGCTGGCATATTGGATTTCAACTTGGCTTCCCTAACATGTTATGATTGGACAATGGTTAAAATACTGTCTCAATGTTCGATTGGTGCTTGTGCTTTATGACATAATTATAGACTTAGTGCAATTGGAGAAATTTTTTGATTATTTTATGCAGCAGCTCAGTCAGAACCAATGAACTGGACATTCAGCTGACTGACCGGTTAAAAATCAGGAAGCCAAGCTTTCACTGGCTGTGCAGTGTATTCTTTGCTGCTGGCAAATTAGTGAGAGGCTAAAATTTGTCATTTTATTGCTAGTACAAGTCCGTGCAACCATGTTGTTTAGATTTGATGGTTTCAGGAATAGGCTGCTATGTCTGCTATCTCATCTCATTGCTTTGATGTTAGTTACTATACTTTTCATGTCAGGTCTGAAAGATCTCATGGACCTACTCTGCTTATTGTTCAGTTGTCAGTTTAATGTGTTTTGCTGTGTGAGCTGTGGTTAAACCCATGACCCAGATTTTTCAGCAATATGCTTGTAGACACTCACACATGTAAATACACACACATATACAGTATACACCTACAAGCATCCAACCATGTGGTGTTGAAATACATTAGACATAAATTTCAAGACAGTTTTGTAGGTGAGCAAGCTAGACAAGACGAATATATATTTGAAATTTTTATCATACATGTATATCTCATATTTTTGTATGAAATGTAACCCTCTTGTTTCCCCTTTGATGTATGAAGTTTGCAGGTCTGTTCTTTGATGGCCCTGCCAAATGTTGGAGCTGGCCACGTGATGAGAAGACCTTTTATCGCACTTATTTTCAGTTGTATGAGTTGTCATTATTGACTAATTAATTATTAATTAATTAATTATCATCGTTTGATTTTAAACTGACACAGCGCAGAATTATTACAATTCATAGTATGACGGATATCAAATTATTGCAAGAGTCGAAGTTAACTGTCTGCAGCCAACAGGCCGTTCCCCATGTCCTACTACTCATTTTACCAATACTGTCATCTGATTGGAAGGTTGAGGGTCCTTTGGGAGGGTGGCAGGAAGCGATTCCACGTCCGGGCACTCTTTTTAACATTACCCTCAGCCCCTTTCATCATTAGTGCTATACAGCGGCAGAAGAAATTCATGAAGGCACTTGCAGCACCACCATACAATAGACATTAGACAATAGACTCCTGACCGATTTCATCCTGTTTATCTAGTGCATCCTTATTGGCTGTCATCTTTTTGGTTTTGATTTCTGGGTTATCTCCCATAACTTGAATGACTCGTTGGGTCAACCAGTATATACTGTTGGTACCAGGCTTGTTTGATGGCAGCCTGAACTTGTTCTTGGGTATCTGCAGTATTTAACCCTAAAGTTACAGACCAAGTGTGTAGGATTTCCCATACCATTTGCTACACTGTGGTTGGTAAAGGGTTAACAGGGTTCCATTCGATACCCTGGACTCTTTTTTATTAATGTATTGTTAATGGAAGACTGTGATGCAGCTTTACAATGAAGACTGCATGGTGACTGGGTTAATAATTATTAGACTTTATGGTATATGGTTTTTCAAGCACAGGTTAAATGTAGCTGAATTTATGACAACTGGACTGAACTTTTGGAGGTCAGTGGTATGATGTCAGAGAACACCTGAGTAATAAAATTTTCTGACATATTTTGTTTATTCTAGATGAATTCTTTAAATGCAAAAACTAAGGTTTTAACCCTTGCCAGCTGAGAACAGCGACCTTAGAGTGATGCTCAGCAATTTACCTGTGCAGAAGTAGAAAACGAGGTTCTTATTGTTTCAGGTCAAGTATCATGAGGAATTTGAGAAGAAGATCAAGGGGTCAAAGATCCAGATCTCAGACGACCCAGAGACACAGAGACTTAAGCATCTGAACAGCGTCGTCAGTGGGATCGAGTACAAAGGAATCCGAGAAAAGACTGGAAGCATGGAGTCACGGCGACAGAGTTTACCTCCAACATGTAAGTCACCACAAAAGGTGAATATTGTTAATGGCCGTTAAGTTATTGTGATCAAATATAATGAGAAGTGGCCTTCCGTGCCCGTGTTTTAAAACGTAAATGTTTGTGTGATACACTGTACAATGTACATGGTATAATACAGTGATTAAGAAACTAAATTTACAATTGGCAACTAGATTTTTTTAATTCGAAAGTTTAGCCATTGGAATCGAGTGGCTTAAAGCTCCCTTGCCATAAAGTCATGATTAGGGTCTATACTTCTGATCTAATCTTGATAAATTTAAGGTGTAGATTTACACTATAACAGAAGTAGGAAGAAATATGATTGTATTGTTTTACATGAATAATATTATATTTGCAAATAGGACTGAATGCACTTGCTGTTCATTATGATTGGAAATGATTGATTAATTAACTATGTCGCAACTTCATTCTAGTAGAAATCTCGCCCGCCTTTGTTAGAATAGATTAATATTCTGAAATTAGGGATTACTTATGTGCTGGTGACTAATATTCTTATTTCTATTCAGAAGCTCTGATGGTAACATTGACTGCATAATATGTATTGATGTTACTTAAAGGAGTAGTTACAAGTAAATTTGTTAAGTTTTTTGTATTTCACACTTGAGGGTACTTTTACACTTAATTTACAGTTGCTAATTTTTGTTCAGACACTTGATTTATGTTTCACATTGTTCGAAAGTAAATGAGGCACTTTCATTTATCGGCATGTTATATAATCTAACGGTTCGATGCATGCTTGTTGCTTGTCATTCTACTAACCGTGGTTATTGAATGTTACCTGTTTTAGTGGTTTATACACTTCCGAGTTTTTGCATGAACAAAATGGTGTATTTGGTTAATTGTTTTTTGTAGTTTGAATTTTCTGTTGTTTTACAAATCTCATGTATACAGCGGAGAAACCAGACCGGTGGCCATTTGTCCGAACTAGCAGTCAAGCCGAAGACCCTAAGTCACCAATGTCAGACCGCAATACATCCACATCAATCATGTATAAGGCCGATGGAAAAGGTAGAACTCTGCTCCCAATATTCCAGAAGAATCCAGATGGTGGTTGCTATAATTTGTTGCATAAATTGTTTTGATCCAGTGGACTTCATTGACGTGAACATTGTGTTTATTGAATTCCTTTGGCTGTTTTTTAACCTTTAAATGTTGCATGCTGGATATGAAACTCAACACTAGAATATTTTTAAGACGCACCTGTTTATCCTGATCTGTTAATATCACCTGTAGCTGCTGTAAAGCATTGATAGTCATCTGTTCAGGTTGATTTAATAATAATAATAACTTTGCTGTAATTATATTCGAATCTAACGAAGTTTATGCACTTTAATAAATAATTACCTGATGAACCTGCATACAGATAGTGTCTCCAGTTCAAAAGACTGTTTCTCAGCCTTTCAGCCTTCATATTTTCTAATTCCATCACTATCTAGGTGTGCAAATGTACTTGCTCAATAAATAAAAAATTTAGAAATCTTTTGTATCTGTCGAGTGCTATTGGTTTAAGAATTAATCTTTTGTGGGAAGAAGGCAATCTTTCGATTGTGTCTGGTATGTGATATCTGGTAAGGATTATTTTATGGATTTTTGGAACACTAGCTAACAAATTAAACTACCGGTAGTAACCTGGATAGTTTATTTGTAGCTTCATACCTGAACAGTTCTCTTATTTGTTGTACACTTAACTGAAAATGGAAGCACATTTACCTAGTTTGCATGAGAGTCAAAGCACTTGTTATTATGAGACTTGTATATATAACTGTTCGATTTTTTTATTTCACATTGTGAGCTTCAAATGAAATGTTTCCTCTCCTGTACGATCCGCTTGAATTTAATTACTAATACATGGATATATGATACAGTGTGCCAGTTTTTTTTGTATTTTCAGTCGAGGCGCCGCGCCAGAAACGCATCGGTTCCATAGCAGACTATGATCCCGTGAATGAGAATTACGGATCCTTAGCTCAAGGCTACAATCCAGTTTCACGTCTGAGTCAGAGCCAGGAGTGGGAGGAAACCGTTCCAGTCTCTCCATCAGGCACTCCATCAAGTATGTTCTTTGTCTCTCAGATTGAGACTTCTATGTTACCTCCGTATTATTCATTAAAAATTCAAATGCTTTCGCATGTGGATTTTACCATTGCGTTGCAACTTCTATATAATTTATTTATTTTCTGATATATATTTATATTCTAATAATTTTCTAATGTTTGCTTCAGATTTTTTCAAACTATTAAATATTTGTTGTTTCTGTTCACTTGCAAATTTTTCCTAATATTTTAAATTTCTTATAATTTGGATGAATGCAACAAAGCAATTTTTCAATTTCTATTTTCTTGTGACAAATTCTTTAAAAAATTTGTGAATTATTTTTTTAAAGATATTAGATTATATTAATTTACAGTATTTACATTTGCATATTAAATCAGTGTTGCTCTAGATAGCTAGTTCTCAAATATATTTTTGTATCATTCTGAGTTAACGCAGTTAATATCAGCATGAATCTTTTGTTGGACTGAACTCGCTATTTCAATTGTTTTACGAGTGAGATAATGACATAACTTTATCGAAATACTTCATTTTGTGGTTTGTGTGAATGGACTTTCTTGCGCTTTGATAGCGTAATGAAATAGTTTCTGTTTCTGTAGTACCATGATATTATATTCATTGGGTTC
The DNA here is from genome assembly GCA_949752735.1 of Lumbricus terrestris. NCBI lineage: Eukaryota > Metazoa > Annelida > Clitellata > Crassiclitellata > Lumbricidae > Lumbricus > Lumbricus terrestris. The sequence goes on along the minus strand of OX457052.1, from coordinate 23,168,056 downwards.
GCATACCTTTTGGTTACCATGCATATTTGATCGTTCCAGAGTGATCTTGTGCTCGATGGTTGTAGTGAAGTTTGTAGTGGTGTGGCTTTTGAGTAATGATTTTTTTATAGTTTGCTGTCCAATGTTTTGCATCAGCATTAAATACATTTGTGCTTAGATGTTTGCAATTATATTTTTCTTTGGAGTTTGCTTTTGTAGATATTTAGAAGTTTTTTTTAGCTATTATTATCATGATTGCATCTTGCAATATTTAGTACATATTCATGCCTGTTAGCAATAACAGATTGGATCTGTGTATTTTCTTATAGTGATTTAGTTTCTATTTTATGAACAGTGTAACAATGAAATACGGTACAATAGAAAAGGTGCCTTATTGCCTGTTGACCATTTTTAGTGATTTACGTGATGCGGATGAATTTTTTAAAAATTAACTGCCACTGGAAAATGATATGATTCTAACAGAATTATTAAACTTGGAAATGAAACTTCACTTTGTTTGAACTTTAAAAAATTATTACTTTTGAAACTGACTCATTATGACTGTAAATAAATATTCATTAATAATAAACCTTTTAAAAATTCTTAATTTCATTGGAATTATAATTTTTTTTATTGATCTGAGTGTCTGGAAATGTGCGGCTAATTGTAATAATGTGGATGATGTATTCTGCATGTGCATGCCATGCTATTGTTTCTTATTAGCTTATATTATAAAGAAAGTTCCAGAGGAAGAACAAAGCAAGGAAGTCGACGAGAGGGAGAATCAAACCGCTGCTGATGTCTCCAAGGAAGACAATGCTACGGAGGAAGAAGAGAAGGCAGAGAAGGGGAGAGTTAGTGGCGAGGCTTCTCACATTGACACACAAAACGGACTTCATTCTGCCACGGCCAACTCGGACGTATTTGAAGAGGTTGAAGCTATTAAGAACGATGACAAGGCTGAGAGGCTTAGCACAGATAAAGTAGAAGCAGTAAAAGCGAGAGATGAAACATCTGGGTCCGATGCTGAAGTTGTTCACGTGTCAGCAGCAAAGGTTGACGAGGTAGAAAGCGTTGAAGATAAATTGAGTGAGAAAATTGAAGAATCAAAGTCGGCCGAGTCGGGTGAGATCGTCCATTCACAGAATCACAAAGCTTTTGAAGTCGTTACAGCTGAAGTCGCTGTACCATCTTCGACCATTCTTGAAACCAAGCATGGTAATGGCTTCTGTCTCAGAGTTGTCTCGCATTATTGGTATCTCTTCATGCATGTACAATTAAAGATTTTCACTGTAGATTAGTTTTAATTTTGTGTGATGCAAAATCTGTATTAGTTCAGAAATACAGTAGTTTGAAGAATATGTAGTAGAGTGTAGTAGTGGACGCTAGTGCCTTTATTTTCTGAGTGTCTATTGGTAATGGTTCTTTTTGAAGCTAAGTTTGTGTGCGTGTGTGGCTTGATTTGTTAAGGGCATCATTTGCTAGTAGTTTCTGAAAAACCAGTTTCTTGGAGTATGATTGAAGAACTCTTTAAATGCAATCATGAGATTATTTGTAAAATCGTTTCATTTAGTCATGGCTTAACTTTCATTATAGAGGTGAGTGCAGTGGTTAATGTGCCAAACCAAACTGTCATTCGAGTGATCAAATATTCAAATCCTACTGAGACAGAAATTTTGTTTGATATTTCTTCTGTACCTGCTCCACTTAGGCCAACTCAGCATTGTTGGTGGAAGATGTGATGGCAAGGGAGAGGACTTTCCACCAGCCTTCATATACAGAGGCTGAGAAAATGAAGTTGCTAACACTTCACAACCATGGCTACCGTCGTTCTGGCTAGTTTAAGAGAGATTGCTCTTCTGACTTTTATTTAGATTCTTGTGGAAAATTGTCATCGGTGTTGTGTCTTTGCAGAACAAGCGCCAGTACATGTCTTTGAGCCAGATGCTGAAGTGGAAGTGAAGGAAACTGCTGAGAAAGTGGAAGAGGAGCCGGCGGAAGAGCCACAAGCCACACAAAATGACAAACCGGCAGAAGATGGCATCAAAGTCACTGAAACGAAACCACTTAGCGTAGGTTTTCATCTAATGTTTTATACCTGAGTTTAGTTTTATATTGAAATTTGCTTTTTCATTCTTCATATTTTGTATATAGGTATAATGCAGTTAATGTATACATGTATAATTTATCATTATTGTTGTTGTTATTATTATTACATAAATTTCTTATTTGTATATATTTGTTTATAAATTTGTATATATAGTGTTTGTACGTATGCATACATGTGACTCTACCCTTAACTTAGCGTATTTATGATTAAAATTCTGCACACGTATGGTACCGGTAGCTGTCCCACTGATCTGAACGAGTGTGTTAAGGGAAGTTTAAAACTGCATGCTGAGCAGAATTACCTGGCTAGTGCTAAAGTACAAAAGTTGCTATATAAATATCTGATACTTGATAATTGCAACTTTTATACGACAACAAAAGTTCGTATCTTATTGTTGAATATGGACATTTACACAGTGCCTTACGAAGGCACTTAACATAGTTACCCGTGAATTCTAAACAAGTGCGACTTTAGTGACTTAGAGAATGTTTCATGAGATACAAGCAGTGTAGTATCGTGAACTGCCAATGAAAGACTTCTCCAGCGTGAAGGTCCAATACATGAGAAGGCATGATAGGCTGCATCGATATGCGAGAGTGTAAGTCTTCACGAGTCGCAGAGTGCAAGGGTCGACATCCTGGTTGGTTGGAGATGGGAACACGGAGCTCCATAAGACGGGAACAGATAAAATTGAAGGCTTATTGTTGAATCGTGCAATCTGGTAAAAGTTTTAGTTTTGGAATGCAGCTGACTGGAAATATTTTGAGTGGCAGCAGATCTGTTATGGCCACTATTGTTTGAGACATATCATAAATGAACTATTCCTTTATTGTATTCTGTTATCTTAAATGCCATGAGTGAAGTCTGAAGTCTTGAAGGATAGATGAACGAGTGTATGAATGAATGGTCTTGATGACAAATGTTAAAGAAGTAAATTTATGCAAACTTGGGCAAACGCTGATTTTGCTCTTCACTGGATCAAGTTTCATTTAATTAATTTCAAACAGGCATCTTAAGGCATCAACTTAAGGTATCATCTTAAGGTATCAACTTGCCTATTCATGAGTTGAACTGCTTCATTATGAAATGTCAGAAAATTTATAAATTCAATACCTGTGGTGTGTCATCTGGCTCGAATGCCAATGATTTGCAAATGTGATAATAAGGAGCAATGCCATTATTGACTTAATTAGATTTCGGCTTATTTGAACTCATTTATACGAAGCTAATATTAGAATTCTGCTGATCAAGTTTTGACTGAATTAATTTCCATTGTAATGTAATGTATGTAATGTAATTCAGACAATTTCTATAGCACCATCTGTAGCAAGCTGCTTCTAGGATGCTTGACACGTATTCAAATGCTGTTAACAGATTTATGCTGTTGTTTACAGGGTGCGTTTGTGGCGTTATATGACTACGAAGCACAGGACGAAGATGAGGTCGGGTTTAACGAGGGCGACCGGATCATCGATTGTGAATCGGTGGACGAGGGATGGATGATTGGGACTGTTCTTCGTACAAGCGAAAGAGGAATGTTACCATCCAACTATGTGGAGCAAGTCATTTAAGGGACGTGGCGCATGACTCTAGTGCACATCGGCAGACTAATCTACTTCCTCGCCTGCTTAGCGGTTCAGTATTTGTGTGTTCGGTTGGATGAAAAATCGTGTGATCTTTCTTTGAGATGGTTTGATGATGTACAGTAACGAGGCACATTTACGGCCTGCTTAAATATTACGGTTCATCTTGTTGCATATGTTTTGCACGCGGCTTGTTTTGAGCGACTCGTGATCAAGAGGTATATTTACGAAGCTGATGCTGGACACCTACGAGTGCACTGCTCATGGTGCATGATGATGATGACGATTATGATATACTTGATAAGAAGAGTACCACAATTCCTTATTGTTCATTCTTGTGTTGCTGTAAGACGGGGACTTGTAAGGTCATCGGAAGTTTGATTGTGGTATGAAAATAACTTACTTGTCGTCGTTTTTGTCCATTCGCTTATTCATTCCCAAGTGTTTATGTATTATGTGTAGCTGGAAATTTAGATAATGCACGTCAAGAACCCATCTGAAATGTTGGAGACTTGTCATAAGCATTGATGGCCTTCTGTAATCATTCCTGAGCTTAGTTAAAATGAAGGTGAAAATGAAGCATAAATTAAGAGGTCTGTTCGAGAAGTATGAAGGTGCTATATGAATATTCCATGGTATTACTTTACATTATTTTGAGATTTGTGTATTCCCGGAGAGTGGTATTTTCCAGTGGAATAGGTGTACTGGTTGGTTTTCACTAGAGTCCAACTGAGCTGGAGGTTTCCTTTTCTTTGTGTGATCTGATGCTTTTTGATGACTTGTTTTTGAAGCATCCAGGAGAAAATTGTTTTCGTTGTGTTTGTATTTTGGATCATGCAAACTAAAATATGCTGAATAATTTCACTCTTTGTAACAACATTAATTATGTTATATAGTTAAGGAACGACGCATACATTTTTGTGAAGTTTGAATTATGGAAAACTTGTAAGATATGTAAAAAGATGTGTGCTAATCCGTTAATTGTGAGTAAATTTTAAAAAATGTCGGCATTTGTGAGAAAGATGTTTGGTATAAGATTAAGCGATCGCGATTGGTGGCAGTCTGGGTATGGTGATGACTGATGAAGTCATAGATATCATTAACCAAGGAATGTGTGTTTGAATTCATGAGGCAGATGTTGCATTGTTTGCTTCATTCAGCCAGTTCTGTTTGTTCTTTTTGCTCTATGCGATTGTTCATTGTGTTTTTTTCTTGTGTCGCTGTGCTTGATGTGCTTTGAAGCTCAAATTCTTTTTCCTGTGTACACGACCTGTTTCAATTTATGAAAGGCACGTTTGTCCTACACACTTGTGTGCTTGATAAATTGAAATTAAAAAACTGTCTGTGTATTTTGTATGCAAAGAGTGGGAGTCACCTGATTTCTAAAGGCGATTTTGCGTGTGGGAGTATGATGCGTACGGTGGGGCAAAAGGTTGTCAATAAAATGTATGCATGCAGAATACGGGGTCGTCCATGCATTGCCTATGCAGGTAGGGGCACCAGATTTAAGTGATTTTGTGTATGACAGCGAGGGTCCTTCTATACATTACGTATTCAAAGAACTGTATTATCTATTCCTCCCCTTTGTAGCACCTCCTACATTTTCTGGAACCCCCATGTGTATGTAAAAATATAGGCTTTTTTTACCCCCGTTACGAAAGTTAATTCACTGAAGTCATCTATAAGACATTTATTTTACCATGCTATTTTTTTTTATCATCATATTTGCTAGCTAAAATTCTTTTGCTTATGGTTTACTGTTTAGATATGAACACAATTTGATTGTAATGTAATCAAATACCATCGGACAACAGTATAGGATAATACAGGGTTATAAATAGGCCATTGTGGTCGTCGTAATTTGAAATTTATTGTGCTTACTTACATTTTGTCAAGATTTCTTCCTCCCTTCCCCCGCATGCACAATAATTTGGTGATCCCTTCCTCCTCCCTGCATAAGTAGCATACTTGCAGTTCTGTTCTGTGACTGATGTCATTATTAATTATAATCAGTGAGATATTCCCTGTGCTGTGTACATGACCCTGCTTCATAAAAAATGCATCTTACGTAGCCCTTTGATCATAAAATATGACGTTTGTTTGAATACCTTTGATGGAACAGGTTGGTTTTTGTCTTTACAAACAGAATGGTTGTTCTTACCATTACAGTCGAAGTTCGAGTTCACTTTATTGCATTTGCGTTAACATCTGAAACCTGATTTCACCAGCAATTACCGTGGCTAAGATTCGCAAAACAATGATAGTACCGGTATGCTTACTGTATTTTAATGGAAAATTTGTAAAGCACATCTCTCACAAAAGCATCTAAGGAACACTCCCAGTGTAATCGACCCCCGAGAGAGAAGGCAGGATTTGAGGCAAGAGAAAAATGAGTAAAGACTATCAGAGAAAGGTGGAGTGGACTAATGGGAATGTCCATTCCATAGAATGGGACAGATAGGCAAGCGAAGCATCTGGACTGAGCCATGGCAGTCCTGGTGTGCAGGAATTTCAGCAAATGACTGCTGAATGTGCAAGTACAATTGATGGGATTTATCAGTGCTATGGACAAGTGAAGTTGGATTCTTTCACAACCTGGACTTGTGCTTGTTTCTTAGAAAAATGCACATTAAACCTTAAATACAACCCTTGTAGAATTTAATTTGTTTTATATAATTGTTGACAATATGTCGTTTTGCACATTCCAAAGTTCCAACTGGATGCGATTTCCGTTTTATGACATTCGTTGTTACTTTTGTACCAACATTATATTAACACTCAAATTGTTCCAATTGAAATGTTTGTCTTTCTTGACCTTTTTCACTAAGTTAGAATTAACAATTGTATTTTGAGTTTAGTGCAATCAGTCGCTGGTTTGATTTTTATGGACTGTTCTACGAATTCATACCTGTTGTGGAAGTTTTAAACATTAGAGGCTTATTTGTCATTTAAACTTTCTTTTTGAAAATTCTGTAAAGATGTGGATAACGTACATATGGAGAACCATCTTTGTTACCATGTGAAGGAGTCTGTTGATTTTTCGCTACATTTCAGTAAACTGCATCAGGATGTGCTCTTGACCAGCATTTCCCAAACTGTGGGTCGCAACCCAAAAGTGGGTTGTAAAGTTCGGTCTATTGGGTCACCATATTTTTTCGGGAATTTTTTCTTTCATAATTTATTTGTAGATTCTAAAAATTCATGTTGTAATCAGCGGAGCAACATTTGAATATCACTGGACTATGACTGGCTATCGTAGTTATGCAGTGAATATGCTTCAAACATGGCAATATGCCAATTTTTAAATGGTGTCCGTAAATCGGTGTATTTCCATGTTGATTTGTGCAGCAAATTTTAGTACAGGATGTTGAATTATATTCAGTGATTCTCGAGACGGCCACGATATTTACCCTTGGGCCCCGACCCAGAGAAGTTTGGGAACCACTGCTCTGCTTACTTGATCAGAAACTAATGTGTAGTGATAAATTTCCATGAGCATGAACAAGTTATACTACTGTAAACAGTGGACCAACAACATCTGAATATCACTGGACTATGACTGTCTAGTATAGTATAGTATTGTAGTATAGAACAATCAAGGAATAGCATAATTTGACTGAGCAAGCTATTTTTTACAGAGTCCCCTTCAAGATGTCTGCTCAGAAGTCGACTGTAGCTCTATTGCTATTACTATTACTAGTGATTGAAGACTTAAAATGCGGGAAAAGTCTTTACGTAGCTCTTTTCTTGCATCCTAGATAAGTATTGTCATCTTGAAGTTGGCGTATACAAAAAAATTACGTCCGGGGGATTCTCAGACTTGCAATTGTTAAGGAAGAAGCAAATCTTTCCAATAATGTTTCCAAATATGATTTGCTAAAATTTGATTGGGATTGAAGAATTTCTGTTTTCTCCGATTCGAATCGAAACATGCAGCTAGTCGTGTTTTCTTGCCATTCGTTTTCTATGTCAGCTGATGCTTCGCGTCCCTGCTTTGACTGTGGCTTTGTCATGCAGTCTGCTTTTATTTACGAGGGAATTTACTAACTGTACGTGTTACTGATAATTATAATGATGCCAATACTAAAATTGTCTAATTCCTAAGTATGTGTTGAGTACATGTATTTACAATTGGTTGCTTTCCATGTTATGTGTAAATTGTAACTGTGGACATGAAAAATGACCGGCTATAAAGAATGAGTTTATAGTGTTAAGTGTCGTTGTTTGCATTGTTGTTTTTAAGTTTTGATTGTCATTACTAACTTTTATCGCGCTGGGCACCGCTGGTGTCTAAGGCTTCAAAAATGTTGTGCACCAAACTGTGAGCAGCAATCAGTCCAATAAGGCAAGTCATAATTTACCATAGTATTACTGTTTTTTTGTTGTGCTAGTAGTGTACATTAGTTTAACAGCTGATCTAAAACTCAGATGTACTATGATCTTAAATGTTTCTAAAACTATTACGTGTCAACCTTGGGAATCCAAATATTACAAAGCTTTGGCATTGCTCTAGAATAGGGAATGTAATCCCGGGATCCCGAATTCCGGGATCCCGGGAATCCCGGACATTTTACAATCCCGTAATCCCGGGATTGACAAGCAGGGAATCCCGTTTTTCGGGATTGCAAAAATCAGATTTTTCATTAAATTACTTCAACATTTTGCAGTAATTCCTTGGTCAGTAGACGCCAAAACGACAGATAAGCAGACACCTTAGTGAAGGTAAGCTGGCGGGCAGTGGCGGCCAGCAGAAAACCCAGAGGAGTGACTGGAGGTAGGCGTTTCTCAGTGATCAGACAGCAGATTTGGATTTGCCCCTCCCATTCCTTGCCTGGTTCGTGTATAAATTATAGACCATAGAGTCACCCACACACAAATGACCATTCAGCTGACTGATAGATCATAAACAGATGTCAGATGCCAGTAGAGCTGGCCGACTAGGCCTGCGACGTCACAGCGCCTAACTCCGATTCACACGTGTTGATGACACCCCGCCCCTATAATTGCGCCGACCTGTGATCTGGACAGCATACAAATGCGCTCTTGCTGCCTTAATATTAGAAGACTGCAGTTAGGCTAGGCTGCAAGATCAGTCATTCATTGGTGAATTTTGGCTAGCCTGCTACCTGTTGTGTTCCTCGAGGTGTGGTCAGTCGATGCACTGGTCACCTCGTATCGTCTGTCCTAATTCCGGGTCACCGTTATGCAGAGGACTATTTATTACCCTATTCAGAGTGATCGCAACCTAAGCCCAGTTAACGATGGGTGATTCTAAAATGAGCTCAACTCACGGCAATCTAGATCAAAGGATAGACACGGGAGGGCGGGGAAGGAGAGGGGTCTAACTTGGTTGTTCAGTGAGGATAGAAGCCACTGGTAGGTCTATCACTGTCAAGTTTCAAACAAACCCGGCTGCTGCAAGTGACCACCGGCAAACGCCCCTGCCGTGAGTCATAATTGATTGCGATTGAAGTGGCGAAGACAAAGAGTAAGCTTTACTGTATTTGACCTACTACTATACTAAGCCCAAGATTTTTTTTTAATTGCCCTTATAAGTCAATCCCGGGATCCCGGGATTGACTTATTTATAATCCCGGAATCCCGGGATTGAGGATATGTCCCGGGATTACATTCCCTACTCTAGAATGGCTTGTATTTCCAGGCGACTTTAATCAGACACAAGCCATTTAGAGAAAATATGGTTTATAGTTTATTTTTGGCATTTTTATTATTTATAAAAGCGCAGAAATTACATTTAAGTTTAAGGACCATTAATATTTTACACAAAATTTTAGACTCAATACATAAAGTCGTGTCCCTAGTTTTGTAACGATAATTGTGGTTCCGAAAACTTTCATGCCGTCTTAACATAAAGCATTCAATTAATTATATTTATGAGGACACAGATATGTCGAATAATTCTTTACAAAGCCAAAAATTGCCTTTGGAGATTCAAACATAATCTTTAGTGTTGGACACGAAATTTGAAGTGGGGCACCATCTATGATTGAAAGTGGCATGGACATGCACAATATTTCACGAGTAACCAAATCCTCTAATAATTATCGAGCCCTTAATTTAAATCCTAACAATTTCATTACGGTAAGTAAGAAAACATAAAAAATAAAAATTTATTTTTATTTTATTAGACTACCAGTAAATATACAGTAGTTTACAGATGAAATAAATGGAAGAATTTATGCAAAATCATGCAGCATGAGAACTAGATAAAATAACGAGGGATCAGAGTGATATTGATTTGTAATTCAATATAATTTGAAACTTATATGGCGCCGTTTAGTGTAGTGACTATTCAGTAGCACTTCCAGTGAGATTATTCGAGAGAAGAAATATGTTTTCAGGAGAGACGGAGGTGAAGGAAAAACGATCATGTCCAGGAAGAATGAAAACACGTGAAGAGGTGGAGAGAGCATTCCAGAGGCAGGCAAAATGGTGGCAAATAAACCAGTTTGGGCCAAAGAGGTCCGTGATTGTGGGACAAAGATCTAATCATTTCGGTTCAAAGAGCGAAGACGTCGGAGGAAAGCTGAAGAATGAGATCTCAGAGACATTTCGGAGTAAACCAGTTAGATGGACGTGAGTACCAAGACAATTAGGGCAATTACCTGAATACAGGCCCTAAGATAAGCTTAATATAGTAATTTTTATATCATCATGCTGATATAGTTGTGAGATAATCTTAAGAATGATAGAAATAAAAAAATCTGTTTCATCAATAAAGTGTCATTAGATAATAGATAGGCCTAATCTAGGCCTACTGCATGTACAAAGGTACGGCATCACGCCCAAGGCTATCATCATAACAGCAAGTCAACAACATGTGTTCCACCTCGGGTGTCCAGCTCCAATGTCGATCCGCAATTCGGTCGGCGGACCAAGCTGAAGTGTTCCCGCTCAAAGACTGCTAATGCTACCCGACAACGCCGTTCATTTTCGGTGGTTGCCTGGTCTTACAACCTCTAAAAATTGCTCTGTTTAGCCGTTGTTGGGTCGTTAGCGCTTCTGAGTATCCTTGAAGGAAACTTCCTTAATAATAATAGTTTTTATGAACAAAGCGAAAGACGTAACAATATATTATTATAAGCAATATTATTATAAGCATATAATTATAGTATGCACAATTTGTTTAACAAATTAAGAGGTAGGTTTTTCACAATACGGAAGTAGTGTACTGTTATTATCCTGACAACAACACTTTGACGAAGTCC
>OX457052.1:23077155-23152155 GCA_949752735.1 Lumbricus terrestris | reverse complement strand
CTATAGACTAATAGGCTAGATATATAGTTGATCTCTATGAGAGGCTGATCCGGAACACAGCTACGGGTGACACGAGAGTGCTTTAAAGCACCTACATGTGAGATCCTATGCAGCTTGCTTGCGTGGAGCAGCATATTATGACAAATTTTTGTGCTGGACCAAAAAGTGGTGGTGACTGTCACCCCCACTTTTAAAAGCGGTGGTGACAGTCACCCCCACTTTTAAAAGTGGTGGTGACAGTCACCACCGTCACAATAGAATGGCTTTGAAGCAAGACCTCATGAGACATCAAAAGATCATGCGAAATTTGAGATTTTTCAATAACTGAATAGGCTAAATGTCGGACAGCATATATATAGAGAGCAGACCAGATACTGTTTCAGTTGGATGGTAGGCTATCCCCGAAAATCGGATTGGCATACAAGAAGAAATGAGTCTTGACGGCTCAAGGCAAAGAAAAATCTGGCCAGACAGTCAGACACAAAGCGTTCATGCAAGAGTTTTTGAGAGAAAAGACAGGTTTGCGATAGGACAATAATTTTTGCAGTGAGTAACTGTTCAAGTCACTATGAAACTATCGGGGGTTAAGCTACATTGAATAAAAGCCGACGTTATCATCTCAATAACCTCTTGACCCAAAGTTGGGTCAAGACTAGTGTAGACTTCATTATAAGTTGCGCGAATGTGTATTGTGTACTTTGGGCGTATATGATCCATGTTTCAAAATAAAAACAAATAGTATTAAATAGATTATAATTTTTTACGAAGAACTGAAGTTATGGCTCAAAAACGTTATCACATGTTATGCCGTCATGACAACCAAGACAATGACGTCGACTATTATGTAAAGCAGGCGACATCATTCATGCTTTTAAATTAAGCCAATCAGAGATCGCAAAACCCTTTGACATCTTTGGCATACATATTGTCTCCACTTTAACTACCAAATTCGCTTAAAGTATCCTGTCTTTAGGCTGCGTGCGAGTGAGCTATTGCATACTAGTAAAAGCTCATCTGGGTCACAGCAAACATTCAAAACAAAGAAGTCTCTTTACCGTCTATTTCAACATGCTCACTTAGTAAACGCTTGGACTGTGCAGAATTCTAATCGGAAAAACGAGTAGTGCTAGCTATAATTTATCTACAGCGGTCAAATGGTATTTATTCATGAAGATTTACAAAGCGTTAGTCACACTGGTAAATGTAAATGAATAATCTTGTCTCAATAGTTTATTAACTGGGGTTGACGTCAGCATTATCTTCACTATGTGAATGCATAATTATGCCTTGTATGTTCAATGAATTGCTGGGGTGAGCTCTTAGCCACTGCTTCCACATAGAATGGTGGCCGCAGTCAATATCTGTATTCAAGGCCGTAGCTAGGGGGGTGTTTTGGGTGTTTGAACACCCCCCGAAATGGAAAATTTGAAAAATAATATAATGCATTTACGAGCATATGACGCAAAAACCATGAAATAAAACCATGAAAACACCCCCCGAAATGGAGAATGTAGTTTTTTTGGGAAGGGAAATTGGCGAAACACCCCCCGAAATAAAATCCTGGCTACGGCTTTGTCTGTATTGTTTGAGATGAATGTCTCTCCTGAGCTTGAACTGGCTTCACACGAGATGGTACACTACAATGATTATTAGATTTGTTAATCCGATTGTTTTCTGCTTGTCAATAATGCTATAGTTAGCATTTCCCTGCTAGTGCGCCCATATGTTCTCATATGGGACCCGTGTTGAGCCATGGGGCATCGGCAGGGATTATTCATCGTTGAGGGTCCGAGTACGTTCCGTTTAAAAGTTACGCCACCTCTTCTGTCTTATTTCCCCAGCGATATGCAGCTCACGTAAGCGCTCCTGAATAAGCTGGTGCCCTACGCTTGGCTTTCGAGTGGCGCTTTAGAAATCTGGAGATCACGATTACGATTACATACTGTGATATTTAGTTGGGTATACACTGCGGTTAACGCTCTGAATGGGCCGAGCTGACGAGGAAAAATTCGGGCCCCCTATAAGGCAGATCGAGCAGTCCAGGGGCGGATCCAGAGGGAACCAATCCGGCCATGGCCCCCATTTAAAAATTGCATGGGACGTGGCCCCCCATTTGGTTTCAACAAGCCATTAAATAAATGTAGTGGGAGAGAAAAACAGGACATCAGGCCCCCTATTAAAAATTCGCACGGGGCGTGGCCCCCATCGATTTAGCGGCGGTTGAGACGGCATCTTTTTCCGAAAAATTGGTCGATGACTAAAAAAAGGTCATCAGTTTTTTTGGCGACATAACGAAATTTTTCCCCTGTCCCAACAACAAGACCCAAAATTTTGGCCCCCCCTCGAAAGATTCTGTATCCGCCCTTGGAGCAGTCAAAGTTAACGAGAAACAAATATTTTGGAAACAAATTGAAGTAATTAGCCTAAGGTGCAGGTATAAGCCTACGTATGATTTTGGTTTTTTTTGTATTTAGCCTATGATGACATGATGTTTGTCAGTTGTTGACTTATTGGAGTTAATTTTCTCTGCAATGTTATATTAGAAAGGCAAAAATCATAAACGTCTGTATAACGACCTAGCCTGGGATCCTAAAAGTCGCCAGGCCTTTAGGTATTTACCCGCCCCCTCTCGGCGGCCCTATGAGTGGGCCTGTAATGAATTAACAAATATTTATATTGTCTCGTGCCTACAATATAATTTACCGAAAAGATAGCCGGATAATTGTACATGATTGCGTCAAACATAAGGACACGTGCTTCAGTTTTGACACGTTACCGTACCCTTGGTTTGCAATTCGCCATTTTAAAGCTTTCCTTCTTAAAGGTGTACAGGGTACTCATCATATCCAAATCTCGTGTTAACTCTTTGAAGACTAAATAGGGCCTACATTTCTACAAGCAGTCTTTTATATTCCTCTATAAGCTCCTGGTGCTGGACCCCTGCATGTGAACACTGTTCCACATCAACTCACGGTTCCCCACAGGATTCAGTGAAATACTATTATAGGACTCAGTGTAACATAAGATTCAGTTAAATGAACAGACCCACATTCTCTTCTGAGGCGCGGTGGTGTAGTGGTATGTTCGTTGCCTTGCAGCCGAAGGGTTGCAAGTTCGAATCCGCCTCAAACAGCCGCATAGTGACCTTGAGCAAGTCCGTCACTCGCAATTGCTCAGCGCTTCGGCGCGAAACTCCAATTCAGTGTCCGCTCTGTAGTCGGGAGCTCTGTCAAAACATTGAAAAATAAAGAATACTTAGTGGAAGACTCTTGATTTTTATTTTCATCACAGTTTTAGTTTACAAAATCACGATTGGCAGCCTATGGAAAATCTGTCTTCAATAATGTTCTGAATACACGCTATTTCATCTTCGTATGTGTGTGTGTGTTTGTGTGTGTGAGTGCGTGTGTTGGTGTGTGTGTGTGTGTGTGTGTATGTGTGTGTGTGTATGCACGCGCGTGTGGTTATGCGAGTGACCGACCGACTGACGGACAGATACATAGAGAAAGACAGAGAAGAGAGAGACATAGAGAATAGAGAGGATGAGGGGAGAAACAAACAAACAGACAAAGAGGGAGGAAGGGAAAGAGAAAAAGAGAAGAATATAGATTGAGCAGTTGGTATTTCAATTCAATTCAATAACCATGGGCACAGTGCCCGTGGGAGTCCGATGCCCTCCTCATAATGTCTCTCCATTCCATTCTGTTCTGAGCTGCATGATATAAATTCTGCAAATCTGTTGTACACCATGCATGCACTCTTCAATGTCATCTGTCCATTCTTTGTGCGGCCTGCCTCTTCTGTTCTTGCCTTCCATTAGTTCTTGCCTTCCAGTTGGTATTTGCCTGACTTTAAACCGAGGAGTTGCTTCAGTGCAGATCATGAAGGTGGAACCTGTGTCCTATGCTATAGACCTAGTAGTATAGTTGATCTATAAGAGGCTGAACGGGAGCACAACTACATGTATATGGGTGACACGTACGAGAGTGCTTCAAGGCCAGGTACCTACGTGTGAGATCCTATGCAGTTTGCTTGCGTGGAGCATACATGACACATGATCACCTGCATCGTGCAAGTAAATGATTTATGATCACAAGAAAAATTTATTATTATATGCACTGACAGATCCAAAGACTCGATCACCCGTCGTTTCAAAGGTTCTTCGCGCGGGCCGCAACAGTTCTGCCTGTGATCACATTGTGAGATCATTGGTCAAAATAGAGATGAGTCACTGGTGACTGGTACAAAAACATATAACAGCTGCCTGGTATTAATTTTGTTAACTAAAATGATTGATTGATGTGTTGTGACTGGAAACGATCCATTAGAACTTCCGCTGAGAAAAATGAATAACAATCTCTGCAGTTCTAATGAAACTCCTTATATAGCCTACGGACTTTACAATATTTTTAATCCAGCTCAAAGTTTGGTAGCTACGAATGTTCAAATACCGCTCTCATTTTTGAAACCAAACCGTTGCAATAAACGCTACAGAAAGTGCAATGTTTTCGTGCGTATCGACGTGTTTTATATAATTGCTATAAATTAGGTTTAACTAAAGGCTATGACAAGTGAACCGTGAAAATCACTATTGTCTCATGATTAAGCCTATGCAGCTCATGGATAAAATGGAAGCGTGAAGGCTACTTCCTGTGTCACGGAATATTCTATCCACCTTAAAGCTATCCGGGGAAGAAATAATCTGTCTCCCCGGATGGAATATACCGGTATAGACTATCCGGGGGTCCGGGGGACCATTCTATCCCTATTATTGAAAAATGCGCATAGCCTAATGGAAAATTTATGCTGTAATAAAATTTTAAGGCGACTCTAATTGTTTTAACTTTTAAGTGTCCTAAGAAATGTTCAGAGCAAGGCAACTCGAAATTTTTTAGTTACTCTAAGTGTTCTTTAGTGTTTTAAATATTCTATCCTGTTGGTGTCAATGTTCAAAAAGAAGGCAGCAGGGCTGTTTTAAAGGAATTTTTAGAACTGCACAACTCCTTTCCTTTTCCATTCTCCATGGTAAATTACTTCCAATCGGAGAACAGTGACCTTTTTTGCTAGTTTTAACTGTACAGAAGTGCTTTTACAACTGCACAAATCTGTTTAGAATTGCACATTTTGTGCACAACTGCACGTTAAAAAACCCTGGAATGCAGATTGAAGTTAATTTGCAAAAATAAGTAAGCGTAGGCCTACACGCGGATGTGTCTTTTTCAACTTCTCTTCATCTGGGGGAGTACGATTATCACGGGGATACTCTATTTTGTGACACCTGCATAGTTACATTGAGATCAAGAACGCCTTATGCCTACTTAGGAATTGTTATAATATCATTAAAATGGTTCCACAGTTAGAAACGCCTTACTGAAAAATATGGGCCATTTTATAAGATCATAGACTTCAGCCCAAGCTCATTAGGATCAACGTTTTATCCCTCGTTGTGCAATAATCGATTTGGGAGGCTTTTTAATTGCAGCTGTCCTGCTTGCATCCACTCTCCCACCGTTTAAGCTACTGATACAGTTCTACTCCATGAGACAGAGACTGCGCGATCGAATTAGCCCTATAGGCCCAGGGTCAGCAACCTAACGCGAAAATCATTTTTGACAAGGATGCTTTATCTTATTTAAACCATGTCATACATATAAACCAAAGTGCAGTAGAAATAGTGTGCCATCACTAAGCTAAAAAATATTTGATTTTTGAACGGCTCTGTGAATGCTTTAAATGTAGGCTACGTTTAGGCTATTACCATGTTGGTAGGCTATAGGCCTACACCAAAATGCGTATTTCAATAATATTAGGCCTATTGGTCAATGGAAGAATATTCTCATCTGATAACTTTTTATAATTATTTCACCACGCATCAATACCATCCAACCGCGAAGTCATGAAGTTTGAACGAATTAATGATCAAATGGCAAAACATGAACTGCCGAGCAAGCACTCAGACTATAGCATAATACTTCTAATAATAATTGTGCCAACGCGAAACCAATCTATTGGTTCAGCAAAATTAGTCGTCTAGACGGTCTAGTCTTGGCCTCGGGATTAAGGCAGAGGCCAAGTTAAGCAACTTCGCCCTTGGACCTTTGTGAAACCTGATCTCGACCGTAATGTGGCTTCTCTTGAGTCGATGCTTTGGCCGATATATAATTTATATATATATATATATATAATATATTCTCAGCCGAGTAGGCTATTGATAAAAGAAAGGAAGGCACATAATAATAGGCTATTATTTTGTTTGGCGAGACTTGGAGTTCATGCACCGAACGCTGTAGGCTATGTAGGCCTGTACTGTATACCGAAGATCTATGATGACCGGTGCGATAAAATTATAATGAAAAGCCCTATTTTAAAGAAGCCCACGGCAAATACAGGGTACAATTATAGTATTCTTACGTAACACGTTTACCAACCGAAAGCTGGCTTAATCGTAAGGCAAACATTGATGCACGTCTGTATCATGTCTGTCCGTCTGTCTCGGTATGACGTATGAGTTTCTGTTATTTCACTGGCATTGGCCTTTGGCTTCTCCCATGATCTAGTCAAGTCAAGCCACTTCAAGCGAAATTAATTCAAGTCAGGTCATCTCCAGCAGTGGCGGCGCCAGAGGGCTGGAGGGGGCTAAGCAAGGTCCGTCTGGTTTTTAGACAACTTATCCATGGAATTTCGATGAAATGGCTAAAAAAAAGGTCGTCAGAGATTTTGGTGGCTAAAAATGGGAAATTTCCTCCGCGAGGATTCAGCCCTCCCCCCCAAAAACCCCCTGAAATCCTGGCGCCGCCACTGATCTCCAGTCATCTTCAGTCACATCAATGCAAATCAAGTCAAGTCAGTCAGTCAGTCAGTCAGTCAGTCAGTCAGTCAGTCAGTCAGTCAGTCAGTCAGTCAGTTAGTCAGTCAGTCAGTCAGTCAGTCAGTCAGTCAGTCTGGCAAAAACAGTCAATCAAATGACTGACTATGAATTTGACATAAAGCAACAAAACCATCCGGATATCGAGGAGACTATGAGCAAAAGCAGATTATATAGAGAAAAAGAACTTCTGATGTGTTGTTTAGATAAAAATTGAAAACTTAATTTACACCTTTGTTCGTCAGAGCCTGCTGGTTGTTGACCGTCGTGTTGGGTTAAAGGCTTTAAGCCGCTTTATCGGCCCTGACCTCGAAGTCGTGTGCCCTGGCCTCAACGTCGTGAGTCCTCGCCTCAACGTCGTGTGTCCTGGCCTCAACGTCGTGTGTCCTGGCCTCAACGTCGTGTGTCCTGGCCTCAACGTCGTGTGTCCTGGCCTCAACGTCGTGTGTCCTGGCCTCAACGTCGTGTGTCCTGGCTTCAACGTCGTGTGCCCTGGCCTCAACGTCGTGTGTCCTGGCCTCAACGTCGTGAGACCTGGCCTCAACGTCGTGAGTACTGGCCTCAACATCGTGTGTCCTGGCCTCAACGTCGTATGTCATGTCGTTGTTATCAATTATTGGCTGTATATAACTTCGGGTTGATGTGCTGTGTTGAAAGCTTTGTGGAAAGCGCGTGCTTTATCGCTATGCAAGGAGTTCCGTCAGTTTAGTTGCTGGTCGATGCCTTAAATCAAGACATAATTATGCCCACACGTTTAGATAGGCATGCTATAATAACTTCCTCAAAAGATCAGTTACTTTATGCTTTATAGGCTACAATAATAATATGCACTTCTCTTAACTCAATTCTCATAAATTATATCTTGTAACTTTTCCTATAGTTAGGTAGGCCTAGTATACATACAACATAGTTGACGCATACAAAGATTGTCATGCATGATATATATGGATGACTCCACAAGCACACATACACATACATACACACGTAGATGCAGGCGTACGTGCGCATTCACAAATACAATTTATAGTCATTTAGATAATACGTGTATGGATCCATTATATAATAATTATATAATGGGTCCATACACTTATTGCACTACACCACCATACACGTATTGTATTTAACAAGTGCGCATACAAACAAACGTATTATTATTATGCACGCATCATATAGGCATTTGTATATAATTTATATATTCTTTCTGTCTATATATACAGCGGACTGGATATAAGTCTATTGTTCATTCATTCATTTCAATAATTTATTTAGCGCTTCTTCAAGAGACCTACTCAGAGGTGCTCCCAGCCAGCTTGATCACGACTTGGAGTCAAAGCGCAATCGCTTGACGCTTTGTGCATAACACCGGCTCTATATAAATTTCTAATCATCATAAGGTCCATGCATAATCGTGTGCATAGGCCTATGTAGCATACACGCATCCAACTATATATATATAGTTTATACTTGTGTATATATTTATGTGTGTGTGTTTGTATGTTGGTATGTGCACTTGTAATAGCGCCCCTTCACACTCCCTACTCAGAGGCGCTCCCGACTGCAGCGCGGACACTGCATCAGAGTTTCACGCCGAAGCTTTGAACAATTGCGAGTGAAGGACTCACCATAGGTCCCTACATGGAGGCTTGAGGTGGGATTCGAACCTGCAACTCTCCAGCTGCAATTGCAACGAACATACCCACCACACCCCCGCACCCCACTGTGTGTTTGTGTGTCTGTAGATACACGCGTGTGCGCGTGCGCGTGCACTGAGCAATTTACTGCATCCAGGGTTTGTAGGAAGCATGATGCATCGTTTTTGTCTTTTGAAATGACTGTCGTGCAGACGCATGCGCCTTTAGTCTAGTGAGTACAGAACTTGTCCAACAGGAAAAGCAACTTGTCACGATTCGTCCAGACACATGCAACAATGGTCCTCAAGACTATCAATACATATAGACCTATCATTGCGCATAGTCTATTATAATACTTGCAGGCCTGTATATGCATGCTGCCTATAGTTTATTTCTGAAACCTATGGCTATAGAGACTACAGATGATAATAGCCTAGGCCTATAATAGGCGGCCTACAATAATAATGTGCATTTTGTAACGATAATTATGTCTGACAAATGCTTTGACACCCATCTGCACTGGTACAAAAAGCTAACCTTCTGAGCACAACAATACATCATGACATCGGAGAGAGAGTGAGTGGGCCGTATATACATTGGTACATAGGTGTTTGTATTTGTGTGTGCGTGTGTGTTTGTATTTGTGTGTGCGTGTGCGTTTGTGTGTATCTGTGTATGCGCGCGTGTGTGTAGACAGTATGACAGATCACTAATGCTCCGATCTTAACCAGCGACGTGGCGATGAGTCAGTGATATGGTTGCACGCGATTGCGTAAACAACATGCAATAGCCTATGTATGTATGTATGTATGTATGTATGTATGTATGTATGTATGTATGTATGTATGTATGTATGTATGTATGTATGTATGTATGTATGTATGTATGTATGTATGTATGTATGTATGTATGTATGCATGCATGCATGTATGTATGTATGTATGTATGTATGTATGTATGTATGTATGTATGTATGTATGTAAGAACTTGCTCAAGATCCGTATACCAGTCAGCTTGAGGAGGATTCGAACCCGGACCTTCCGGCTCCAAGGCACCGAACATACTCCTCAATATCGTTTAATCATACTTGATAAAATTAGTGTTAAAGAAACGTAAATAAAAATGTACTCGGATATTATTTAGCGACCGCATATCTATATTATGGCCTCCATCCACCCCGCTCAGTTTTCAGTGTAGGCCTATATAGTAAGATCCTTTACCGCTGTATGCTTCCCATGATTTGACGATTGTTACTGTATATAATGACACTGGCACACTGCCATGTCAAAGATGATAAGTGTCACCCTCCTCCTTTATCCAGGCTTGAGACTGGCACTGGTAGAGTGCAAGTTGCAACCAGTGGCGGAGTTTTGAATGGACGCCACGCCATTTATAAGCCACTTTCGGTAAGCGGTCCGCACGCTCTCTTTCACAGAGTCGCGTGAGACCCGCGTTAAACGCTCTTACCGATGTGGCTAATCGGGTCATTCACAATTGTGGCTAACCGGGTCAGTCACAGTTGTAGCTAACCGGGTCATTCAATCAAGTTGTGGCTAACCGGGTCAGTCACAGTTGACCACTATACATGCAACACTATAAACGGTGGTCTAAATTGCACGTATACATGTACACACACACACACAGTGCTTGCAGTGTATAGAAAAAGAAGTGTCTGGACTCTGGTCGCTCCTTACCTCTCTCTGCTGTGCGGGCCAAATAAATGACAGGACGGTGTGCAGATTCTAAAATAAGTGCCTGGACGCCGTTTATGCCAGTCCAGTCGCACTTTAAGCCCTGTGTATACAGTGTCGAGACTTGTCTGTTTGGACGAAGCCCAAATAAAACATATCTCCGGATTAGAATTGGTCTTGTCAGTCAGAACGTCACAGGCCTATTTTGTTAAAGTATATAGGTGGTAGCATAGTATGCTAGAGCATTTATCATTTATTAAAATAAATTCTGTTTTTTAGATTCAGGATCCCTTTATCATAATGCCACCCAGGCTCCTGTATAGGCCTTTGTCGCTATAGTAGAATTGATCGATGCCGTTCGGCAAGTCTAGGCCCACTATAGTATACGTATGCCACTGTCTTGGACAAATTGGGCGCCATGATCGAGTTATTTGTTCAGCTCCTCGCCCAATGACTGCCTTTCTAAATCTCTTCTGCATGCCTCTGCTTAGGCTATGCGTGATATCTTTCATTGGATCCCTGCTTCCCAGAGGATCTCTTACCGAGTTGCTACAGCTTGTCGGAGTTTTCTTGGCTGCGCTACATCCTACTTGACTGATCTTTGCCTCTGACCTCGCAGCCAGTCGAACTCTTCACTCTTCGGCAAGGAGAATTTTCGATTCCGCAAACGTACGCTTCTGTTAGACAGTGCCGAGCATTTTTCGATTATGGCTCCCGCCATTTGGAATAGTCTCTCATTGGACCTGCGATTGATGCTTAGGTCAAACTCGTCTGCCTTCTATGGATCACTCAAATTAATCAAATCTCATCTATTTAGCAACAGCTGGGCTGGAAGCGCCTCTGAGAAAAAAAGTTTCGAACGAACAAAAGAAACTCTGTGCAATGAACTGCATTCAATACCTTGCAACTATAATAGACCGACATCTGCCATCGGATCGCAATCAAAGACAGTGTCTATCTATAGACACTTTGATTGCTATTGTTTGCTATTATAATGTGTATTTATATTAGAAGACACTACATCTACGTGTACCTATAGACAGTATGCCTACTTAACCTGTAGTCAGGCCCGCATTAAGGTAGGTGCTAAGGGTGCTGCAGCACCGGGCCCGCAGGTTTTAGGGCCCGCATTTTCGGAAATGATTGAATTTATTATTTTATTAGTGAGAATGCAGCAACATTAATAAATACAAAGTCTTTCTCGAAGACATTTGCCAAAGTTTTCCCACACCTCAAATTTATTAGCTCGAACTAAGAGTTTATGAATTGATTTAAATCCCAGGAACTTATTATTATTGTATGCGGAAGTATGACCCTTCCACAGTGTTGTCATAAAGTAGACAACGCATTGAGTAGGCCTACGCATGTCAATCATTTTGGCTGGCATATTGAAATAGGGCCTAACAGAAACAAAGTTAGAAGAAATCTGCCAGGCTATTGGTTAATTCTTAATTTCTTAATTAAACCTATAGTCTATCATTTTCTTCACTAGTTTTCTGCCTCCAGGTTGCTGACGTCGCCACTCATCTCAACGCTGGGCTTCTTCTTCTTCGAACTTACCATTTCCATTTGTTATCATCCAATCCAGCACCATCTGTCATGGTTATCCTCAGGTCGCTTCCCCTTCATTTTTCCTTCGACGACCGTTCTTAGTAGTGAGTCCTCATGCAGTCTGTGGCACTCTGTGCCTTACCATTGTCTCTTCTTTACTGTGTGCACTTAATCAGGGTTCTTTCTTCTCCGATTATTTCAAAAAGATCATGACGCTCTTAGAGCGATTTTTCCGGGACATCATTGAAGTATGCGAATGAAATAGGATGTTATATTTTATTAGTCCTAAAATAGGAAGAGGAATTTATAATTTAAATATACGAATTTTGATAAACTCAACTGAAGGCGATTATTAACAGGAATCAGAAGAAACGGGCGTTAAAACATTGATATAATTTTATGGAGTGTGACGCTATAAATTATGGACCAGAGGCATCGACCTCGAGAAAATTTAATATAGGCCTATGTACATTGTGCAGTAACCTAAGGAGAGAATGCTCAGAATGGAGGCTATCGAATGTATATTTGGAGAACAATAAAGAAAATCAACTGGATGTAACCTAACCATATTTTAACACTGTAGACCTAATAGTGTCGGGAACTTATCCCTAGAAAATAAAAACACCACAGGAAAGTAGGCCTATCCTTAAACTTTGCACGTTACCATGCATGGTATAATTATATAACTATAGTGGACCGGTGGCTGACAGAAGAGGGGCCCGCAAGGTCATTGCAGCACCCGGGCCCACACTAACCTTAATGCGGCCCTGCCTGTAGTCGGATTTATTCAGTCTTTGGTAGGAAATTATCTGCTGCATGATCTATATACTATAGCAGGGTCTATAGTAGAATGTACCTATTATTATTATTATTATTATTAAAAAAATTATTATTACATAAATTTATAACGCGCACAAGGTCACACCAAAGTGTGAATCTGAGGCGCGGATAGTTAGCCGCCAGAGGAAGATGCAGTTAAAGGTCCATGTGCTTGAAAGCCTATAGTAGGTCTATGCTATGGAAGCGCTCCCGATACAATATAGCAATAGTAGAATGTACCTATAATAGTGGGTCTATATGCTATGGAATCTCCCTATAGGCCTATATAGTAGGATCTACCGGTAATGGATTCTTTGTTTGTTTCTTGCTTGTTTGTATGTGCACTTGTTATAGCGCCCCTTCAAGCTCGCTACTCAGAGGCGCTCCCGACTACAGCGCAGACACTGCATCGTAGCAGTGGCGTAGCTAGACGCCAAATTGACCCCGGGCAGCAAACCAACTCAACAAAGAGTCAACATTGATCATAATAAAATTATTAAGACATTAATCTGATTGATTCTAAGGTGGCAATTAGCAACTAATAGGCCTAGGTTATATGCCTATAATGTCATTATAATTGTAGGCCTAAAGGCTAATAGGCCTAAATCACTGACTAGCATTCAACAAATTTGCTGCCACCTACCTGAAAAATATTAACATTGTTAGGCCTACATTAGAAACTGAGCAATAGCCTACGCTCAATCTCCAGCCAGTTGAAATAGTTCGAACAGTCAGGTCTTGCATGCCTAGGTCTGACCGTCTGAGTAGGTCATACAGACTATAGCCTACTAAACGAGTAGCCTACGGTAAGAGAATAAACTTAGAAATGCCGATTTTGGATAGCTAGGCCTATCAGCTGTCACCGAATTATGCCTATGTATAGGCTACATTTAATTATGATACTGCATCTAGTCCTAAGACAATTTCGAAGACTGAACTCCTGTGTGTGGCAGACCGACTGAACTCAAATAGAGACCATTATGGATCTAACCACGGACCCCTGTATAAGCGTGAAGCGCTTCGATTATACAGGGGTCCGTGATCTAACGCTGCTATCTACCACACGCCTACCACCCATAAACCTGTCGCCTGGATAATTCATCAGACGAGGGAAGGCGAAGAACACCTCCCTCGTTTTACTTTGACATGAAAATTAAGTTATCATCTAATGTTCACTAGAGTATTTCATTCCCTTGTTTGGTGTCTTCTCCATGCGTTTGACCTAAATAATAGCTTTGATGTATAACCTCGGCTGACCTTTTAATGTACGAACAAGTCCTGTGTATACATTGCGTGAATGGTGGGGTACTGGAAACCGTATAGCCCACTCTGTGGGCCAGAAGTGTAAATGTGACTTATGTGACTTATGAGAGATAGGTTCCTTCTCCGTCCGAAGGGACACATGAAGTGAGGACATGTGTAATATATCATTCTACAGGCATGGAGCGACCAGCCAGAGCATAACCTAACTAAATGACTGCAACAGCTGCGACAACAGGTGATCTCGATGATCTCTCGATCTTGATCTGTGATGATATTCAGCGTATATATATACATACATACATATATGCACCTCATCTTGGTTTGTCTCTGGTTACTGGCTTGGTCACATCTCATAATGCAATGCACTCAGTCCTTGAGTATTTGGCACGAATTTTACTATCATCAAACTATCAAGCTCAAAATAAAAATTTAGCAATTTCTCGTGCCTGCCCAACCCGGGCAGAGGCAATTGCCACCCCGGGCATTGCCCGTAATTGCCCGGGCATGGCTACGCCACTGCATCGTAGTCTCTTGCCGAAGCGCTGAGCAATTGTGAATGAAGGACTTGCCCAACTCCCAAGGTCCCTACGCAGCGACTTGAGTTGGATTCGAACCTGCAACCCTTCGGCTGCAAGGCGACGAACATACCCACTACACCACCGCGCATTATCTTTGTGTTCATAGTATCCAGCGTTTGCAGAATCTTACTAGGCCTACATCGTTGATGTCTTGAAACATTTGAGTGAAGACTAAGCTTGCCGCCTCAGGCAAGTTTCAATTCACCAATTTATTTTACTCATTGTACCATGGTAGCCAATAACTATAGTTGCCATGCAGATATGTTTCTTCTTAACGATTCTTGCCGAAATTTGCTAAATGTTTTCATCCTTGAGACTAGACCTATGAATATTAATCATCTCATTTCGAGTCTATATCTTGACCTAGTTTGCACGTTTTAAATTGTCGATTTGCCAACCATCACTCATCTTGTGCGCATACAATAGAGCGAGTTAAAAGCATATCGTCAACATCAGTCCTTTTCGTGCAATTCTGCACATCTAGGCCTAACAATGCAGCTCCTCCACAAAGCTTGTCAGGAAAGATAAATCTCAAGAACAGTGAACACTGTTCAAAATACTTTCTGTCGTCGTTTGGGCCAACAGATATCGCTATAGACTCTGGATTCATCCATAAATTTCATATGGTTACATATAGTCCAGCTGAACAAAAGTTTTCTTTTCGTTCCTGGCCTTGAATACGACGTTGGCTTTATGTCAGTGAAGAGCCTTGCAACGCAACAGTGTTGGTCTACATAGGATTTGTATCTCACGCGATCTCTGACAGCCGTGAAGTAATAGGCCTGTAGCTATACCTCATCCTGCAATCTGCAAAACGAAGGCCTATTTAAGTTGCTGCTACAATATTGCTTTGTCAAAGCAGGCTTTTAACAAGAAGTACAAACCTGTTGAGCTACTAAACTACTGACGCATAGGCCTAGGGGAACTGTAATTGGTTCATGGCTAAATAATTAATTTTCACGAGTTATATAATGGGGTATTTGTCTAGTTTGATATATTTAAGCATACTTTTTTTAGCATTAAAAATAGTTTACCGTTCCTCGACCCATTCATAAATAAGTCAAATCACTGCGGTTGAATTATTACTTGCTTGATCTTCTTGTTTCGGCAGGGTGTTTAAACATAGATCATAATAGCACAGTGGGGATAAATTTTAGACACGGTAGCCGGCTGGTGACAGTGTTCGCATTGTATTAGCGTGAGTTCGGGCTGCTTTCCCTAAGCTAGTTAGGCCTATACTGTATAATTACAGACCTCGAGCAAGTCCTTCATTCACAATTATTGCAGAACGCCATCGAGTCAAGCTTGTTCGTCTGGTTGTGGCACCTGAGAAATATGGTGACTGGGGTATATTATAATTATACTGATATTATGACAATGATTATGACGTCGATGATGATAAAATATTACTAAACGATGACTACACTAATACCAATAGAAATGCTAACAAAATGATGATGATGATGATGATGATGATGATGATGATGATGATGATGATGATGATGATGATGATGATGATGATGATGATGATGATGATGATGATGATGATGATGATGATGATGATGATGATGATGATGATGTTGATGTTGATGTTGATGATGATGGCGATGATGGCGATGATGATGATGATGATGATGAGGAGGATGATGATGATGATGATGATGATGATGATGATGATGATGATGATGATGATGATGATGATAATGATAATGATAATAATCCAAAGTTTCAAGGGTTTCATGTCAAGGCTACCCGGATATGACGTGAGGAGAACTTTATTGCTCCAGGTTAGATGAATTACCAATGAAATAAATAATAGTAATGACTTCAATAATAAACAATGACGATTGTTATGCTATTTATAGCCTACTAGTTATTCTAAACGCAACTTGGCTTCTTGAGACAAAATCAACAAAATCAATAAAAGATTTGTTGTCACCAAGACCACGCATGCTATAATAGATCTAAATCTAAAGTGTCCTGCACTTTGCAACGATATAATTCTGAAAATTTTTATTCTGAAGAGCTCAACTGATAGGATTTTAAGCGAGGATTCTGATGGCGAATAAGAGAGGGGCGACACAGCCATACAATTTCAGTAGGTCGCATCAAGAGTTATGAGAGTGATTCAGCAAGTCGAAGAATTTTTAAAAGTTAAAAAGGATATTAATGATTCCAAGAATTTATAGGCAGACCATAAGGCAGGTCAAGAGTAGAATAGGCTTTTGACCTGCTTCGACAGATTATTGATTTATTCTAGAAATGAGGAACTCCGTCGTTTGGTGCCATGTTTGACCAAGGCACGAATAGCCGGTGTCACGTGATATTCTATTTCCCCCTTAAAACTAACCGGGGGATGAATTAATCTATCCCCCAAATGGAATATATCGGTCTAGACTATCCGGGGGGGGGGGGGGATAAACCATTCTATTCCCTTGATTGAAAAATGAGTAAAATGGAAAAGTTCATGTTGTAATCAAAATTTTAAGTGAATCTAATTAGGCCTATTCTAAGTGTCCCAAACAATGTTCAAAGCAAGGAAACTCGAATTTGCTTATTGGCTCTCTCTTAAGCGTTCTAAATGTTCTAAGTGCTCTAAAACCAAAGCAAGCAAAATTATTGGAATAGTAGGAATAAACATAGGCCTACCTGTTAGTGTCACTGTTCAAAACAAAGCAGATAGAAGCTAATTTGAAAAATAAATAAATACACGCGGAAGTGCCTTTTTTCAACTTCTCTTCATCTGGGGGATACGAGTAATACGGGAGAAATACTCTATTTCGAGACTCCGGCTGCAATGCATTCACTGCTCGAAATAGATTAAATATAAATGTCTATAGCCTATGAAAAAGGTCATCACAATCTGCTCCTATTATTTCGTCATGGCAACCAAGACTATGACGTCGAATATTCTATTTCACGACGTCATTCTTCCTTCTAAGTAATGCAACGAATCAGAAAACGACGCCGTCAAAGAAGTTCATCGATGTTCTTAAGAAGGCACCATTCCATTTGGCGTATATTCCGCTTGTATACTCTAACTTTCAAGTTGTCTTGAAATAACCTGACTTGGTTGCGAATGAACTATTGCACACTATTGCACACTATTGCACACTATTGCACACTATTGCACACTATTGCACACTATTGCACACTATTGCACACAAAGTTCACAGCGCCAATGCTGCAAACACTGAACTCAAGGCAAAACAATCGTTTCTATCGATATCATTTCAACATGCTCACTTACTAAACGTTTGGACCGTGCAGATTTCTTATCGGATGAGGAGTTGCGTCAACTGTCATTATTTTAACTACAACGGTCGAAAGGGTGTTACGCAGTCACAACGATTTACAAAGTGCAAGTCACACTGTGAATGTCACACTGTGAATGTCGCACTGTGAATGTCGCACTGTGAATGTCACACTGTGAATGTCGCACTGTGAATGTCGCACTGTGAATGTCACACTGTGAATGGCACACTGTGAATGTCACACTGTGCAAGTCACACTGTGAATGTCACACTGTGAATGTCACACTGTGAATGTCACACTGTGAATGGCACACTGTGAATGTCACACTGTGCAAGTCACACTGTGAATGGCACACTGTGAATGGCACACTGTAAATGTGAATGTGTAATGTCACCGCAATGTTCAGCAACTGATGTTAAGTCAGCACTTCACCTTGTGAATGCAGAATTTAGCTTCGTATGGTCTGGATTGATGGGGTGAAAGCCCTTAACCACCGCTGCCGCATAGGTGGTGGCAGCGGACGACCTCTTCCACATAGGTGGTAGCATCGGTCAATGCTTGTATTGTATGAGAAGGATGCCTCACTTGAAGTTGCTTCACACGAGATGGTAAGCTACTATGATTTTTATCTTAGATTTGCTCATGCGATTTTTTGGAGCTTGGTCCGCCAAAAGTACCTGCTGGCGTGCCCATTATGTTTTCATAGTGGAACCATGTCGAGCCCATGGAACGCCGGCGGGAAAACATTAAACGTTCGCGGTGACCAGAGTGCGCATCGGTTGTAAAGTCACACAATCCTTTTCTGTCTCAGACGAAATGCAAATTAGGTAACATGCTTCAATGGATAGATGGATGGATGGCGGATGAATGGATGGATGAATGGATGGATGGATGACGGATGAATTGAGCGCCTCTGAGTAGATACCTTAAAGGGGCGCTATATAAATTCTGATTGATTTGATGGATGGATTGATGAATGGATGGATGGACGAATGGATGGATGAATGAATGGATGGATGAATGGATGGATGGATGGATGAATGGATGGATTTCTTCGACCTGCTGATTAACTCCCATGCATGACCTTGACGCCACTTGCTGCCTAAATTGTGTATCTTGAACCACCACTGCATCTGAATAAGTTTCTTGTTTAATAAATTTTTTCCAGACATTTCCCTGCTACTGCACTCACGTCTTAAACCACTTCTTATTTCAGGGAAGACTTCTTGATTGCAGAATGCATCTGATCCATTATTATAATCGATACTTATGACCAAAACCATCCATGCCGTACTTCTAAACATGAATAAGCTGTCCTGTAAGCCTATTGTGGAGCGACACGACTTCGAAATTTTTTAATCAAAGCCATGTAGCCTATGCTACAGTTCTAGACTAAAATCTACATTCCAAGTCTATCTATGCGTGGCTTAGTTTGTTTCTTTTCAAACCTAAGGCAGCCAGCAGTTGATTCGTCGTTCAAGTGTTCTCAATATCGTCGCGAAAAATAACATTCCACATTTTTCCTACAGAGTTTTTCTAACCATCCAATTCAAACGAGTCTACAGAACCTGACATACACTGTGCGTAGAATGCAGGCAGATCACTGCGTTTCAATCTGTCTTACTTGATGTGTCGCTTGTGATTGTTGCCAGTTTCACATAGTCTGAATGGAATTATATTGCAGGTATTACGATGCGTCGGGTGAGTCCTCTTGTATAGACCATCGTTTAAGGTCGAAGGAGCGAAAGAACCTTCTCAAAATCTCGAACAATGCCAAGGCTCTCAACTGTAATGTCTGCAAACACCAACTACTTGTGTGCAGATGAGAACTTTTTTCTCTCCTACACAAATTATCTGATGATCAAAGCAAGGTCCGAATAAATAATCCCTAAGCCTACATGGATAGATCATAGATTCATAACAATTATGAATTTTGCAGAAATCAGACAAAGTGAGCAAGTAAGCCATAATGTCCATGTACTAATTTGCCATAGGCCTACGCTTATACTAAGTTTTGTGACCACACTGCTTCTCAGAGCGTAGACTCGCCCAGCAAGACGTCTCGTGAGTCTCCCCAGACAGTCAGTCATCAAGATTCGTCACCGCTAACAAAACACAACCCCCGTGTGTCACGTGTTCCTGCAGCCAGCTAGTCACCCCACTCCTTCGTTTTCTAAAGACGCTAACTGAAGCCTGACCATAGCCGTATGTATACACGCCACCGTTTAGAATCCAACCGTTGGTAGAGCTACTGGAAATATCAAACAGTCTGAGTTTGAGGTACTAGCGACCGAACGAACAGTCGGTCTTTTGCGATCTAGCATTCTACTGCGAAAGCGTGCTCAGGCAGCGGAATGTCTCGTCTGTTTGTTTTGCGTTAGACAGTCAGTTGTTTGCGAAAGTCATCGCACGGGCCAGCGTGAGAACTACTGACTAACTTTATTAGTTTATTTATCGTTTATTACTATTTTTTATCATGTCGTCGTTCTTCAAGTCGAAGCGAAGCAGCACCGATGCCAAATCTTCGTCGAAATCCTCCAACGTCACCGAACCCGACTCTAAGACGCATAAAGGACCGTCTTCGGCAGCACCCTCGTCCAAATCATCCACTGGCACCGTTCACAGTCCTCCGCCGGTCCACACCGGCGGTGGAGCGGCGCCCAACTCAAAGCAGGCGGTTCCTCCATCCCAGCCCAGAGACCGGAAGGTCAGCGTGGACATGCAGGACTGGCTGGAGACGGAGTGTCCCGTCGACAACCGGATAATGGCGGGGACGGTGCCGAACAACTCGCTATCGATCTCAAGGTCCGGTCGCTACAAGGCAAAGGGCAAGCAGAGGACGCGTCTCTTCAGCGCAGAAGACGATGGTACTGGGTCCCCGCAGGACGATCTCCAGGCGGTCCGAGGCTCGACCACCCTATCGACGCCCGAGGACCGCCAGACGGTCCTTGATGTGATGTCCAGGCGAACTGGCGCCGCTGCCACACCCGTTCAAAGTCCCACCATCATCGTCAAACAAGGCCCCGCAGGCGGGAGCTCGATCAACCAGGCATCAGGTGCTAACAGGAAGTCGTCGGACCGAGGGACTGCTGCTTCCAAATGGTCGGCGACGTCAAATTCCACGGATCTCTGAAGGAATCATCTGGAACCTGTGAGGACTTAACAGCTAGTTCTGTGCTGTGAGCTTTTCCATGACTGCTGCATTCATTTTTCGGCCCAGTGCTCGTGAATAAGCTGGTGCCCTGCACTTGGTTTCAAGTGACGCTTTGGACATTTGGCGATTATAATTACGATGATACCCCGCGCTACTTAGACGAATGCTTCACCTGCGGACTTCAGCTCAACCCTTATAGTGCCTTTAGGATTCTGTAACTTTCATCCAGGACAGGATTTTCGTTCTCAAAATGGACTGCATAGTGCTTACCGAATAGAAACTGACGCGTTGCGCGATCCGCACAGCAGGAAAAGCTGCAACTTGCCACACAACTCAGAGGAAGTAGCATCATTCGTCACTATCGTTAGTTTGATATGTTTTCGCACAAAGGATCTCCGTAGAATCTGCAGGAACTATGCTACAAATGCCCGAGTGAACGCTGCTGTTCCGAAAGGAATCTCTGTCTTTCTTGTATAGTCTACGTAGATTAATTTAACCAACGACTTTAAGCTCAACAGACAATTTCATCATCAACTTCGAACATCTAAAGCGTCAATTCTAGAGAAACTACATGTATATAGGAGAATTTTCATGGCCGACTCCTGTTTTAAGTTTTGTGCTTTTCCTCTATAGGAAAATGCATGTAGACGAATTTTATTTGCATTTTTTGGCTTATGCTGACATAGGGCTGATGATATTGTAAGCGAAAAACAACATTGCAGCGCAAGATTCGT
This sequence comes from Lumbricus terrestris, assembly GCA_949752735.1. NCBI lineage: Eukaryota > Metazoa > Annelida > Clitellata > Crassiclitellata > Lumbricidae > Lumbricus > Lumbricus terrestris. The sequence continues at coordinate 23,130,614 of OX457052.1, read as the reverse complement.
TTGAATGCCAGTAATTTTTCCACGGAACGGTCTATGCACAATTTCGAATATAAACGATCTCATTACGGTTAGTGGTTAGTGCATGCTGAAAGGTGTAAGCCTACATTATAAGATAGATAGCATCAGGATGACTACTTTTATCACACACACTAGCTTCACTCTAGCTTTCCTTGAATGTGCACGCATCAAGTACACAGCTCGTGCAAATCATCTGTTACTCTACCGACATGCATAATCCATGGGCACGTCGGGTAACAGGGGGCACCTCCTGGAAAATGGAATTTTAAAACTTTTTTAACTACTAGGCTACTTATTGGATTTTTTGCTTCGTGCTCAAGCACTAACGACAGTAAAAATATCTCGTAAACTTTGCATTTAGAAACCCTCTATAAAAATGCCCATGTTCTTCATTTCCTGATTTACATTTTTTTCCTCAAACGTTTGTCAACAAATTCGACCGTGGCCATCGTGTCTTGTTCAGCCTCTTTGACTAACCCTGAGTGGCGGCAATGTTTATGTTGTTGCCGACTTCAAATCTTCTTTCACCGATATAATATATAGGGTGGATGCGCATTGTGCAAGTCCTCCTCCTCGCCGTCCGTTTTCTCATCGACAATGTACAGTGGATGTACTCGTTAAGCTCGAGTTGGTTAGGAGGCGCAAGTGGGATAGAAATACCTAAAAGAATCTCTTCTCTGGTAGGACTTGAATGTCCGACCTTTTTGCTTTCAGCCCAGCATGCTAACCTCCTCATGCCTATCGTTCACCCCTCTTAAGCCGTGGAATATGCAGATCCGATGCTGTGTATAATATAGCATGTATATATTATAACACAGAATAAATTATGAAGATCGACTGATCCATGTGCAAGTAATTAGGACGGTTTAAAGGAGGCATATACATGACTGCATTGCATAATAACGTAGGTTTGTCTGCAGCGTGGTGTATGGGCCAAGGGCGTTGGCTTCAACAAAGCTTAGGATATCAAAGAGCACGGCAAATAAAATGCGAGCGCCTACACAGACTGCATGGGCAAAGTCGTCAACAGCTTTCTTGTGCACCAGACCTAACTGCTAGCAGTGCAGCAGTCGCCCGTTCTTCACCAGTGAGCTCAGCCTACTCAGTGCACAGTAGTGAAAAAAATACGGACTGTCTATAGAAGATTCAGACCTTGTCGCCTCACCTATGCAGCGCAGGTTTGCGCCTGAAATTTAGAGTTTGTCAATGCGGCTATCCTGTCGAGATGAATTAGTGATCACCATGCTAAAACCTTGAACCGTAGAAAGAGTGAAGGTAATTGGGAGAAGGGAGATGAAAATCCTACGATGAATACTAGGAATCTCCTTGAAAGAAGGAAACGAAACGAAGATATCAGAAAGAAACTCGGGGTGGCATGTAAAACTGACAAGGTACGAGAAACCAGACTGAGGTAGTGTGGGCATGTAACGAGAAAAGAGGATGATAGTTGCGTCAAAAGAATCAAGGAAGCCGATGTGTACATTAATTATTATGGACGACGCAGCCGGGGACGACAGAGGAAAGATAGGAGGACGCGATAAAAAAAAATAACCTACAGCTGCTCAAACTAAAATAGAAAGACGCTGGATAGAGTGACAAGTGGAAGAGTAGGATTCGAGTGGTTTACTTTTCGCCAAAGATGGATCAATCCGAATCTGAATGTAAAGAAGAAGAATGTGTGAATTAGGGTGAATTCTTGCGTAATAAATCTTTGCCACAGGGCTGCTGTTAAGGAATTTTTAGAACTGTAGGCCTACAGTCCCATCTTTCCATTGACATTCTCCATGGTATCATAGGCGGAGACCTGCGCCGAGAATTGGGGGGGACGGAAAGACGCGAGATTTTCCGAAAATTTCTGACGACCGGCGAAATCTCGGAAAATTTTCTATTTTCGCCGCCAAAAAATTTTTTTTTTTTTTTTTTTTTTTTTAGTCATCCGGCCAAATCTCGACCAAATCCCGACGAAATTTTCTATTTTCACCGCCAAAAAAATTGATGACTTTTTTTTTTTTTTTTTTTTTTTTTTTAGTCATCCGGCCAAATCTCGACCAAATCCCGACGAAATTTTCTATTTTCACCGCCCAAACAAGTCTTGACGCTCAAACATTGGGGGGGACATATGCATGGGCCGTCCCCCCCCAACACTTTTATTGGGGGGGGACCGTCCCCCTCTGTCCCCCCCTAGGTCTCCGCCACTGCATGGTATATTGCTTCCAATCGAAGGACAATGACCTTTTTGCTAGTTTTAACTGTAACAGAAGTGCTTCTACAACTGCACAAATCCATTTAGAACTGCACATTTTGTGTGCAACTGCACGTTAAAAAAGCCCTACTTTGCCATTGATGGGTGGGACGTTAATTCGTGTTTCCCAAGACTGTATTCAACGCTAACCATATAATAGTAGCCTACTTCATTGATGAGCAGGTTTGGATTAGAAACTGCGATTCTGATTCAACCTTCAACCTTCACTTTGTCACTGAACGACAAGACTGCCAATTTCCAACGAACCTTTCACATCTGCTGAAACGATGCATAGATCTATATGCAATATGTATTTGGGATTCGTTACTTCAACCAAAGCTCATAAGTAAGTAAGCAAGTTAGTAAGTAAGTTAGTAAGTTAGTAAGTAAGCGTGGTCTCTGACACATTTGAAGGCGTATAATGGGACAGCAGCGATACAATGAAAATGATCAAACATTGAAGTTTTAATATTACTAATAATATGATAGTAAATGCAAGTGACAGACATCTCGAAATTGTTTCCAATGTGAAGTTCACCATCAATGGAACTCGGCAGAGACACTGGTAGGATATAGGCCTATATTCGTCCAGTGTGCTTATAGACACAGCTTAAGCATTAGCAGAGCACAGTATACATAAACTAGGCCTACATGTAAGCACGTATCACATGTAAGTAAAGTGCCGTTTTGTTTCATGAGTTTAGCTGCGGTAGACTATTCTGTTAGGAAACATTGTTTTAGCATAAATAGCAACTTTTATTGTTACTTAATTACGAGTGTATAGGCTACTAGAAACATCCTCGAAGCGTTTGCGGACATGCATGGCTTCAAAAAACAGCGCATCGCTTTTCGTAAAGGCATTGAGACTTTAATATTATGCTACAACTATTTTGTAACATTTAATGTTTTGCATATCGCATGCTTGTACGACCGTTATCGCATTGTTTGAGGACACAATTGATAAGAACACACACAATGCATTTCAAGCAATTGTTTGGAGCTAGTTTCATCTATGCAGAGATTCATCTAGAATCGGTAATTTGAATTTGTCTTCGGTGTGCTATCATCTTATTATAGAGAACCGTATTTGTTGTGTCGCAGGTTACAGGGTAATAAGAGGACGTGCTGTTTTATTGTGAAATGAAGAAATCAATGTCTTACTGCTGCTTTCACTGCTATTTTTCATTCTCTGTGCTGTCATGTATTCATTTAGAACAAATACTAAACTAAGTCTGTGAAGGCCTAGCCTATACTCTGTATATTCTGCGACCATTGCTCAGTTTTGAGCCACTGAGCTGAGGGATTGGCTTCCCCATTATCATTTTTTTTTAAATCCGCGCTGCAATTGTACCATTTTATAATGCCATTTTAGCAACAATTTTCATCATTTCAATGCTGATAGTCGTGGTTTACGACTTTAAAAGTGTCCCCTCCTGTTGTTTAAATTTGTTAAATTTCCTAACAGTCATAGACTCATTGTAGCATTTTAGACTGTCATCTCATCAATATTTCTTATAATTGCATTGCTGAAATACACGGTTTAAGAGTTCGATAAATGTTCCCTACCCACTGTTCTTTTTTAAAATTTTCAAATTGCAAAATTTAGTAGCATTTTTAGCTGTCATTTTAACAAAATGGTAGGCTACATCGTTAGGCTACGTAGGCCTACAGCGTCCCAATATCACCAAAATATTTCAAACAGAGCAAACGTTATATCTTTTTTAGTGAGACCACTCACTGTTTTGTGACGATTCAGAAATACATTGCACCAAAAATAATAAAACGTGATTTTATTAAGACAAACTATTATTTCAAAGAATTGTTATCAAATGAACTTGATATTGCCGGATAATCCTTATTTTGTTATTTAAAAAAGAAACAGGGTACCAGCGTAGCAGACTGTCGATGTGAATTCACTAAGCAGAATGATGATCAAGTTGGCAAATGAAGAATCTGTCAGTTTAGATCTAATTTTTTTTTAAAAACCCAGAAAATTGGAATATCTCCAAAATTGAAATGCCCAAGGTGCCAATGACAGACAAAATGTGTATCCAGACACTTTGAGAGCAAGGTCCTATAATCACCGCTTACTCTAATAAACAGTGAAAGCGCAGAAATTAAGAGTTATTGAGCGTTCTGAAATAAGTCGTTGATGAAAGGAGACCGGTTCAATGTCAATATTATTGTCCTGGTTTCATTGAGAAGAGGCAATGGACTCAGAATCTCCAGAACCCGATGGATTATTTATTTAATTTTTTAAATTTATTTATTTATTGCCAAAGAAACAAAAAGAACATGTGTAGCCTACAAGACTAGTAGATACAGAAACGGTCTCTGAGCAACAGGAAGCCCGGAAAAAGCTAAAAGCTTATATCAACCTGGCCCCTAAATTACATTTACATTTCAGTCAACGATACATGTCACACAGTTGTAAACAAAAAAGTTCTGTTGAGATCATATGAATGTTAGCACTGACCAATATTATACAGCAAAATAGCAATACAATGAGGACAACATTATCAAGTGTAGAGAGCTATGCTGGAGAAATACAACATTCTGCGGCCTAAACCAAGAGCAATAAGAGAATTGACGGTCACATTGGAGTCGATGGGAAGATTCAACTTTGGAACACATCAACAAAGCCATCAAGAACTTTACAAAACTCAGAGCAAGCGTGGACGCTGGTGGTGGGCAACATTGAGCACAAGTTGCGAAGCACTATAAATTTCATTTGATAACAATATATTTGAGATATGACTTCATAAAATATGCGTTTTGTTACTTTTTGTTGCGTTATGTTTTTGAATCGTCAAAAACAGTGAGCGGCCTCTCTAAAAGTGATGTAACTTTTGTTATGTTTGAATATTTTGGTAAAATTTGGCCATTGTACGTACAATGTCATGTACGTATTAATTGCCTTTAAGCCTGTAAAATTTCATTTAAAAATTCATATTTGCGACTAAGATATTGGCAAACAACCTTAGGAGGTACTTTTTGGCTCACCTTGTACATGCTGCAATGTAAAACCAGCCATAAATAGTTCAGGCTGAAGCTGGATTGTTGATTTCTAGCCCATGCGTGCAGAGGTTAAAACCATAGCCTAGCCATAACCATATCCACAGTTTTTTTTGCTCAAACTTAGATATAACCACAAAATGAAAAATGCTTTTCCGCAAAAAGTCAATTTTGTTTTGTCTTTTCACAGTCTTCACTTTTCACGTAAAAGAAAACAAAACAAACGCGTTGTGTATATATACTCAGAAGCACTTCCGACCCGGTTAAGTGGGCAGTTTTAAGATTGTGACAGAACGCGTCAGACTTGACTGCAATCGTAATCGTAATCGTAAACTCGAAATTTCTAAAGCGCCACTCGAAAGCCAAGCGCGGGGCACCAGCTTATTCACGAGCGCTGCGTTGAGTTAGAAGGGTTGTCCGTGAGCGTAGTCCGTGGTGGTCCGGGTCGAGTTACCATAAGATCAGGATCAAATGCGTTGAGTTAGAAGGGTTGTCCGTGAGAGTAGTCCGTGGTGGTCAGGGTCGAATTTCCATAGGATCAGAGGGGCGGAACAGCTATTAAGGCGGGTGTCGTTTGGGCCGGGAATTGGAAGGTGGAGGATCGGATGAGACAGGATAAGAGTTCGTGAAAAGGAGTGTCTTAAGTTTCGAATGAAAAGCCCGAGGTGTGATGGATAGAGGAGCCTGAGGAAGGTTGTGGTGTGTGATTAGTAATGATGGCGGATGGACTGAAAAGGATCGGAATTCAGGAGGCAGTTCATTCCAAAGGCGTGGTGCTGAGATGGATATGGCTCGGTTGGAGAACTTGAGATGACTTGTGACCGGCGGTCGAGAAAGTGTAAGGCAGGCGGATGATCGGGTAGAACGGGTAGGTTGGATGGTGAAGAGTTCGCGAAGATAACTTGGCTGAGAGCATTGCAAGGAGTTGTAGGTTAAGGAGAGAACTTTGTAATGGATTCGCTCTGGGATTTTCAACCAGTGAAGTGATTTGAGGATGGGGGTGATGTGATGATGTCTGGGTGTTCTGGTGACGGCTCTAGCTAGAGAATTTTGAATGAGTTGGAGGCGCTTAAGTTGTGAGGTGTCAAGGCTTAAGAACAGAGAGTTGCAATAGTCAAGTTTTGAGTGGACGATGGACGTCGCGATGGTAGAGGCAGTTTTGAAATCGAGCATAGGTCGGATGCGACGGAGGTCCCGGATGTGCATGAAGCAGGAACGCGATAGGTTGGAGATGTGGTTAGAGAAGGAGAGATGCGAATCAAACATTACACCAAGATTGCGGACAGGAGCATCAGAAGTAAAGGTAAGAGACGAAGAGTTAGTCGATAGGTGTATTGAAGAGTCTGGGATTTTCTTGATTTGGTCAGGAAGTCCAAGAATGATGAACTCTGTTTTGGAGGGATTGAGGCAGAGGAGGTTGGAAGACATCCATTTAGAGATTAGATTGACCACATTGAGAAGTTGAGCAATGGAGGTGGAAAAAGAGCCTGGGGAGAAGGAAATGAAGAGTTGAGTGTCGTCTGCGTAGAGATGGTGGTCAACAGACGAGGATTTTATGAGATGGCTTAAAGGAGTGGTGTAGAGAATGAAGAGCAACGGACCCAGGACGGAGCCTTGTGGAACGCCACAAGATAGTGGAAGGGGTTGTGAACAGTGACTGGAGGTTTTAACAGAGAAGGTTCTGGAAGAGAGATATGACTGGAACCAAAGTAGACTGCACAAGCAGGTAGGCCTAGGCTATAGAGTTGTGAAAATTCCTGTTCAAAAGTATTCGTTAAAACAAATAGCTCATGAATGACATGCTTTGTAAGAAGTAGACCTATAGTAGCATAGAGGTATAAAAGTAAGATTTTGTCGTTTATAACCATAACTAAAGATTTTATTGCTCAAACTTAGATAAAACCACAAAATGAAAAATACTTTTCCGCAAAAGTCGATTTCGCTATGTCTTTTCACAGTTTTTGCTTTGCACGAAAGAGAAAACAGAACCAAAGGTTTTCAGAACGCCTTGCGTATATATACTCAGAAGCACTCCCGACCCGGTTAAGTGGGCAGTTTTAAGATTGCGATAGAACACGTCAGACTTGACTGCACAGGCAGGTGGGCTATAGAGTTGTGAATATTCCTGTTCAAAAGTATTCGTTAAAACAAATAGCTCATGAATGACGAAGTATAGTAGCATAGTGGTATAAAAGTAAGATTTTGTCGTTTACAACAGCTCACTATAGTTGCTCTAAAGTTCCAATGATGCTTCGCAGGCAATGTTAAAGCAAGGCAATTGCCTGAGAGCAATTTTAAGCAAAGATAACTGACATGGAATAATTCAAGCGACAATGTTTGAGTGCCATGGGCAGTGGATTGTTGGTCATTTTAGTATCGTGATTAAAAACTGTCCTCAGAGTGCAGCACCAAACCACTGAATGGAAAGAGAATTCGGCGCCGCCGTAGCTCTCTTTTGAATTGACGCAAAGGAATTTTGTGCGATATTAACATACGATACCGATATTGGAAGTGTGTTTTGAGACACACACATAGTTATTTCAAGATTGAATGGAATGTTTGGATAAGTTGAGTTTCGAACATAAGTGCATTTTCAAATCAGCTGTCAACATTCTTTTGAATATACCAGAGTTCATATGGAATAAAGTAGCATACTTTTCCATAATTCAGATATTATATAGTCTCATGATATTTAATAGGTTTAAAATGTATGTTTATAAGACGTCAATTTGTTTTATAGGCCTAGGCCTACTATTAATCTTCATTTTAAGAATATGGGGACAATAGCCCTTAAGAGCAAAACTGAAGAAACAAAGCCGTACGATGCAGTCATAAATGCCTTTGTGGAGTGGCAAGTGTCAAACTTGGAGAGTGTCCACGAGATGTTTGAATTTGCGAAAAGCTCCGAGCGTGTATTAAAGAAAGCAACGACATTTTTGGTCAACATTAACTATCCACGGAACCAACTTGACCGCGAAATGGAAATACTATCTGCATTCGAAAAGTTAACGTAAGCCAATCATCATGTAACCGTTGTACTGCTTTTAATAAAAGTTAAATGCCCCGTTGATTAATGGGACGATGAGCTTGCAATGAGCCTTGTTGGTTGTGCAGTTATGTAACTTAGGCCTAAATAATGTATGCCTAACTTAATTTATTTAATTAAATAATTAATTACCATCACTCAAAAGAGAACCATGGCAGATCGTTGGGTAAGCTTATAGAATACCTACATATTATAGGAATAATAGCTGGGGTACGTATTAATTGCCTTTAAGCCTGTAAAATTTCATTTAAAAATTCATATTTGCGACTAAGATATTGGCAAACAACCTTAGGAGGTACTTTTTGGCTCACCTTGTACATGCTGCAATGTAAAACCAGCCATAAATAGTTCAGGCTGAAGCTGGATTGTTGATTTCTAGCCCATGCGTGCAGAGGTTAAAACCATAGCCTAGCCATAACCATATCCACAGTTTTTTTTTGCTCAAACTTAGATATAACCACAAAATGAAAAATGCTTTTCCGCAAAAAGTCAATTTTGTTTTGTCTTTTCACAGTCTTCACTTTTCACGAAATTTAGGATTCGACCCGCTCCGGCCACAACCCCACCGCACCACACCCACCACACTCCGACCTCCACCGGTACGCCACCTGAGAAATTTGGGTTTTCGGGAAAATTTCCTCGTCCAAACAATGTTTTGAGCAAGATGATTCGAAATTAGTAAGTTACTCTGTTTTTAAATGTTCTAGATGTTCTAAGTGCTTCAAAAACCAAAGCAAACAAAATTATGCGGTAGGAATAAACATAGGGCTGCTTGTTAATGTCATTATTCAAAACGAAGAATGGATTGCATTTTTCATCTTTTGCATGATTTCGCGAAAAAAATTGATGCGTCAGTGAAAATATAATCTTTCTCTCATCTACTTCGATTTTTTCTGGTAACACCGTTTTTGCATCAATGCTATGAAACCTATGATGGTACCTATTCGTTTGGACTTTTCGAACAGTGCGCTTAACGTTTAAACTTTTGCGGATTTTGTGATTCGATTTGAATTGTGGCATCTGCAAAGGTAAAAAGAACTCCAGGTATACCTAAGACTTCCTAAGTGAATGCTGTGCCGTTTGTTCGTTCCTGCCTGATAGTCCGCTAGGATGGAACAGAACCGTCTGCCCTCTAGTTTTAGGATACAGTGATACACGTTACTATTACGATGCAAAGAGGTGGCGATCTCCAATTTTATGTAGGTGATTAGTCACGTCTGCCGGTCAGTTACTACCTAATTCCTATTTTTCTTCCCAGTATCAAACTCCTACGCTGTACGTGACCTATGCGAAATTGATGATTAATGAAGCTTTCGAATACTAATAGGCCTGTCTATATGCAAAATGGAGCATGATAGGCAATTAGCCAATAGATCCTATTTAGTCAGCAATTTGAGAAACATCTCACAAATGAGATCAGATGTGGAAAAAAGAAAAAAATTCCTATAAAACAAATGCAACTTATTGTGATTTGGCTTGCTTAGATCGAAAGACTTGTGCATGGCAATTAGGTTTAAAGGAGATGCGAAGAGTTTCGCGTGGAAGTCGGTCGGATTTTTGGGCCATAAAATAATCAGGAAAGTTGGTGAATTATTGGGATCAATTTTACTACTCGGTGTGCTTTGACAAAGGAAAATTTAAAAAAATGCAAGTGCCCGCATCTGTGGACAAGATGGCATGACTTTGTATTCATTCACGATAGCTCCCACTTTGCGACAGACAACATATGTACGCAAACACAGTATGTATGTATGTATGTATGTATGTATGTATGTATGTATGTATGTATGTATGTATGTATGTATGTATGTATGTATGTATGTATGTATGTATGTATGTATGTATGTATGTATGTATGTATGTATGTATGTATGTATGCTATAGGCATGGCCTATTACCCCAAACCTTTGCCAACTATTTTAACACCGGTTCGACTATTCATTCTTACAGTACTAGAACAGCCTCCAACTATAGACCGATATTTGCTCACACCAACACTCGCAAGTTCTCAATTAAGACAGCTGGTCCAGCTGTTTGGAACAATCTTCCTATCGATATTCGTGATGCGCCTAATCTCCTCCTCTTTAAAAAACGTTTGCGTGCTCACTTACTCACTTTAAATGTTTAACTATTCCTTATATTCTGTTTGTTTATCTATAATATTCTTATACTAGACAATATTAATTTGTATTATTCCTTTTTGAACTCTGATGACTCCCACTGCTTATACATGTTACCAATTTCCACTTATAAATATACTGATGCATAGGTGGCCCTGCTAGCGGGACCTCGGTCCTTTTAGGTCCTTCCTTTGTAGCCCAATTTAGTACTGATCTGAACTTGTATTATGTTATGTTTTTCTTACTTGGGAGCAATAAAAAACTTATGTTATGTTATGTTATGTTATGTTATGTATGTATGTATGCATGTATGTATGTATGTATGTATGTATGTATGTATGTATGTATGTATGTATGTATGTATGTATGTATGTATGTATGTATGTATGTATGTATGTATGTATGTATGTATGTATCTATGTATGTATGTATGTATGTTTGTGTGCGTATGTATGTATGTATGTAATATGTATGTATGTATGTATGTATGTATGTATGTATGTATGTATGTATGTATGTATGTATGTATGTATGTATGTATGTATGTATGTATGTATGTATGTATCTATGTATGTATGTATGTTTGTGTGCGTATGTATGTATGTATGTATGTATGTATGTATGTATGTATGTATGTATGTATGTATGTATGTATGTATGTATGTATGTATGTATGTATGTATGTATGTATGTATGTATCTATGGATGGATGTATCCATGTCTGCATGTACGCAGCAATACAATTTCAGCAGGTCGCATCAAGAAACTAGACCTCAAGAATTTGTGACGGGTTGAAGTGCAGGTCAACAGTAAAATAGGCAGGCAGCGCCGCCACTGCGCAAACAGTCCTTTAAATTCTATTAGTAGGTTACGTAAGCGGGAGGCCTGGATTTGAAAACGTTGTCAAGTGGCTTGTAAATCAAGCCTTTGTAGAATTTTGTAATTAAACGTCTATTCTGAGAATAATTGTTTTTCGTAAATATTAATATAAGACCAGTTAATTGCCAAAAATAATTGCTGAGCCCGCATATCTATATAACACAGGCAGATTTTGTAAAAAAATAAGCTTGCGACCCTGGAGCACTAATTCCACGACGCCGCGCCGCCGACGCCGACATTTTGTGGGCGCCGCCGATTTTTGTCTGTCGGCGCGCCGCCGCCGCCGACCAAAAATGACCGGCGCGCCGCCGCCGACACTGTCAAGTCGGCGCAGGGCTCTGCATGTTGTCAACAACAGACGCCGTATTCATTCGGTAATTTCACTAAAACGTGTCAACGAATAGTCTAACATACATTCGATAGATGGCAGAAGATGTCCTTTATTACTAATAAGCGGTAGGAAATATTACCGTGACGCTGAACTGCCTATAAGCGGCCGATACATGAAGGACGTGTATACACGTCCCTCGCGGCCAACGTGTTAACAAGTGTCGGCCTTCGCACATACGACGAAACAACCATCGATTGCTCAGGGAATGTTCGGAGTGTACAATATTATAGCTTGTAAATTGCTGTTTAACGACGACGCGGTGTCATAACGGGATGATTATTGTCGCCCTCATCCTTTATCCAGGCGTGGGACTGGCACTGTTCAGAGAGCGAACAGTGCGAGAGTTTGAATCTTTAGAACAAGTTGCGTCTATGCATGATAGGTTCAAGCGTTTGAAAACCATTCTCTTTGATTGTGGTTTGGTGTCAGGTCGAAAGCGCCTCTGAGGAGTTCTCCTGAAGTGGCGCCATATAAATGTACGATTACAATACAATATTACAAAGAGACAAGACGCCAGGCGGCAGAACTCGCAACACAAGATTACGCCACCATCATTGGTGAAAGATTACGCATGTCCGGCTAATTGAGCGACCAGCAAGGTGCACGTGTTGGTTTGTAGACTGACGCGTCACCAGCGTCAGAGTTCAACAGAAAGCAGTGGCGGCGCCAGGATTTCAGTTTTAGTGAGGCTGAAGCCTCGCGGAGGAAATTTCCCATTTTCATCCGCCGAAATTTCTGACGACTTTTTTAGTCATCCGGTCGAAATTCGTGGAATTTCAATGTAAAAAATCGGATGGCCTTTTTTTAGGGGGCTTAGCCTTTGATAGGGGGCTTAGCCCCCCCCCTAGTCCCACTAGCGCCGCCACTGACACTTTTAATTGCTTTCTGAAGGCATGAAAACGGATGAATTAATAAATATTACTTGTACGTTTACCTAGTCGTTGCTGTACACGTTTGGGCAAACTTAGGCCTATAGTTTCTGGGACCGAATAACCCTATGCCTAACCATAACCGACCCTCACGACGCCTAACTGATCCTAACCGACCCTTACGACGCCTAACCGGACCCTAACCGACCCTCACTACCTCTGAACCTGAACCTAACCGACACGTCGGTCCCGGATACTATCATCATACCCAGGTTTGCACATCGGGTATACACATGGTAGCTTCTCCACACACATTAGGTCGAACACAAGTCTTCCTGCCTCTTTCTATGACATCTCCAGACATCCCAGCACTATCTCTGACGGTCTCCGGCATAGATGTAAAAAACGATGGAAACAAAATAAAAAACGGAAAAAACGTCGTTTTTTCTAAAAAATAAAAAACTACAAAAAACCGGAAAAACGGAAACGGTAAATTATTTGACTTTGCTACATCTAAAACCGAATTGTAACCTTGAAAACATTGATTAGGAACCTACTACACGCAGGCTATCTCTTAAATGATGATGTTAAACGATGAAATAATTACTTTAGTTAGCTGAATCCTTGAGAGTTGGAGGAAAACATAAGGAATACCAGGAAAAATTAAAATTAAGAAAAATAATAACAGAAAGTAAATGAATAAATAAAGTTAAAGAAAAAATAAAAAGCGATAAAAAAACGATGGGAAAAATAAAAAACGAAAAAACGACGTTTTTTGGGAAAGAATAAAAAACGAAAAAAAGTTTTTTACAACTATGGTCTCCGGCCATTTAATTATTCTTCCAGGTGACCTTCTCCTCCTTTCCACCACGCATACATTCCATGCGCACGACGAAATACCGTGGCGTAAAAAGATTCCAGAATTTGTCTTTCCGACGCGGAACCGACATCCGGAAGAAGGACCTCAGCCGACAACGGAACAAAGACGCTAGAAAACCATGGCAACGGTTGTCATGGCGATAAAATACGGAATATATAAGACAACACCTAGCGGCAAGACATGAACCGGAAGTAAGTCCAGGTTGATTGCTCTTAGTGAGTCTTTATGATTTCGACGGACGACGTGAGGAGACTATAGGACCCGGGCCGAATGTTGTTGCTACCCGACCAGTACCCGTAGCGCAGTGGAACTTCATGGGCAGCTCCCTGGAGTATGTGTTGCTGTTGCTGTGAATAGGCCTTATTTTCTATTCCTCTGCAACAGCGACAGGGCTCATTTCCATCAATAACTCTGTTTGCCCCCTCTTGTATTGTTTCCATCCCCTTACGTTTGTAATTCCTCATCCTTCGAGGAAGGACTCTACCCTGCAATAACTAAAATGCGTGCAATTTTTATTCATAAATCTACAATTATAGGCCTGCCAATAAGGTCGAGCTACTAAAATTATGAGTTGAAATCGGGCTTAAAGGTCCATTGGGGTTTCTAGTAACAGACATTGTGGCAGGTTGTAAGTTGTAACATGTTACAACCAACCGCACCTGATGTGTTGCTGCCTGAATGACAACTCTTCTATATATTGCAGTCAGTGAAAATATCAAACGTGAATACCGAGGGCCATGAGAAAAATAAGGAAAAGTATGAACCTCACTTTTGTACCAAAACTGTTCTTTGATTTATAAAAAATTCATTCTGAAGAATTCAGCGCAGAACTTTTGTTCAGTTAGCTAGCTTCTCGACTGTGTCTACGATTTGGTTGGTATACACTGGTCCCCCAACCCCGCTGTTCAGTTTTGAAGCAGCGATGGATGTTACATTCAACCCGTGTTACTTTCGATCCTGGTGACCTGGTCTCCCCTAGCTGTCATCTGCGTATTTTAGAAAACTATTACTACGTATGGTGAACTGGTTTCGGACACGAAATAACTACCACAAAATCATCCGGTCGAAGTCCCGAGCTCTGAATAATACTCGAGTTAATCTTAAATAAGGTTTAAACTTGGTCAAGAAATTTAGTGCAGCGTTGTCGATTATGCAACAAAGATAAGATCCAATTATACATGTATAGTGAATCTTGAGGGTTTGAAAGAAGGAAGAATGCGAGCATCGTGGAAATAAACTACAGCTATAGGCTAATATTTTGGGCGTACAAATCCTGCCTAAAATATAAATCAAATGAATGACTGAAGATACGGTGCAAGAAAGTCACCATCGTAAAGTTTTCATATGTTGTCATGGTAACCAAGATTGCAATAATGACGTCGGATATTGTTAAAGTAGACGACGTCATCTATGTTTCAAATGTAACCAATCAGCAAACCACGCCATAAAGGCATCCTCCGATTATGTTTAAAAAGGCAGCATTCCATCATGAAGTACCTGCTCTTAGTATGCAGTTTTAACTACGCAAGTTAACTGTGAAATTCGCTTTAAAATAGACTGTCTCTTGTTAGTTGCGAAAGAGCTCTTGCACGCTGGTGCAAAGTTAATTCGCAGCGCAACACTCAACACAATAGAATTAAGCCGTTTCTTTCTGTTTGTCTAGTTCAACATGCTCACTTACCAAACGTTGGACCTGGCAGATTTCCAATCGAATAAAGAGTAGTGCTACTGTCATTTATCTACAACGGTCAAGGGCGTTATACATGAAGATTTACAAAGTGGAAGTTGGTAAATATGAGTGTGTAATGTCACCTCAATGTTTATACTCAATGAATTGCTGGGGTGAAACTCTTTACCACCGCAACCGTCTAGATGATGGTCGCGGTAAAGTCTGTATTGTATGAGATGGATTTTCTCACTTGAACTTGCTTCACACGAGAGCGTAGGCTACAATGACTACTAGATTTATTCGATGTTTGGAGCTGGTCTGTTAAAAATGCTTAACAAAGCATTTTCACCGCTGGGATGCCCATCATTATTCACTTAATTATAGGACCTGTGTTGAGCCTACAGAAAACTGGCGGGGATCATTACTCGTCGAGAGACCGAGAACGTGCCGTTTAAATATCATTCCATCCTTTCTGACTGTCTGTCACCTGATAAATTAAAATCAATCAATCACATAAATTTACATAGCGCCCCTTCAAGATCTCTACTCAAAGGCGCTCCCAACCCAGGCCTGGTCAAAAAGAAAGGTCTTGAGAAGACGGTAGAAAAGCCAGCAGAGTCACGGGGAAGCGAACGGAGAGCCGCAGGGAGGCCATTCCAGATAGCTAAACCCACCACGGAAAATGCTCTTCGCTGCATTGTAGCGGTACGATAAAAGGGGGCAAGATAGTCATCGCGGGCAGCTGACCGCAGCGAACGAAACCGAGACTGGAGTAAAAAGCTCACAAAGGTAGGATGGAGCTTGAGACAGAATGCAGTGTTGTCATAAGCCTGTGAGGGAAATGGCCAACAGGGAAAATGAGGGGTTTTGCCTCCCCCACTCTGGCCCCATGGTGGCAGAGATTCGCCGATCCCCCATTTACCAGTGTCGGGTCGAAACTGACTCCCCTGCGAAGAATTGTGGTCGATTGCTTCAAAACTGTGGCCGTGCATAGCTAACAAAGCTACAAACAAACAAACAAACAATCAATCAAACAAACGCACAGACTTACCAAAATATATTAGATTATATATGTAATTATGTATACACATCTATATAATGCCGAAAATAGTCTATACATAGGCCATTTTCATGCAGACAAATACAAGTAGGATATACATAGCCTACGCCCGCATGCATGCTACACAATTAAACACAAGCCTGCTTCAGTTATCAGCGTTATGTCAACTTCCCCGTTATTCTTTAATTCGTATAGGTCTAATAGCCACATAGTCCTCGCTCACTTGTTAAAACAGACTTAACAAGTGCCAATCCCATGCCCGTATAATGCGCAATGCATAATAATGCACTTGATTTATAATGGCGTGACTTCCGCTAGTCTTAGACAACCCTCTACCGAACAATAAAGTGCTTAATTTGTTAAACTGTTTAGCGACATCGCCATATTATCAGAGATGATCACCGTTGACCTCCCCCTTTACCCAGGCTTGGGACAGGCACCGGCAGAGTGCAACCAGTGGCAAAATAAGTGCCTTAGATAAGGAAATAAACAGAACCCATCATAGGCACAACCACCCTATGGGATTCCGGGGGGCGCGTCCCCCTCAACATTCGAGCGGGCGTGGACGGTAAACCAATTTTGCCACCGATTGATAATACACTATTCAACAGAGATTGAAGTATTGTGTCAATATTGATTATTCGAAATACTTCGCAGCCGAGTCGATCCCAAAAACTTTCTAAATCAGATTAAATCATCTGATATATATATAAATTCGTTTTAATGATAAAAATTGAAATCATCTGTATGTATGAATGTATGTATGTATGACATTGTATGTACTATGTATAATTATATGCAATTCGGTCTGGTCCAGCACGTGGCAGAACAAACCCACCAGCACGGAGGCTGGCTTGATGTCATCGTGACCCGTGACGACACTTCTCCGATCAACCTGGAGGTCTGTCCACCAACCATCTCAGACCACGGCCTCATCGTGGTGGCAGTTCCCTTTCTATGGGCGCAATCTGTAAGAGCGATTCGTCTTGCCAGGGCGTGGTGGCATGCCAGTTACTTTACAAAATAATTCTGGAACAAAGGCATCTCAATTATCTTTGCGGAAGGGAATTCGCCCAAAGGTATTCGCCCAAGCAAACATTTCAGCATCTCCGAATTTTTTTATTCTTCTGAGTCATTTCACATTCTACCGATTTATTAAATACATGTATGTTCCGTTTTTAGTCAAATAACCCAACTGTTTGATATACATTAAGTGTCGATGGTTATAAGCATACTACAAGAGAGGAAACGATGTTTACCGATACATTTTGTTCAGTACTCAATCCATGGCAACCTGAAGAAATAGAAAATGTTTCATAGAGCCAAGCGGGAGAAATGTGTCCACCACCAGTGCCCACGCTTGCTCTGAGTATCTGTGTAAAGTTCTTGATGACTTAGTTAAAGTGTTCCAAAGTGCCATATCGACTCCAATGTGAACATCAATTCTCTTATTGCTCTTGGTTTAGGCCGCAGAATGTTGTATTTCTCCAGCATAGCTCTCTGCACTTGATGATCCATCGGGTTCTGGAGATTTGGAGTCCACTGCCTCTTCTCAATGAAACCAGGACAATAATATTGACATTGAACCGGTCTCCTTTCATCAACAACTTATTTCAGAACGCTCAATATAACTCTTATTTCTGCGCTTTCACTGTTTATCAGAGTAAGCGGTGATTATAGAACCTTGCTCTCAAAGTGTCTGGATACACATTTTGTCTGTCATTGACACCTTGGGCATTTCAATTTTGGAGAAATTCCAATTTTTTGGTTTTGATAAAAAATTTACATTGACAGATTTTTCATTTACCAACTAGATCATCATCCTGCTAAGTGAATTCACATCGGCGGTCTGCTACGCTGTAGCCCAGGCGCGGATTCAGAGGGGGGCGGAGCCGGCGTACGCCCCCCCTAAACCTGATCCGATATGTGAAGGAACATAAGCCAGTTGAACGGTTGCTGGAGTTTGTTTCGTGCGAGAAAATAGCTGGCAAGGATTTATGCGATAATCTTACAAAGTCTCTTCAAACTGTGAAACTTGACATTAAATTCTGTCGATCTATGACGATGGATGGAGATGGCAATATGGCTGGAAAGCAAGCTGGTTGTGTAGCGCGGTTCACTCAACTGTCACCGAAGGCGCTTTATCATTATTGCTCTAGTCATGATCTGAATCTTGCTCTTTGCAAATGTTGTAGTGTAAGAGAAATCCATGCAATGCTGGACAAAGTGTCATATTACTACAATTCTCGCACTGCCTTTTTCACTTAAGTCTAGTCTGGTGTGCCATGATGTGCCTCAAACAAATAAGCCTTACAACACGTTTTCTAAGCAGGACATTCCACTGCTATGTCATTTATTGGCTTTTGATAGGAGCGAGTGCTCACTATTTTATTGACTTTCGACGCTGTGGATTATTATAATAATAATTATACCCCTGAGCAAACTTAAAAATTATAGGATTTGAGATATGCAACTTAGCTGTTTTAAGAACTATATTTTGAACAAAGACCTCAAAGTGTAAGTTGACGACCTAATGGAGCCACGTCCAAAAATGATTGAATCCGGTGCTACTCACGGATTGAGTCTTATATTGTGTGCTGATGATATTAATCTTTTCAATATATTTCATACATCAGCTAAAGACTTAGGCTTCATGAGATTGCTTATCATGAACTATCATGGTTCGTTGTTTCCACGCTGAATTTACTCAAAACTAATTAATAGATCGTGCGGCTAAACGACACTCTTTTTCTGAATATTCAGAATGCATTGCTAACTTAATCAGTTTGCAAATTAACTCAGTTAAATTCTTTGGAGTATTTGTTGATGACCTGTCATGACCATCTCACCCGGAGTGGTCGCATATGTAATATTGGGTGTTGCTTCTTAGATTATATAAATTTAACACATCGAATGCATGCATGCAAT
Source organism: Lumbricus terrestris (assembly GCA_949752735.1). NCBI lineage: Eukaryota > Metazoa > Annelida > Clitellata > Crassiclitellata > Lumbricidae > Lumbricus > Lumbricus terrestris. The sequence goes on along the minus strand of OX457052.1, from coordinate 23,111,497 downwards.
CCAGTAATTCTATAATATCGTTGGAAAATTAGCACATTGACATATTTTAAATACTATATTTCAGGGATCCAACCTGGAAAGGAAAGATGTCCGGGGACATATCAGACACTGCTAAGCTTTTGGTCAAGTTGGTTAAAGAAAAGAAAACCGAAGACATGTTTCTTGCAATACTAACAGACTTCGACAAGTACAGCAAATTACAAGAAAAAGTTAAAAGACTGCGTATTAGTGCTCATGAACAGCAGAACTTATGTGACACAAGCGAATATCTGTCACGGCATCAACTGGTAGTCAAAGGTGATCAACAATTTCCGGCCACATACCCTCTGTGTAAAGCCACTCTTTGCTTAAGAATCATATTTCTCTTATATGCCAAGAACAAAACGTTGCAAGATGATGATAAGGAGAATGAAAATTTGGCGGAGACTGAGAATGCGAACCACGAGTTAACGTCGAATAGAATCAGGAAAATTTTGGAGGACTTTTTTGAAAACGACATGATAAAAGCAGAACAGTTGGCTACATCCTGGCCATCAGATATCCACGAGGCTGCTTTAGAGGAAGTGATGGAGATTGTGTCGCAACTAAAATCCAATCTCACGGGATGGGTACCTCAACGCCTCAAAACGGTTGAATGTCTTCGTGAAATGTCAGAAGACTTGCACACTCACAATAAGAACGTCGCTATAAGCCAAACGGTAGCATCAGGTACAAGCATTTTAGGGACGGTATTGGCAGTTATTGGCATAGGTTTGACACCTGTTACGTTTGGCGCGTCCCTTGGCCTGACTATTGCAGGAGCCGCTTTGGGCGGAGCGTCCGCAATAACGCATATTGGATCCACGGTTACAAAACACGTGATTGACAAAACTAAACTGAAGACGCTGCAAGAACTCATCGAAAAGGAAAAAGAAGAACTTGAAGGAACAGAAGATGAAATGAGAAATAGAGCCCTTAAAGAGCGACTGTTTAAGCTGCATGCCTGGGTTCAAGACGACAAATTACGTAAGCTTACATTTACAAACGAACCTAATGACACCGGCCGAAATGCGTTGCGTGTAACGGGGCCCGTAGAGTCTTCCTTAGCTGGAGCAAGTTGTTGTGCATTTAAAATTTCAGCGCCATTGATGGTTGGGGTGGAAACTGCTGGTGCAGCTGCCAAGGTGGCTTCCAGGGCGGCTCTTGGTGTAAGTGGAGCGCTGTTAGTGTTGACCCTTCCAATCGACATTGCCAACATAGTGCTACTCTCAAATGAGTTGAAAAGTGGAGCAAAATGTGCAACAGGAGAGGAGTTTGCTAGACTGGCCGACAAATTAGAAGCTGAGGGGAAGAGCATGCAAAACCTGATAGAATTTTACGACGTATATACATCAAGAACGTATAAGCTTATGCGTTTTTACTATAAATTGAAGCGCATTTGCCGTCCATATACCTACATAGTAATACTGATGATAATAACAATATTATTTGCATATATCTCTGGATATTAATAGAGCGTCTTTGTAAGAACCTCTCAAGGGCTGTACTCTAGGGCATATGCAGGTATACAGCGTATACTCACCTCCGGAAAAAATGATAGCGCGTACTCACTTCTGAAAACGAGGGTATACGCGGGTATACCGACTCGCCTCACAAAGACCAAGTGGGTGTACGCAGGGGGAAACGTGATTTGCGAAGAAGAAATCATGAAATTTTAGGGATTTACGCCTTCAAAAGAGATTTCCTGCGAAAAATCATCGGAAACCAACTCACCAACTAATAAAAGGTTGTCAGAAATTTTTATGACTAAAAAAGGTTGTCAGAAATTTTTATGACTAAAAAAGATTGTCAGAAATTTTTATGACTAAAAAAGGTTGTCAGAAATTTTTATGATTAAAAAAGCTGTCAGAAATTTTTATGACTAAAAAAGGTCGTCAGAAAGTTTTGGGCGAAAAATTTGATTTTTTCCGGCGGCAGCGTGTAGGCTACTCACCTAAAAAAATTCAGAATACACCCCTGTTCAGAGCGCAATGCACTTTGTTCCATGAAAGAATTCAGAGATTTAAACTCACATGCCTGTCTAAGAAATTTTACAAACGACGTCGTAGTTTTACACTATTACAGAGAGTGGACTATTTTAAATATATATATATAATATATATATATTCGTTTAATGGCAAAACCAAGTGACACACCGCACATGGGTACATAAAAAGATGTAGAAATTAATTAATATAAAAAGTATTGAAAATATCTTTTATATCAATTAATTTCTACATCTAAATAGAAGCTGTAAGAATTAATTGAGTGTAAAATCGTGCATGTGCATGCTAATTGCTAAGCATAAAATATCGCATCAACAGAGCTGCATTATAATAATTATTATGTTTGCCATTTTCACGTTGTTTCAATAAGTTTTGCTCCTGGTTAGCCTACTTCTTCAGCACAACTTGACACACACTTATTTATAGAATATCAATTGCGCATACATAGCCTACATATAAATCTACATACATGCATGCATACATAATTATATACATGCATGTATGCATGCATCGGCTTTAAGAGCATGTAGGCCTACCTATTGTCCGTAATATAATTAAAGCGTGTTTAAATACCATTGAAACTGCTGGTTAGTATAAATTATTGACATAAGACGTTCTATGGCATGCTTTTACTTTCATAATTAATCCGAAAGCCACATTATTCATTTACTCAAGCGTTTGCAACCTGAACTACTTGGTCGCAGTTTTGTGTCTGTCTGTCTGCATGTCTTTAGCCGTCTTCGATCCGAAGGCTGGCCGCACCATGAACCGTCTGTCCCGAAAATAATGTATCTTTCCTCTGTCATTAGTTCTGTGACAGCCAAGCCTATTCAAGACATGATTATATTCAATCCAGGTTGTTCTTGGTTTTCCTCTGTCGTCCTCAGTAGTTCAGTCATAGTCAAACCTGTTCACGACATAGGCATAGCCTACTATTTTCAATTCAGGTTATTCATGGTCTTCCGCGTGCTCTCGAGTCAAATTGTAAAATTGTGTTGTGTTTAACTTATGACTTATCAATAAATGTTTCTATTGCACATGATGATTTATACGATGTGTGACACTTTTGTCACGGATTTTAAGAAAATGTCATGACTGTTTTCTATTTTTCCAGTTCTAATTTATTCATCACTGTATAAAGATGAGTGATAATTCGCAATGCAAGCATTCAATATTTATATTTAGCATTTTTGTGTTGGCAATTGAAGCAACGATTGAGAAATACGAAGAAACAATGATGGAGCAATGGGATAAGAGTTTTGTTCGGATGTACGAGAAACAGTGAGAAAGAGTAGTCATTTACAGTCGAATTAGTCCTATGTTTGCTGACGAACGATGTTATGTATTTTTTGCATCATTACCTAGGCCCCGATTATTATGTATTAATGTTCTCGTCCCCACAATTTTGAACTAACGATTAACGACGAAAGGAATTACGTTTCTCGATACCAGTATCTGTTATCTGTAACAGATACTCGACGATTGCCCCCCTCCTTCTGACTTCCACCCATTTGATTGAATTATTATGATTTTCTGTATTGTTTCTTATTTGTAACTGGTTGTTGAGTCATTATGATTTTCTGTATCATTTCTTATTTGTAACTGGTTGCTGAGTCATTATGATTTTCTGTATCGTTTCTTATTTGTAACTAGTTGTTGAGTCATTATGATTTTCTGTATCGTTTCTTATTTGTAACTGGTTGCTGAGTCATTATGATTTTCTGTATCGTTTCTTATTTGTAACTGGTTGCTGAGTCATTATGATTTTCTGTATCATTTCTTATTTGCAACTGGTTGCTGAGTCATTATGATTGTCTGTATCATTACTTATTTGTAACTGGTTGCTGAGTCATTATGATTTTCTGTATCATTTCTTACTTGTAACTGGTTGCGGTAGACCTTTGTTAGCAAGAACTAAATAAAACGAATTGGTTATATAGCCTACATGTATATATCATCATGTGACGTTCTATAGACTGTGTTATCGTATGCTGAATCTTTATGCTGTGACTTCAACTTGGTTACAGAGTATGACGGTGATAATAACAATTCGTGACGTGAGTTTCTATGTTACTACAAACATTCGAGTGTAACGAAACCATGTGAACTCAGTGTTTGCAACGCTTTACGGTGCTGGTTGTTTATTCTTGCTTCGGTGTATTTAAAAGAGAATACAAGTCAAATAGTAAAATTGTGTTGTATTTAATTGATCAATGCATTGACGTTGAATTTGCTTCTAATATATATGAAGATTCATACGATGCATGACCCTTTTGCCACGGAAATGATAGACACAGTCAGGATTTTCTTTTCCAAGTCCGAATCTATATTGATCTTAATAACGATATGAAGATGCGTGTTATTCAGTAATGAGTAGCATTCAATATTTCTGTTAACTTCTGCAAAGTTGCATAGCCTAAATGTGGGATTTCAGCTGAACACAATATTATCACGCAACAGTAAATCAGTAGGTTTCAAGGTGTTTTTCGCTAATGGTAATAATTAATGTACCTGTGACGAGATGCTTTCACATCACTTTAGATTACGTGCATTCCGTTGCGTGGCTTGTAATAATACATTCATTTATCCGACTGACTGACTAACTGACTGACTGACTGACCGACCGACCGACCGACCTACCGATTGACTGTCTGACTGACTGACTGACCATGGCTATTATACTAAGTCCTAAAAAATGTATAGTATGTGCAATTAAAGGAAAAAGTACTCAACATTAAAATTGTGATACCCGTTAACGGGTTTAACAGCACATTTTCAAGAAGAGACACTCAGTTTGGGGCAGAAATAATCAGAATTTTAAAGTGGTAGTAGGCCTATTTGTAAAACGGTTCTACGGTCTCAGGAAAAATAGGTGCACGGATGAAATGCTCATAATCTGTCATCATCTGGTACAGCCTACAGTAGCCTACTCTAGTGTCACGCCACAACGCTTCGAACTTACGCAGGTATAACATGATGTGCACATAGGCCTACATACATCCAGTCCTTCATTTTACATTCTGTCCTTCATTTTAACTACAGTAGGTCCTATAGTTCTTGGATTCGATTCAGCGCGCACATCAATGCGCCATCGAATTAAGCGAGGTTTGCTGATTGGGAACCTTGGTCTGCATCTGAGTAGAAGCCTTCGGCGTTCAATCAACGTCAGATCCGAGGAAATCGAACAACAGGAGAAAACATTCTTTGATAAATTCGTCAATGAATCGTATTGACAGACGCCATCTATCGACAAAGATGTGGTGGTCGATTTCTAATTATCCATCCGATTGCAATGGCTGCGTGCGCCTAGGTGTCACGACAACTCGTCTACCGGCAACTCGTCTAACGACAAGTGGTCTCCGGACAATTCGTCTACGACAACTGGTCTACAGACAACTGATTCAGCGCTTGAGAAATGGAAGCTGGATGAAAGTTTTTACAGGTGAAATGGAAGTTTGATTGATGAAAAAACGCAAGAGAAATTAAATCTGGATGATGGCTCTTTTACATGTGAAATAGAAGCTGGATTGACGAAAATAACGTATGAGAAATAAAACCTGGATGAAAGTATTTCGTGATCTGAAAATTAATAGAAGCTGGATTGATGGAAAACGCTTAAGTAATGGAAGCTGGATGAGGGTATTTTTTATATCTGAAATAGAAGCGAGATTGACGAAAATAACGGGTGAGAAATAGAAGCCGGATGAAGCTATTTTTAGATCTGAAGTAGAAACTGGATGCATGTCGAAATCTATATAAATAAAAATGTAAAACGTTACTTTTTGTGGCCTCAGAACTCGATAAGTTCTTCACCGATTCTTTTCAAAATTTTCGCAAACCGTTCCATTCGAACATAAGCGTGTTGTTATAATGCCTTTTGGGAAAAAGCGCAATCTTTACGACCCAAAAAACACAACTATGCGATCTATTCGAGCGATGTCGATTTCAAATTTCACCCAATGTTGCTTTCGAATACGACCGTCTATTTATAGCGCACATGCGTGCTTCCTTTTATAGCCATTTTTATAGCGCATATATTTATCCAACTGTTGGTTTGAACGAAATCAAGGATCTCTTCACCGATTGCTTTCAAATTTTCACACAACGTTCCTTTCGAATTCGATCGCCAGGGTTTTTAATATGCTTTTTTTCGAAAAAGCGCAATATATCAAGGATCTAGGAAAGTTTTGCGGATGGACGGACGGACGGACCGACAACGGACGGACGGACGGACGGGGAAGGACGGAGGGACAAAGAAAAGGAAGAGAGGGGTGAGTGAGGAAGGGAGGGGAGGGTGCGGGAGGAAGAGGGAGGAGAGGGAGGAAGGGGAGCGGAGGGGAGCGAGGGCAGGGATGGAGGAAACGGGAGGGAGGGAAGGGGAGGTAGGGAGGGACAGAGGGAGGCAGAGGAATGAGGTAGGGAGGGAGGGAGGGTCTTTTCAGCCACAGCAACGCGTGGCCGGGTACAGCTAGTACATTAATAAAATCATCAATCCAGCTTCCATTTAATCTTAGAAACCATTTTCATAAATCCAGCTTATATTTCATCAATACTATTCGTCTGTAGACCAGTTGTCGGTAGACCAATTGTCCGGAGACGAGTTGTCGGTAGACGAGTTGTCGGTAGACCAGTTGTCGTGGAACCGTGCGCCTATAGGCTATACGAAGCAGTTGTCGCTTCATCCTAATCGTCTATCCCGTCGAAAACAACGTCAATGACGGCATTAATCTGTATTCTCAACAATCAGAGGCTTGATGGAATCAGAAGAGTGGACGGGCGAAGAGAATCGTGGTGGAAGAATGGAACATGTTACTGTTAGACAGTTGGAGATTGTTGACTGAATGCTGCGCCATTTTTCCTATGCAGGGTCTGACTTCTCGGCTTGCTTACAATTCGAACACTTGTAAATAAATATTTTTTTAAAAACATAGGAGCAAGATGCTTTCCAACTTGAGAAACTTGTTCCTGTTTACCGCAAACTCTGGTCGTTCGGTTGAATCCTTGTCGTCTATGTAAGAATTGCCCGTGTCAGGCTGTCTTGCTGTCTCTACATAAAACTATTTTCTGAGTTCTATATAGAAGTTTATCAGGAACAACAATAATTTGTGCTATCCTAGAAGGCGGTTACGGAAGCAAGAATATTTCATTTGAATAGTTGGATGGTGGGTGGGTGGGATGGTGGATGGGTGGGTGGGTGGGATGGTGGGTGAGAGGGAGGGAGGGAATGCCAAATTTCCGGGCAATGCCGGTTACCCCGGTTAGTTTATTTATAGAATATCAATTGTGCATACATTCACAATAATTATTGTTCTGTAGAGCCACATCTTAATGCATAGAGTTTCTATAGCCACGTGTAGCCTTTAAACGGTACAGAGTAAGAACGATTTTGTCCAGGCATGGATAGAAATGCGAAACCAAGAAAGAAAACAATGAACTGGTTGATGGACGGAGAAAATGGACGAGGATATAAAGAAATCAAGAAAAAAAGCACAGAACAGTCTATCGCCCTTGAATCGCGTTTGATGGTGTGCACTGTGCGCTTATAGTATACAGAAGTAGGTAACAAGGACCGCTAGTAATTCACCCACGTGACCAGTGACGTCATCGGGGTCAAGGTCAAGGTCAAGGTCAAGGTCAAGGTCAAGGTCATCTTAATTAGGTCATCTTAATTAGGTCATCTTAATTAGGTCATCTTAATCCTACTAATTATCTTAATCCTACTAATTATCTTAATCCTATTAATTATCTTAATCCTATTATACTAATTAGAGTATCTTAATCCTATTAATTATCTAACCCTAATTAGCACAACAAAGGGCCTACTAACCCTAAATAGCACTACAATGCTTCCATAATTCATATAGTTAGCTATTATTAGTAATTAGTTATTATTAATAGTTAGCTATTATTAGTAATTATCTAAACCTAATTAGTGTAACAAAGACCCGTGGAGCCCTAAATAGCGACCCGCCCGCCCGCGCGCTCGGGGGTGCGTCATGAGCTCTGGGGGGGCTGTGCTGAAGCGTTATGCTAACTAATATTATTAAATATGCTAATTTTCTGGATCTTCGTGCTATAGCAGGAAATCCGTCGTCCAACCAGCGTGCGAGAACCACAATAGCCCAGGATCGTGCGACCAATCAGCGAGCGAGAATTCCTAAGGGCGACCAATGAGGGAGCGAGAATTCTATAGTGTGCCCAACCAGCGGGCGAGATCCACAATAGCCCAGGAAGCTGCGCCCAATCAGAATGTGAGAATCTTACTAGTAGGAAATTTCTAAGTACGAATGAACAAACACAAGATTTTTCATCTCAATTCTTTATTACACATGTGTATATAATCTTCATATTACTGTGATTGCGCAATATCTTGCGCGATGGTGCAATGTCTTCAAATATTTACAAGGTTCGACGAGTATACGAGATTTATTTATAATGTTCGATGTCTTTTCATATTTCGAATATCTACAGAGTTCGACAGTTTATTACAAATTATATACAATAGAACTACACTACAGGGATGTTCACATGTCCATAGGCCAAAGATTCCGACGAATTTAAAAGGAAACGTTTGTCATCGTATGGCGAAAGGGCAGCCTTTCGCAACTCAACAGTGTGTAATTCATGTTTCTTACTCTGAATAACGCAGAATTTGGAAGATGTTGGCTTTTCCTCCAATATGCATGCACGGTATTCTGCATGTCTGATATATTTTTTAACGAATCCCTTCTTAATGCCCTTTGCAGTCTTCTTCTCCTTCTCCCCAGCCAGCAACAAACTATACATTTTGGAGCGGAGCCCACAAAATTCTATCACCGCATCACCATTACACTCATCCTTAAACTTCCCTATTACTTTGGCGTTGGTGCGGCTGTGCAAAAAGTGCTCACAGGGATAGTCTGATGTATCATATTCGTCTAGATGAAGCTGCATATCAGTGTAAATGTCCTTGGTGAAGATGTGGTAACACAGGCTGTCAGAGTCTGTGAAAAGGAGTTTGCAGGCAGATCCATAAATGGGGATTATATGCTGGTAGTGGAACTCGTACATCTTTAATTTTGAAATGTCCAAAATGCACATACCAGCATATAGGGGTTTGTTGAGATAAACATTTGAATTTGTTAATTTTATGACGGTCAGGTCGTCGTTTATGATATTATAGGACTCGAAATTTGGCCGGGCCACGAAACGTTTGGCTCGTTTCGCGCTGGTAACAAGCTTCACGGCAAGATGCTTCCGATTATTTTGCATTGTTTTTCCATAAATTGAGTTATTCATTAATTTAAAGAGGTCTTTTTCAAAGGAAGATTTTGCAACCTGTCGTTTGGAAGTGTTAAAGTCGATATATGGCTTCAGCCATCGACTTTGGCGAAACTCGAGTATTTTATGTATTTTGGTCAAAATCATGCCCATTTTAAGATAGAATTGTAGATTTCGGTAATACACGACGTACCGGGTCTTTGCCATGAGATTGGGCACCAACTTTTCGACCCCGGTACCGATTTTATTCGAAATTTTCATTGAAACGGATTTTGCGTATGGGGATAACATGTCCGGTCGTATGTGAAGCGTCTCTGGAGCAAGGGGATAGTCGTTGTGATCGTCGTGAAGATGTGAAGGGTAGTCCAAGTCCACGTCCAAAATATATCCCAAATCGTTGTCGGTCGATTTAGAATTCAAGTCAAAGTCTGCAATTTCGTCATCGTCCAAAAATCTAAATATATCCGTCGGGAGCGGTTCGGACATGGCATATCCATAGAGGTTGTTACAATCCAAATACATGATGTAACTATTTGGACTGCTCGGGTCGTATCCTTGAGCGAGATACGGATTGTTGGCCTTTGCGTACCGATTAGAAATCATCGATACGCCACCTCTCATGCCCCGCTCCACAAACAGGTAAATGTCCGGGTCGGTGATCAAGTCCAAATTTACATTTGTCATGCGCAAACACGCGTCAAAGCTCAGTCCGGGGCTGCTGTAGTAATGAAGCGGGTCCAGTTTGTAAAAGTCCAAGGACATGGCACGAAAAGATTCAAAGACATCGGCCAGTAAAATGACGTCAGTCTTCAAATACAGATCGTGATAGTCCTGCATAGTCGTCATATTAAAAGCCTGCCAAATTTTCTGTGCATAATCGTAGTCGTCCTGCGAAATGTCCTCGTCCGTCAATTTACTGAAGAAGCAGCCTTTGGGAGGCAGAGTCCTTTCGGTCATTCTGCAGGCCGAAGTCATGTATTCGTAGGGAAATACCCCCTTACGCAAAAGCAATTTGTACTCGGCCGGAAAAATTCGCCGCAAATGATTGAATTTGGAATCGTCTTCTTTTGATAAATTTTTCACCAACACGTCCAAACCACAGTTTAGAAATTGGAGGGAATCCAAAAAGCGGATATTATTTACCTCGAACGAAAGATATTTTTCCATGTTGGTTGCAATGACATTTATTTCTTGCGCCGCAAACTCCTTTGTCATGTTTTTGAGAATCAGATGAGATTCGTAACCTTTAAGGTTATGGAAGATGACAGGAAGAAGATAGTTTGCAGTTTTGCCTTTCTTAGATTTAGTGGGTTTTCGAAATTTCATTTTTAGATTGCAAGGAGAGCAAAGAGCAGAAACAAAGTTACCAGTCATATGACAGTGGTGTCGAACTTTGTTGGTTCCAGAAAGAGCGATAGAGCAAGAAGGGCAAGAAGTGCAAGATTCAAAATCTATCCGCTGCTGCTGGGACAGAGGAATCATAGGTTTGTTCGTTGCCAAAATTTTATTGATTCGTGTTTGTTCCGATTTTATGTGTGAAAAGAAGTGGGACATTACGTGCTCACAGGGGTAGAAAACATATTGTTTCCCTTCTTCTGCTTGATGATGGCGCTAAGCGCCACTACATTACAATACGCAATCTTTCTGCTCTCTTATCGTCTCGAAATTCTGAAAGTCATAGAAGCTTTCCTTGCCCTTATTGCTTGTACTGCTTTACCGCTGCTGCTGGGAAACACACACACACATGGATGAATGCGGCAAGCACGGCTTGCAGTCCGTGCGCTACCCCACACCTGAAAATTCGAATTTGTCATTTACAAACACACAACACGAAATGCCTGTGCCGTACGTAATATATTCGGATTTCGAGAGCTATCTCTCGCCAACCGATGCTGCGGCTACAACCAATTCGACCAAAATTCTCGATACTCACACACCTAGCGGCTTCTGCTGCTTGACGGTGTCGTCTTTTCCACATTTGAACGACAACAAACCATACATTTACTCGAGCCCGGACGTAATGTCCCACTGGATAGAAAGTTCGGCGTCTTGAACGTTCATACCCTATAAATATTTTCTATGGCGCGGTCTATAGTAAAGAATAAAGGCTATAAGTTCACTACAAACCTGCAATATATTAGAAAACGCTTGTTGTGTGCTGGTGCCAGCTCCAAGCCTGTAAAAGTTTGTGTCTGCTGCTAGAAATAAATCTTACGACTAGATATTCTTAGAAAATATTTTAAAATACATAAACTCACTAAAAGCCATGTCTGCTGTAATCGATCAAGTTGGGCTGCCTCTGTTGATCGTAAAAGACTGTGCTGTACTCGAAAAACGGTGTAGAAGACGGCACCATCAGGTTGAAGTTAGCAAACGGCTGATGCTGTCGAAATCGCGTGTAGAAGAAGCTGGCTGTTGAGGGTCGTAACGGATGAATCTCTGGCGGCGGATCTGAATAACCACAGCTTTGGAGCAATTTTTATAGGTTTTGTGGAGGTAGATTTCGACATGATGTTGCAATATGTTTGCTTGGCTATACGCTTGTAAATATTCTTGCATGTCTGCCTGGGTGTCTGCGTATTACAAGCGATTGTGCAAGAGATGTAAAATCCATGATGCCTGGGTTTTAAGCTTATAGGGAGAATTTCTGGCATTTCCTACGATCTGTGGTTTTGTGCGTATGCCATTGAAATGAATTGCGCCGGCAATGCAAAGTGCGTGTGTGTGGTTAGTTGTGTGCGTATCGCTGCTTGCCTGTCTAGATGTATGCATCTGTTACAAAAGCATAACAGGCACATTGAGCAATGTCAGCTCGCTGGGGAAAAACGTGTATACCCACGAATTTTACAACGGTTGGATGGTCGTGGTGACTAATGTGCAGGTGTTCTCAGACGCTGCAGGGTTCGACCGCCGCATCTTCGAATGAATGGAGCACAATTGATCGTAGTTTGCTCGAGTCTTTGAAGTCGATTAGACTGTTGTATAGGGCACACGGAAGATAATAGCCTTGAAGTTAGAGGCAGATGCAGGAAGGCGCAGGTATCTATAGGGAGAGAGGAAGATAGGATGATGATGAAGAGGATGAGGAGGAAGTGGGAGGAGGATGAAGAGAGAGGAATGTAGAGAGAGAGGAGGAGGAGATGGAGAGATGGAGAGAGATGCAGGGAGAGAGGGCAGAAGAGGGATGGAGAGAGAGATGGGAAGAGAGAAAGGGAGATGGAGAGGGAGTCAGAGGGAGAGAGGTGGATGAAGAGAGAGATGGAGAGCGAGAGAGATGGAGAGATAGGAAGAGGAGGAGAGAGAGAGGGAGGAAGAGAGGAAGAGGTAGAGAGCGATGAAGGAAGAGAGATGGCGGTAGAGATATGAAGGTATGTGGAGAGATAGATATATAGAGAAATAATAGTTAATTATTATATTAGGTAATCAGCATAATATTTAATTGACATAATATTTAATAATAATATTAGTTATCATACCGCTTCGGTTCAGCCCCCAGCGCTCATGATGCACCCCCTGGCGCGCGGGCGGGCGGGTCGCTATTTAGGGCTCCACGGGTCTTTGTTACACTAATTAGGTTTAGATAATTACTAATAATAGCTAACTATTAATAATAACTAATTACTAATAATAGCTAACTATATGAATTATGGAAGCATTGTAGTGCTATTTAGGGTTAGTAGGCCCTTTGTTGTGCTAATTAGGGTTAGATAATTAATAGGATTAAGATACTCTAATTAGTATAATAGGATTAAGATAATTAATAGGATTAAGATAATTAGTAGGATTAAGATAATTAGTAGGATTAAGATGACCTAATTAAGATGACCTAATTAAGATGACCTAATTAAGATGACCTTGACCTTGACCTTGACCTTGACCTTGACCTTGACCTTGACCCCGATGACGTCACTGGTCACGTGGGTGAATTACTAGCGGTCCTTGTTACCTACTTACAGAATAATCAGATCGCAGGCGAACGGTGTGATTTTGATAAAGCATGGAATTTATATGGTAAATCAAAATACTTCTGGGCTCAACACTCATTCATCCATTCTGATAATTTATATGTAGAGCCTGTACAAAAGACCTACTCAGAGGCACTTCCAACCCAGCCACAGCTAAAAGTAGAATTTTAGCGATTTATAGAAAGCAGGAGAGTTTAGAGTAGGCGTCAATCGTAAGGCTGATGAGAGGCCAGTAAAACAGTGCATGAGTTATATTAAATGGTCATGCAAATGATGTTATACGGTACACTTGTCTTGATGGTCAAGAGCACTTGTCTGCTTGACAGATGGTGCCATTTATTTATTTAACCTTAACCTTATCGCTGCCAACCAATCAAACGGATACTCGTGGGCAAGCCGTCGCCCAGAGGTAAGCTCTTAACAATTCAAGCGTCATAAATTTCCAATGTTTAAGGCAGCAACAAGAACTCTCACTCTATTAGGTCTACAGGAACGATATCGCAAGCCGTAAATAAAGATCGCCATAAACTTATCTTGCCTTGCATGCATAACCTCTTATCTCATTTTGTCAGATCTCATTCTCGCTGTCTCTGTCTCTACATGTATCTGTCTCTATCTGTCTGAGACTGTCTCTGTCTATGTCTCTTTCTTTCTTTCTTTCTTTCTGTCTGTCTGTCTGTCTGTCTGTCTCTCTCTGTCTCTCTGTCTCTGTCTCTCTCTCTCTCTCTCTCTCTGTCTCTGTCTCTCTCTCTCTCTCTATATATATATATATATATATATATATATCACTATCACTCACTCTCTCCCTGTCTCTCTGTCTCTGTCTGTTTTTCTCTGTCTTTCTCTCTCTGTCTCTCTCTTTCTCTGTCTCTAGTTTTCTCTCTCTCTCTCTCTCTCTCTTCTCTCATCTCACTCATTTCCGTCTAATTCAAAGTGTGTTTCAAGTTCACTAAGCGATTAAGAAAATTTGGCTGGAAACCTCGGACAACTTTAAAATTTCGTAAACTTAAGCCACGTGTGTTATATGTTTACAATTCTGGTAGACTCGACCCGCTGCGCATGCGCACACAAACATATCGATTAGGCTCATTGTCAGTATTGATGCCGAGTCTCTGGCAAATTTAACAATTGATTTTTTTAAAGTTGACCTGACCTACAGTGTATATATACATATACAATGTATGCATGTTATAGATGTCAAAACGGCTTAACAAGGAGAGAGGAGTGACCTGACCTATTTTCAGATGTCAGAATGGTTTATTTCCGTGCAGAGCTATTCTTCAGGTTATATATTACACTGGACAACAGTGATTTTGCTTCCTGAACTTTTTCAGGTGTTTCTTATGCAGTTTCTGCTGCTGATCACGAAAATCACCTTGAAATTGTCCCATCACGTAACGTTTTTGAGAAATCTTTAAATTTTCTATTTATTTCCATATTTTTCAGCTATAACGTTATAATATGCTTCGTGTAACTGAGGTATATCCAGACCTGCACTTAGGACAGTTTACATAAATGTTCGTCTTTGCTTAATAAATAAACTTGGGTCTGCATATGCATTAATACTGGGTAGAATCTGCCTGCAAAAGTTTTAAGCACAATTAAAGCCGATTATCAGCATAAGTCTCTACTTGCATATCCCACTAAGGAAGTTGACATCAGCTTGTCTGTAGTTTGATGTCTCAGGTCCAAAGTTAAGTTTTGTCTATATGCTTGTAAATGCATAACAAATTAGCCAGCTTATTTTCAGATAAGCTTTAAACTATAATATATTTTAAGACGGTTAGAAGTAAAAAAAAATAATTTTTAGTATATTGTAAATATATGCAATATAAAATTATGAGCATTTAAATTAAAATCTTAAATGTTGTTTTTCTCAAAAACCTTACGTGATACAACAATTCTGAGCACACCCTCGTGTTCAGCACGTCAAATTCTATAGAAAACAGTCAAAGATTTTTCGGA
The DNA here is from genome assembly GCA_949752735.1 of Lumbricus terrestris. Lineage (NCBI taxonomy): Eukaryota > Metazoa > Annelida > Clitellata > Crassiclitellata > Lumbricidae > Lumbricus > Lumbricus terrestris. Next base: position 23,096,283 of record OX457052.1, on the reverse strand, counting down.
AGTAAATTTTTTTATTAATAGTATATTGTAAATCTATGCAATAGGCCTATATGAGCATTTAAATTAAAATCTTAAATGTTGTTTTTCTCAAAAACCTCACGTAATACAACAATTCTGAGCACACCATCGTGTTCAGCATGTCAAATTCTATAGAAAACAGTCAAAGATTTTTCGGAAGTAAATTGTCTTAATTAATAGTATATTGTAAATATATGCAATATATGAGCATTTAAATTAAAATCTTAAATGTTGTTTTTCTCAAAAACCTTACGTGATACAACAATTCTGAGCACACCATCGTGTTCAGCATGTCAAATTCTATAGAAAACAGTCAAAACATTTTCGGAAGTAAAAAATGTAATTTATAGTATATTGTAAATATATGCAAAATATGAGCATTTAAATTAAAATCTTAAATGCTGTTTTTCTCAAAAACCTTACGTGATACAACCATTCTGAGCACACCATCGTGTTCAGCACGTCAAATTCTATAGAAAACAGTCAAAGATTTTTCGGAAGCAAAAAAAAAGTTTAAATTTGTTGTCCAGTGTTATTTGGGAATTGACAACGTGAGATCTTGAATGTGGAGTTTAAAATTAAAATTAGGGGAAACAAGTATGTATCACAACCATTTTACATTGAATTTCACAGAATATTCATGTGTTGTAAATACAAAATGTCAACTCACCAAAATAAATCCATATTTTGCCCAAACAACCTAAAAACCCAGACGAAGCCCAAAATACCCAGATCTAGTGGGGAAAACCCAGCTGTGGTATCACTGATCTTCGGGCAGTTCTTCTTTCTGGCTGACACGTGACCACTTCACAGGTAGGTTTCGTCTCGACTGATCGGCGGCGGTCTTACCACTGGTGTCGCTCCTGTTGTCATCAACGAACACTGGAGGACACCAGTGACCGGAATGACGAAAGGGATGGTCGCAAATCGATGCTATCCACACATCAATGCATCTTATTATCTATTTATTCATAGATCCATGTATCCATGCGTCCATAATTTATATTCATAAAGTTATTACACGTATATATTATATAGGCTGTATATATATATCGCGCAGTCAACTTTCTTTTATCCGTTACTAGATGTGTTTCCCGTCGTTGCCCGGGAAATTTAGGGTCTTAAACACTACTCCTCTGGGGTACCCAGCGTTGACCGCTAAATTTCGGGTTTTCGGTAACCCTCAGTGCCTAAAGTGTGGAAAAATAAGTGCCTGGACGCCCCTTATCTTTCCAAAAGAAGTGCCTGGACGCCCCTTACCTTCCCAGTCATTGCTGGCCAATAAGTGTCTGGACGGCATTCAGATTTTAAAATAAGTGCATGGACGCCGTCCATGACCGTCCAGCCACACTTTAAGCCCTGGTAACCCTCCACCCCACCCCGCTTCCCCAAAAAGCCAAACATGATCCATCCCGGAGGGCGGGTGTGTGTGCTGACTTTGGCCTAATACAATTATTGCAGGCTGTGTGTGTTGTTAGAATAGTTAATATTTCTGTGATCTGCGTTCTTGTGAATATTATTGTTTCAGCTGTATAGTTGTAAACTGTAACTGGTTTCGGTTTGTCAACCGGATTGTAGACTGTCGTCATGCGGACTGTCGACTCTTTACTATGCGGCAGCGGCTGCAAAATCTGATTAAATATGTATTAAAACGCTAATAACTCTGGTTTTAAAATGAATTAAAAGCTGAAAATAGTCGCGTTGACCTTATAATTTGGGTAAGAATAAATTGCAAAATAGTGTTAAACCGGCGCTCTGTCATTTCCGATCCTTTTCTTGGACGAAAAGTCAAAATGCAAAAAGGGACAAACTTTCATACTTATAATATAGATTTTCAAAATGTCAGACTGCTTGTGCAAAGTTTTTTTTTACTCGCGATGATCATGTTCATGGTGAGACATACATAATTATAGCCTAACCACAAAATGAAGAGTAGCCTACTTTTTTCGTAAAAGTTCCTTTCCCTAATTGGTTATCACTGTTAGGCCTACTTCCTTCCCTCAGCTTTTGCTTTTCACGAAAGAGAAAATGAAAGCAAAGAAGTTCAAGACCGCGCTGTGAATATACAATGTATGTTATCTGTGTCTTACCTGTACAAAGTGCTTTACAGGTCGACCGTCGACGCTTTGGCAGATTTAATCGGTCGCGACCGTCCATATAAAGCGATTGCTACAAATTAATCATCGGCGCGTCCTGTGAAAAGCTGAGTTGGTCATAAAGGACAAACATCGCTTTTGGTTAAGCAAATCGTCATTTTGCTGTGAGTAAATGCTTACTAGGACAATAGGATACATATTGTCAATTTTAAGACTACCAAGGCCAACTATTGCCACTAGTTTTAAGTTCTGGTAGTCGACTTCATTTATTCATTTATCACGAGGATTTCTATAGCGACTCTTCAATGTTGCGAGCCTAGGCAGCAGGCGCAGGTATGGAGATGTGATTATTCCTTTTAAAAGTATTCGTAAAGACAAATCGTAGTCGTATGGTAATACCGAGACTTCCACAGCGCCCACAAAAGCCAAGTCGCGGGAACCAGCTTATTCACAGGCGCTCAATCAGATCAAAATCGATAGGCAGCGGGTCAAGTCGGGAGAGTCAGGCAGGCAGATAGATGGACGGCTAAGGTGGGTGATGTTTGGAGTTGAAATGACGAAGGATGTGAGGAGAAGAGGAAGAATCAGGATAGGATTTGCGAAAGAGCAATGTTTTCAGTTTTGAGTGAAAGACCTGTGGGGAAATATATAGCGAGAGGTGGAGTATTGGTGAGCTCGTATGATGGGTCGGAAGTTTGCCGTAGTGCTGGCGGAAGTTTGTTCCAAAGAGGTGGAACGGCAATGGCTATGTAGCGGTTTTGCGAATTTCAGAGCTGAAGTGATGGGAGGGCGAAACAGTGGAAGGGGTCATTACATATTTACGTAACGCTTGAGGGTGGGTGGATGGGGTAATTGAAAACGCTACGAAACGTTACGTGGGTGGGTAGGGGTAGCTGAACGTTACGTAACCGTACCACCTTGAAAGAAATTATTAATGAACTAGCTGTACCCGGCCACGCGTTGCTATGGCTGAAAAGACTGTCCAACCCTCCCTTCCTAGGTCCCTCCCCTTACCCCTCCCTCTTCCCCTCCAGTTCATCCCCTCGCCTCCCTCCCTCCGTCCCTACCTCCGTCTCTCCCTCCCTCCGTCTCTCCCTCTCTGCATCCCTCTCTCCCGTTTCATCGCTATATAAATGTACGATTACAATTACAATTGCAATTTACAGATATGTGGTTCGAATGGATATGACTGGACTCCATCGACGTATATCGAATGGAATTAAAAGTTGGTTTTTTGGTCGTAAAGATTGCACTTTTTCCCAAAAGGCATTTTACAAACCCTCTTATGTTCGAATGGAACGTTTTGCGAAAATTTTGAAAACAATCGGTCAAGAACTTTTCGAGATCCTTCATGTCGAACGGTAACGTTTTACATTTTATTTATATAGATTTCAATAACCTCTATACCCTCTATCATGGACTTCCGGCTGACCGGATTGGCTGCCTGGAACGGGTCCTCCGCTCTGCGGCGCGACTTGTTGGCCGTATCCCAAAATATGGCCATGTCTCGTCCTATATGCGGGATTTCTTACGCTGGCTCCCTTCTCCTCAGCGGATTGCATACAGGGTCTGTGCGCTGGTTAGGTGGTGCATTGAAGGACTAGCTCCACCCTATCTTCGAGAACTCTGTTGTTCCACCTTGGGAGCTCAGCGTCGATCGACCCTTCGATCGGCGAACCACGCTGAGCTTCTGGTTCCCCGCTCACGGACTGCTATCCGACAGCGTCGTTCATTCTCTGTTGCAGGTCCTACAGCTTGGAATGGTCTCCTTGTTACACTGCGCTTAATTCCCAGGGGTCACTCCGCTTTGTTCCTTAAGAACCTAAAAACTGTTTTATTTAGCCGTTGCTGGGCCGGGAGCGCTTCTGAGTAACCTACCTTGAAGAGGCGCTATATAAATTTCTGAAAGAAATAAATAAATAAATTAAATTTCCATCGAATGACACTTCAGACATGATTTGATCGAAGTTTAAACTTTGTGACATTGTTTTAAAACTTAACCGAAATTGGTCTATTTATCTTAGCAAGATCCGGCAGTAGACACCAGTTAGCCTACATGCCAGGGCAGTTCTGTTCTCCCGTTTGTGCAAACTGGAAACTGCTCAAACCGCTGTTCGAATTATTTGGATCTGTGATAGTTTTACCAATGGAACAAAGTGGTAGGCCTAATTCTCCTTGAATTCCTGACATCGAAGAACCTCTTTGAAGCATGTTTTACTTTGTGGACACTACCTCAAACATTCAAATTAGCCTAATGCTCAACAAAACTCGGCAATATTTCTATTTATAATTGTCGAAGTGCCAATACTATGGAAATAAATAGCTCATCTTAATTTTGATTAATTGATAATGAGCTATTTAGTCCATGAAACTTTTGAGAAGTGTAAAATTTTATTCCTGCGGTAAAATTTAAGAAAATTGCAATTCACGTATGACTGTCATTCAGGGGCTTCTATCCCCCCTAAGCAACAGGGCGCAATCCATAGATGTAAAAAACGATGGAAACGGAATAAAAAAACGGTAAAAAACGTCGTTTTTTCGAAAAAATAAAAAACGACAAAAAAACGATAAAAACGGAAACGGAAAATAATTTGACTTTGCTACATTTAAAACCGCATTTTAACCTTGAAAACATTGATTAGGAACCTACTACACGCAGCCTCTCTCTTAAATGATGATGTTAAACGATGAAATAATGACTTTAGTTAGCTGAATCCTTGAGAGTTGGCGGAAAACATAAGGAATATCAGAAAAAATTACAATTAAGGAAAATAATAACAGAAAGTAAATGAATAAATAAGGTTAAAGAAAAAATAAAAAACGATAAAAAACGATGGGGAAAATAAAAAACGAAAAAAAAGACGTTTTTTGGGAAATAATAAAAAACGGAAAAAACCGTTTTTCACAACTATGGCGAAATCCATCTTCTTCCCCCCATTTTCTGAACAGGCCTTCCTCTATGTATGCAATATAATGTAATCTAGCGCATGCCTTCCTCTAGTGTGGGAATGAAGGTTTGTTTGGAGAGGGACAAACGAGCATCCAGCAGACGATCGCCGAAGCATGTGTAGCGCCGAGAAGGGACCTGGTATGGGGAGGGAATGTGCCCCTCCCCATAAGAAATTTTTGCGATTTCCGCATTGCAATTTCAGCATTTTAAGCTGCCCTCTTAGCAAAATTACTCTACTATTTCAGTGGATGAATTGCTGCCAAATTGGGCAGCCATATGTTTTGCACCTCTGATCAGTGTGCACTCGAGAGGCGTTACATAAATTTTTAGAGCACAATGCAATACAATAAAATATAATGAAGGGCCTACATTCATAGGCGCAACCACCCTATGGGACCCACGGGACGCGTCCCCCCCAACTTTTGAGTGGTCCCATAGCTTTATTGTTATGGTCCCCCCCAACTTTTAGGACGTGATTCATTATGGTCCCCTCCAACTTTTAGGACGTGATTGCGCCTATGCCTACATTGTAAGCCCACGTAATAATGATGTTGCTTTACTAAGTGTTCAAGGACCAAATTTGAATGTCTGAAATTTGAAAGATGGCATTGGAGAGAAGCCATTTAGTTGTGCAAAATAGTATTTGTATTAATATTATTTTTCTCAATTTTAATATGATTGTATTATTTATTAAAATAGTAAAAACATAACTATTATCATGTAATAGGAAATTTTTATAGTATATTATGGCTGTTATAGCAGTTCATGTAATTCAAAAATGCAGATAGTAGCCTAACTAAAAACTCAAAGTGTATAAAGTGTATACATTTTGCTAAAAACTGTACGTTAGGCCTACCATTTTTCCAAATTTATATGAAAGGGAAGTATTTTCTGGGGGGATCTTCCTCCTAGTGATGCCTACATTGAACGCTGCCCTCCATGTCCGACTTTCCCCCCAACCGACGTGAATGTTGGCTGTTTTCTGATTCCCCTATTTTTCACTGGGCGCAAGCTGCGCCCGCCATGTATAGGATAGAAGCCCCTGAAGTCTGTCATTTATATAAATAAAACATTGTGTATATTTTAAGCCTAGTCTACTGTCAAATTAAAAGCCTAATTCACATGTACGCTTAATCGTTTATACTAGGCCTATATTAAATTCGCTATGAAAATATGAATTACAATTACGCACTCATATAAGCCAATAATAGACCTAAATCTCAGCTGATTTTTCCTTGCAATCGTTACGTAACGCTAGGGAGGGTGGGCGGGTGGGTCAAAGGAAACGTTACGAAGCGTTACAGGGTGGGTGGGTCAAAAACGGTCATTTTCGGCGTTACGTAATTATGCAATGACCCCTGGAGGATGAGGAGCGTGTTGAACGAAGTGGCTGGATTGTAAACAACTCCCGAAGATAGAACGGCTGGGGTGATTGAAGTGTATTGTAAGTGAGTGAGTGGACTTTGCATTCGATGCGTTCACGTATTTTGAGCCAGTGAAGTGATTTCAGGACAGGAGTGATGTGGTGACGTTTGGGGTTTTGGTGAGAGCACGGGCGAGAGCATTCTGGATAGCTTGGAGTCGGTTAATTTGGGTGATGTCAATGTTTAAGAAGAGAGAGTTGCAGTAGTCAAGTTTCGCATGAATTGTAGATGTAGCTATTGTGGATGCAGTTTTAAAGTCCAGCACAGGGCGAATTCTGCGAAGATCACGTATGTGCATGAAGCAAGTACGGGAAAGTTTGGTAATGTGGTTGGAGAAGCTAAGATTCTGGTCAAAGATAACTCCGTAATTTCGGACAGGAGGATTTGCAGTAAAAGTGTGGTTGGAAGAACAAATAACTCGTCAATGACATCGCTACCTCTATGATCTTATTAGACGACCTATCTCAGATACCATTGTCCTCTCCGCTCTTTAAACCGTCATGACCTTCCTCTTGTACCACGATTTCGAGCAGCCACAGTCTAGCGTTGTGTCTTTGTCTATGTCGGTTCGTTTCTGTGGAATGGTCTTCATACAATAGCTTATGCTCAGATCTTAACTGGATGTATTACTGTTACCGCCCACTATCTTAGGACTTTTCTTTTTCCGGGGATTCTTAACCATAACCATAACCATAACCATAAATTTTTATTGCACCAATATAACAAAAACATTTTTACAAAGAATATATACATAACAGTTGGTTACAACCGGAAACCCAGAAGGGTTCGCACTCATAGGCGTAACTTTCTATTGTGACGGTGGTGTCCAGTCACCACCACTTTTAAAAGTGGTGGTGACAGTCACCACCACTTTTTGGTCTTGCAAATAATTTTTTAAGCATGAAAACTTTTGGCTGTCTTCCGCTTAGGCTATTCTTTCTCAAAATCTAGAGGCAGAGGAGGAAATAGATAGAGAAATAGAGAGGATGGAGAATAGAAAGAAACTTCGCATCAAAGTGAATAGGCCTACTTGATAGGCCTGTATAACAATATACTGTGCACTATTTGACTGAATTTTCCAGTTTATCATTGACCTTAGCTTCGATTCCTTTGGATAGCCTATTGGCGATTGGCAATTGTCACATCTTTAGCCCTACGGGTCACACCGAAATGTGAATCCTATTAGTAGGCCTATTGTTGCTTCCTGCAGTCTGAACCTATACGCAGCAGTGCTTACTTAGTTATTTAGTCCTTCCCTTGCATGTCTGCATATCGGACAACGCACTTCCTCCACTCCTCCACTCCTCCCTGTTTTTCGCCAGTTCTTCAGTTTCCTTCCATGACATCTCCAGAATCTTAAATCACCTTTGATGGTGTTCTGACAGTTCTTTCGTGGTCTTCCTCTCATCCTTCTTCCAGCAATTCATAACATCACCAGTTTGGCTCTTCGGCTCTCGTCCATGTGAACAATTATGCCCCATCAACCTCAATTTTCTTTTTCTAATGATATTTTTCATATGCTCTTGTCCCGTCGTCTTTCTTACGATTTTGTTTGTTATCTTGTCCAGCCACGATATCTGCAGAATCCTCCTCAATCACCTTTGGTGTGCTGCCTCCAGTCTTTTATTGTTTGTCGCCGTTATAGGCCACGTATCAGATCCGTACAGCACCAGTGCCTAATACGTAGTTTTTATTTACCCGGATAGGTTGCAAGCCCACCGCGGAACCCATCTTCTTTATCTTGGTTTGAGACAGGCTCAGGCCATCCTGGTATCCCGACCGAAGGGAAAAATTATTGTCACTAACCTACTCAGGTCCTACTGTAGTAACCGACCTCAGTATACCCTGCATAGGCCCTATAGACGACTTCTTAACGGAAGCACCTGTCCCACACTAACTTCCAAACAGATTAGACTCTATGGCCCTGACCTTTCTTTAAGTTTGGTTTTATAAGTGGACAACGTGCAATAAAAAAATTGTAGGCTGGATTTGACATTAGGAAACCTAGTTTCTGTAGAAGTTCTTAATTATTATCAAATTCATAACAGAAAACTTGTAACATGACTGTAGCGTCTTGTAGCCTACTGTTCAAGTGCGACTTTGCGAGTAACCGAAACTGCCATGGCAGACAAGATATATACTAAATTCAACTTGGGGAGGGAAGCTCATCATAGCGGAAGACGAGGATTGACAGAGGGGAAGGAAATTTTAGTGAGCAGACAAATGGTCACCACCACTTTCTGGAGGAAAGTTACGCCCTTGTTCGCACTGGGAACTCCACTGATTAGGTTGTACTGTGAGAGACTCTTCATAAATTCGAAAATAGCATAGCATAGTTTTAGTATGGTAATTTTTAAAAAATTGGCCTCTGAAGTGTTAGGCTACACCAAACCACTGAACGGAGAAAAAACCGGAGCCGCCGTAGCTCTATTTTGAATTGACACAAAGGGATTTTTGTGATCTATAAACAAACGATATTGAAAGTGTGTTCTGAAGTACACATATAGTTACTCCGAAGTACAATGGAATGAATAGGCTACATTGGATCAGTTGCGGTTCGAACACCTGCAGGCCTAAATTTGTTCTTTGTCTGTCAATATTCCTTCGCATATAGGCTACTCGAGTTCATCTCGAGTAAAGTCTCATACTTTTTAGAATTCAGATATGTCAGATCATCTCATGATATTATTAGTTTCAAACTGTATGTTTATAAGACGTCTATATTGGTTGTGTACTATTAATCTTCATTTTAAGCAAACGGACACAATGGCCCTTAAGAGCAAAACTGAGGAAACAAAGCCGTACGATGCAGTCATAGATGCCTTTGTGGAGTGGCAAGTGTCAAACTTGGAGAGTGTCCACAAGATGTTTGAATTTGCGACAAGCTTTGAAAGTCAATTAAAGAAAGCAACGACATTTTTGGCCACCATTACCTCTTCACAGAACCAACGTGACCGCGAAAAGAAAATACTATCTGCATACGAGAAGTTAATGTAAGTCAATCATTTTATCGTTTAATTGCTTTTAATAACGGTTAAAAACCTCATTGTATGTATGTATGTATGTATGTATGTATGTATGTATGTATGTATGTATGTATGTATGTATGTATGTATGTATGTATGTATGTATGTATGTATGTATGTATGTATGTATGTATGTATGTATGTATGTATGTATGTATGTATGTAGGTAGGTATGTATGTATGATCCCTTGTTATAGCGCCCCTTCAATATTTTATACTTAGAGTCGCTCCCAATATATAGGCCTATATTTAAGCCCACATGTATGCATATATTATATACAGCGCGGACACTGAATCGAATTCACGCCGAAGGGCATGAGCAATTGCTAGTGAAAGGCTTCCTCAGGGTCCCTACGCGGCAGCTTGAGGTCGATTCCAAAACAACCTTCCGGCTCCAAGGCACCGAACTTACCACTACACCGCCGGACCCAAAAATATAATATCGGCCTAAATGCTGAATGTGAAAATTTACTAGCAGCATACATTTGAATCTTATCATAAAAGGTAGAGCGGTGTCAATTTTTTTTATGCAAGATATAGGCTAATTGATTTATTGGTTGTGTAGCTATGCAACTTAATTTAATGAAATAATCAATTACCATCATCTAAAAAACAAACAGATCACTCGGCATAAAGCACCAATAGGCCTATACTCCCTATAGGACTTGGAGAAGACAATGTTGAATTATTCAATCATTCAATGTTAGCTTGCTGAGCAGCGAACTATAGATATCGATTACAATTATAATTTCAACCGTCGACTCCAGTCCTACTGCTCAGATGTTATAGGATTTTTCGACGAGCCTGTAGCAAAACGTTGCAAACAGAGTTGACTTGGAATTTGGAAATTGAATGTCGTGGACGTGGTCTCTAACCTTACGGGTGAAACTGCCCGTAAGGTTAGAGACCACGTCCGCAACATTCAATTTCCAAATTCCAAGTCAACTCTGTTTCGCCCTACTTCATGTTTAATAGCAGTTTCACCTCTGTTACGGAAACGAGCGCAAATTCGACCGGGTCTATTGATGTGAGCAGTTTCAACCCCAGCGAGCCTTTGAGAGCTTGATTTAAAATTATTTCTAATTTATTAGTCTATTTAATAATTTATGTTTACGAATTTTTTAATTTTGGTTAAATATTGCCTCAATTATAAACTGTATTATGCGAAATTTTTTGATGTGATGTTTGGCTTGCATGGAATATCATCGCAGTTAAAATTGAATGATCTCATTAGATATTTTAATGTTTTAAAAACACTTTTCAATATTATTTTCAAGCATATAAAAGTAACGTAGTCTATAGTACTGCAGGTAGATACTAGGTATAGCCTCTGCGATATATGTGGTCCGACCAAGGCCCACCTCCACGCCCATTACCCCAGACTTGACGGAGGACGAAGGGGGAAGGGGTGCGTGGTGCTGACATTGTATTTTAGATATGTTTTAAAAGAATTTTAATTTAGGTTTTAAAATGTGATATGTATATTCTGCCATGTGCGACAATTTGGAACGATCTAGTACATAGATCGAGTATTCGTGACTTGAGGTTTTAATATTCGCAAATGTTCTTGAACATTAAGTGTTTTTAATATTCGTTAAATATTCGTTGACGAATTAAAGTTAAAAATCGAAACAGTAGCGTTACCCGGTAATGCAGTTTAAGTTTCTGTGGGCTATGTCTCCATGACATTCACTCGCATTTAGGTCAGGGCAGAATTAAAATCTGTAATGTGCTTAAAATGTTGATAATGGGATAAGTTTTGCTTGTAATCTTGTACTTTTATTTCCTGCATTGACATTTATATGTATTCACCTTGCTACAACAAAATGAAACTACTGTATCAATTTGCAGTTACTATTATGTCTACTAGTCAAAGTTTATTGCTAATTTACCATTGTTGCCACATGCACTTGTGTCTCTGCCTCTTTTCATTTGATGAGGAGGGTCAGAAGTCAGACGAAATGGCATACGTTAACTATCGAATGTGATAATTATGCATGCCGCATGGCCACGTTGGCCAGGCCCAGCATCGGTTATAGAGACCTCGAGGATTTTAACAATAAACCTATTGAAGTTACTTACTGATATAACCTACGCGTAACTCAAAATTTTTACAATCTATTCAGAAATAATAAACATTTATAATATAAATGACAGCATAAGAAATAAGAATAAAGAATTTTTGAATGAACATATAATATTTTACGAATATAACTAATATTCGTTGGCAGTTTTAATATTCGTTAATATTCGTGAATATTTGCAAAACTTAATATTCGTGATATTTGATCCATGATCTAGTATGTTCGCAGCTTGATATAATTTTAAAACAAATCTTCGTTTCATTTGCTTAAAACCTAATTTGATATCTAATTATATTCTAATGTGAATTATATAAGCTGCACTCTTGAGTAACCTACTCAGCCTACTGGACAGCCGTTCAGTAGGATTTCCGCAACCTACACGCTACTTAAACTGATAAGCTGGAAGTTTACAATGATAAGATTATAGCACTTGACTCTGGTTTTATTACTGCTCTTGTTATCGGATTTCAGGGCTGCCTTAGATTGTGTCAACACTCTATTCTCCTCAAGTGCGTTTATCTCAATTGATATCATGACCTCTGGCCTTCTCTGGACTGATATTTTTTTGACAAACAGATCACTCTCTGTGCCCTTGCCATAGCACTACTAACTGCTTCAAGGTTTTGTACTTGGCCTCTTCCTGCTACACCTAATTCTCCATAACTCCAGAACTCTTCTTATCTTCTTCAAACACAATACTTATTCACCTTTACACTCTAACAGCATACAATTCTATAGGTTAATTAAAATTTACCTCCTAAATACTACAAAGTGCGTTGTTTACACCAAACAGGGAAGCGCAAGAAATCATGCCATCAATGAAAAACCTGCATGTCCAGACCTGGATCATGCATTGTTTCATGCTTCGAACTGTATCATACCGAACAAAATTTCTAATCAAATAATAACTTTTATTACAAATACAGCAACATCATAGCACATTATGTTGTAAGTCCCATTGTTTAATTTACTTATCATAACAAATAGGACTACTTTAAACTTTCAGCATATATTTTTTGTGTGAACTTTGTAGACCCATTTTTAGTATTAGCACAAAAGGGGTAAAATCTCACTTTATGTGGAAGCAAATGTGTAGAATTGCCAGGTGGCCTGTGGGTTTCCAACCCAGTCTTTTAAAGGGTCCATAATTCGGCCTTCTTGCATACTCTAAGTCCACGCGGATCACTCACTCCCTGTTATAATTTTATTATTACTACAATTCTCGCACTACCTTTTTCACTTAAGTCAAGTCTGGTGTGCCTTGATGCGCCTCAAACAGATAAGCCCTACAACAAGTTTTCTAAGCAGGTCATTCCACGGCTATGTCATTTTATTGGTCAACAGGATAAAGTTTTTTGCCATTGATAAGAGCGGGTGCTCCCTTATTTATTGACTTAGCCTATGTTCACTCAGCCAAAGCTTCCGACGCGGTGTATTATAATAATATTATACTCCTGAGCAAACTTGAAAATTATGGAATTTGAGAAATGCAACTTAACTGTTTTAGAGCGAGTTTGAACAAAGACTTCAAAGTGTAAGTTGAAGGCCTAATGGAGCCACATCCAAATTAAAAATGATTGAATACGGTTCTCCTCAGGGATTGAGTCTTATAATTATTGTGTGCTGATGATACTGATCTTTTCAGTAGGCCTATCTAAAAAATCGCGTAGGCCTAAAGACTTAAATGCGATTGCTTATCATGAACTGTCATAGTTTGCTGTTTCCAATGTGAATTTACTCAAAAAAACTAATTTTGCGTTACTTGGAATGTGAGGCTAAACGACTTTCTTTTTCTGACTATGCATTGATAATTTCATTATTTTGCAAATTAAATCAGCTAAATTCTTGGGAGTATTGTATTATTAATGACCATCTCACCCGGAGAGGTCACATTTGCAATATTTAGCGTTGATTGTCACATTATATATAACACACCGAATGCATACATGCAATCCTATAGTTCTATAAAATTGTAGGAGAAATTAACATATTAAAATATTTGAATTAGCCTACCCTATTTTAGGAACCCGACCTGGAGAAGACAGACGCCCAGTGACATATCAGACACTGCTGAGCTTTTGGTCAAGTTGGTTAAAGAAAAGAAAACCGAAGTCATGCTTCTTGCAATACTAACAGACCTCGAAAGGTACAGAATGTTGCAGAAAGAAATTCAGGAACTTTGTAATGCTTATGAAAAACAGGACGAAAGTGGCACAAGCGAATATCTGTCACTGCATCAATTGGTGATCGAAGATAATCAACAATCTCCGGCAACGGACATCCTAAGAAAAGCCGCTCTTTGTTTAAGAATCATGTTTCTCTTATCTGCCAAGAACAAAACGTTGCAAGATGATGATAAGCCACATGCAAACTTGATGGAAACTGAGAATGCGAACCACGAGTTAACGTCGAATAGAATAAAGAAAATTGTAGAGGACTTTTTTGAAAGCGACATGCTACAAGCAGAACGGTTGGCAAAATTATGGCCATCAGAAATCAAAGAGGCTGCTTTAGAGGAAGTAATGGGGATCGTGTCGCAGCTAAAATCCAATCTCACGGGATGGGTACCTCTACGCCTCAAAACGGTTGAATGTCTCCGGGAAATGTCAGAAGACTTGCACACTCACAATAAGAACGTAGCTATAAGCCAAGTGGTCGCAGCAAGTACAAGCATTGTAGCAGGAGTATTGGCAGTTATTGGCGTAGCTTTGACACCTGTTACGTTTGGCGCGTCTCTAGGCTTGACTATTGCAGGAGCCGTTTTGGGCGGAGCGTCCGCAGTAACGCATATTGGATCCACGGTTACAAAACACGTTATTGACAAAACTAAACTGAAGACGCTGGAAGAACTCATCGAAAAGGAAAAAGAAGAACTTGAAGGAACAGAAAACAAAATGAGAAATAGAGCCCTTAAAGAGCGACTGCTTAAGCTGCATGCCTGGGTTCAAGACGACAAATTTAATACATTTACAAACGAACTTAATGACACCGGCCTAAATGCCTTGCGTGTAACGGGGCCCGTAAGGTCTTCCTTAGCTGGAGCAAGTTGTGGTGCATTTGTAGTTTCAGCGCCATTGAGGGTTGGGTTGGAAACTGCTGGTGCAGCAGCCAAGGTGGCTTCCAGGGTGGCTCTTGGTGTAGGTGGAGCGCTGTCGGTGTTGACTCTTCCATTAGACATCACCAACATAGTGCTACTCGCAAATGAGTTGAAAAGTGGAGCAAAATGTGCAACAGGAGATGAATTTGCTAGACTGGCCGACAAATATGAAGCTGAGGGGAAGAGCATGCAAAACCTGATAAAATATTACGACGCAATATCAACACCATCCATGCGTTTAAAGCGTTGTTACTACGATTTTAAGCGCCTTTCCGGTCCATATACCTACATAGTAATACTGATAATAATGATATTCATACATACATGCCTGGACATTTATAGAGCGTCTTAGTAGGAACGTCACAAAGCGCAGTGCAACTTGTTGTTTAGAGATTTCAGAGATTTTAAACAGACATGCCTGTTTAAGAGATTTCACAGTGCAAATGGTTATTTAAGAGATTTAAACAGACATGGTTGTCTAACAGCTTTAACCATGACCATCATCATAACCACACTTTTTATTGGATCCAAAAGTAAAACATGGCCTAATTAACAGATGTAATTTTTTGATTAAAAAATAATATGTTTGCTCAATGGGAAAGTCTTAAAAGGGCCCAAGCCACGCTAGCAAGAGACACCATAAAATGAACATTGACTTAAACAGTGAAAGAAGGTGATCATGATATAACTGAAAGTGTAGGTTTTAAATCACAGTTTAGAAAATTATTGAACACAAGCTTAACTAGACAACTAATGTGCACGCGAGGCAAATTTAACTAACCTGTGAAGAGAGATTATTAGCCTACTTACTAGCGTTTTAAAGAGAAAAAACTAATAAAAGAAATTATGAAACTATAGGCCTATTTATATCTCTAATTAGGAGTGGGAGACTATTCAAAAATTGCTGGGCCAGCATATTTTAGAGAAAATTTGCGTGAGTTAGTACGAAAGGGTGATTCCTCTGAAGTTGGCTGCAGATTTAGCACATGACATCGTAATATTACAATATTTAACGAAAGTGAACTATACATGTAGATAGCCTATGCAGAAGAAGCTTTAAGAGTTTTTTTGTCTTAGTTTTTAAAATACTTTTTCAAGCCAAGTATTTTATACTTGTATTTTATATACTTTTTGTAAAAAAAGTATTTTTACTTGTATTTTAAATACTTTTGTGACCAAGTATTTATACTTATACTCAAAATACATACATACGTACATACATAACATACACATACATAATACATGCATACATACAAACACATACATACATACATACATACATACATACATACGTCATGCATACATACATACATACATACATACATACATACATACATACATACATACATACGCACATAGATACATACATACATACATACATACATACATACATACATACATACATACATACATACATACATACATACATACATACATACATACATACATACATACATACATACATACATACATACATACATACATACATACATACATACATACATACATACATACATACATACATACATACATACATACATACATACATACATACATACATAGTGGCCAACATGCATCGACTATAATAGCCGGCCTACCTTCTGTCTGCAATATAGTTTAAATTATCGTATTAAAAAATAATTAATTAGACCTGCCGGTTAGTGCAATTGACATTGAGTCGTTTTATAGCATTCTTTTATTTTTTAAATTAATCTGAATGACATGCAATTCGTTTACTCTAGCGTTTGTACAAACTCTACTTGTTCGCAATTTCCGGTAAGCTATTGGAATTTTGCCTAGTTGCTATAGGATTACTCACATTTTAATAGTTTTCTGTGGTGTGTGCTTAATTGAAGACAATACAATTCGTAGAAGTATGATCGACAATTTTTCTTTGATTGGAAGAAAAGTAAGGGCATTTGTTGTCGAGAGTTAGATTGCGATAGAAATAGAAGGAATAGGAATGTGTCGGGTTAGATAAAAGAAATAACACAGGAAGACAGTGACGGGGGGAACAGAGATGTTCGCATGTCGGAGAATATTAAGCTTACTTGCTGATGAACGATGTTATGTATTTTCTGCATTTTGACGTAGCCACCATGACGTTATATTGACTGTATATCGTATGCTGAGCCATTATGCGGTGATTTCAACTTGATTATAGAGAATTACGGTGATGTTAACAATTCGGGGCATGGGTTTCCATGTTAATACGGACATTCGAGTGTAACGAAACTACGCGGAGTCAGTGTTTACTGCGCTCTACTCTGCTGCTTGCTTATTCTTTCTGCAGTGCATTTAATATAGAATATAAGTCGAATTGTTAAATTGCATGCGTCTCATTTATCAATGTCATGTCATGTCATGTTATGTCATGTCACTACTCACTACGCCATCGTCGCCTCGCGACGTTTGGCTGCATGAGTGGACCAATGTAGCCCACTCCAGCAAGATCTGTCCTTTACTGTCCTCAATAGCGCCGCTCCCGATAGATCGGTCCACAGCGTGATGTTATCGAGCCAGCATATTCTAGGTCTACCGCGGCTACGAACACCCGTCATGACACTATTTTCAATATTGTCCTGCCGTTGCAGGATGTCACCAAAGTATCGTAATTTCCGGGTTTTGACATGGCCTAATAACTCGCTTTTTGTCCCTGCTAATTTGTAAACTCGTTCATTAGCCAACATTTCTTTCCATGAAATACGTAGTAGTTTCCTAATGCATTTGTTTTCGAAAGCCTGAATAAGTCTTTCCTCCTCCTTCTTTAGAGTCCACGTCTCACAAAGTCACAACCCTATGTTGCCACGCATTGGCCACACTAAGGCCCTCATCAGTCGCATCTTTGTCTTGGAGCTGATTGCCTTGTTCTTCCAAACCTTTGTCAACTTAACTGATGTACCCATGGCTAACCTTTTTTCACTTCTACATTACATTCTGTATATTTCGTTACTCTGCTTCCCAGATGGACATATTCCTAACTTTGATTTGTTCTATTGTATGTGAAGACTTCTACGATTGACTTTCGAGTGGTGCCTTAGAAGATCAGAAATTAAGATTAAAATATAGAAGTAACTATAGAGGAAGCATGAACTTGACACCTATAAAACTGACACCTGTTTTTCATTCATGCACTCTTCAATGGACGTATTGCACCCCTTCGGGAATCTACATTTTACGTTTAACCTACTATGCGTACTTATTGATTATTAACAAATGTCTTTGTACTAAAAAAACTATTCATTTTAAAAATAATAGAAAAGTGAGCTGTAGAAATTCACATTAATGAACCTCTTTGAAAAATACCCATGCAAGTTCTTAATTTCCTGCGTTCCATTTTTCAACCAATTGCTACAACAAATTATTACCGTGGCGATCGTGTTTTGCCTCCTCCTGCAAAAATTTCTGCGGGCGCCCATGGATGCGTGTTAATCAGCAATGCACAGCATTCAATATTTGTTAAACTCAGTAGAGGTCCATAATTGTGGGATTACAGCTGAACACAAAAATATCATGAAACAGTAAATCGGTAGTGGCCTAGAGGTACTCTTCACTAATAAAGTAAGCCTAATAGTTTACATAATGAAACTGAGCACATATGCTTTTGCATCATTTCAGATTACGCATTAGGCTACACGTATTCATTCCGCTGTGTTGCTTAAAATAATACATTTCGTATTTTTGACTGACTTACTTACTGAAAGGCTGGCCGTCATGACTCATAAAGACGAGGTGACCGACCGATTAAGAACCGACTACCTGCATGACGATACTGTAAGTCCTACTAATATGTGCAATTAAAGGAAAAGATACACAACAGTTATGATTGTGATACCCGGTTACGGGTTTAGGCCTACAAAGCACACATTTTCAAAAAGAGATAGGCCTACTCAGTTGGGGTAGAAATAAACATGATTTGAAAGTGTTAGTATTTGTAAAACGGTTTCACAGCCATGGGAAAATGGGTGCATGAACTGTTCATATTCTGTTAACATCTGTAACAGCCTACTGAGGCCTAGAGGCCAATTCCAGCATCACGCCACAACGCTTCAGACTCATGAAGGTAGGTCATAATGTGCACATGCATGCATCCAATGACATTGGAATAGTTCTTCCTTTTAACTCTTTGATGCCGAAAACGGTCGATTGTGACCGTATAACAAAAACGAACCCTTTTGTCATATAATATAGATATATTTAGAGTTCTATTTATATGTTTCGCTATATTGCCTCTGGCTAAGGGTCACGAATTAAAGATCAGATGAGTCTCTTGCCGCCAACGTAGTTCCCGTTAACCCTCTACCGACCGAGGGTATAGTCTATAGGGCTCCCCATATACCACTTACTGCACGTCGGTTGGTAAAGGGTTAAGTAAAAGCGAAGTGAATTATCAACGGTGAACCGATTACTGAATGCTGAAGATTACGCTGAAC
>OX457052.1:23044655-23072155 GCA_949752735.1 Lumbricus terrestris | reverse complement strand
AAAAGTACCCCAAAAAATCATGATCACATAGTAAGTAAAATAACATACATGGCTTACAAAGTCGTGCAGTGAGAAAATTAGCTAGCAAATTAAATTAAGTGAGCCAGCAGATTAATCAAACAAATAGCAATCATAGCAAAGGATTGGGGAACAACAGACCCGCCAAAGGGACAAAGTCCCGCTAAGAGGGGGGGCTATTTAGCTAGGTAGCATTAAAAAGTTAAAGATGACATAGGCTTACAGAACGAAGAGACCTTGGGATCACAAACTTTAGTGACAGCAATAATTATTATAGAATCACAAGAGAATTACAGATGCTTATAGTGCTAGGCCTATAATATAGCCTAATATCATCCCAGAATTTCGAAATAGGTGATTTTCTCATGGAGTCGGATGAGTGACGCGCACCCTTTCTCGCTTTCTTATAATAGGACAGATGGCTGGTTCGTAAGACTTATTTATCTGATGTTATTAAGGAAATATACACAGCATTAGGGTTAGCTAGTTATGAACAAATAGCAGCTTCAGTGTATGTTAAGCGTGCAAAGGTTTTAGCAGAACTTGCAGAAGTTTCATACTCTGATTCACGAGAATGATAAATGTCATGTTTTCTGATAAAGGCTGATCTTTTCGATAAAGGTTTTCTGATAAAGATTGATTTCGCCTGCGAATCCTCTAACCAAGTCACACGTATTATCAAGTATATAACCTGGCAATATAAACTTTTGAGGGGGAAAATCGGCCTGTATTCACGCGTGTGTATGCTTAGGTTACACGTGTACATGTTTGTTTAAGTTAATTACTGAAACAACCGACTAACTTGCACTTTTTCAAGTAGAATGCTCTAAAAATAAACACTGCAAAAGTTTATACATTAATAATTATTCATATAACAGATTCAAATCGTGCTTTTAGGTAAGAATATCCCAGCGATCTATTTAAACCCCGTCATGGCCAGCACTCAGCTTCTTGGATGCAGCGACAAAAATGTAATCGAACACGCCATGGTCTACTGGGTCGGTCCATTGGTCGGCGCTTCCGTCGCGGTCTACTCCACCTTCTGCAGCCAAGCGACGCAGCGTAAGTTGTGTCGTCCTTGTGTCACGTTCGACGAATGCCCTGCCATCGAATCGAGTCAACCGTGTCGCCCTTCTACCAGTCAACCGTGTCGCCCTTCTAGTCAACCGTGTCGCCCTTCCAGTCAACCGTGTCGCCCTTCAGACGACGACTCAAATTGCGAAATCTGTGGTTCCAAGTCACGGTCCAATTCGTCTCGTCCTTGCCGCTGCTCGTTTAACGAAGATGATGAGTACGAAGAGGAGTGTTGCGAGGATGCTGAACCCAGCGCCTGTCGACCAAGTGGCTGTGGTATCACAGCACAGGTCCGGCAGACGGCTGTTAACGGATCCAAACAGCTGGCCTACCTCTTCGATATACCACCGACCGTCTGCAGAAAGGGGTTGCGACTCCGTCACAACATTCTCGTAACGAAGAAGCCCAAGTACGAACCGGATAATATCTGCTGTGATAACTGGACAGATTCGACGGCTAGCAACTGGAGAGCTTGCCTCCCGTTACCAAAATCACCAAGAGACACGTGTGCTGAGTTCGAATCCGACGCCTGGCGTAGGTCGTGCTGCGAAGATAGGGACCGGTCGCGATCGCCTGCATGCGAACCAGACTGCTGTCTGAAATATCCGTTGCTTAGAGGGCAAAGTGAGGTATGCAACATAAGCAACGCCAGGAGGCAGCATAGCAGATCCACGACAAAGGACGACTTGCGGAGAAAGTCGTCAAGGAATCTAGTGGACAAGCACAGAAAGCATTCGGAATACGACCGCCACCACGCCGGACACTCGGTCAGAAAAAGCCACAGTAAGCATTCCGTCAGAAGGGGCGACAGCAGAAGGACATCTCCGAGGGTAGTCGAGAGTAAACACAGCCGACACACGATAGCCAGCAAGAAATCGCACACACATCATGGCCACGACGTTTCACGCGGACCCAGTAGACAGACGTATGTGGGAGCAAGGGATACGCAAATGTCAGTAGTCTCAAATAGAAAGTCACGTGCTGACGTGGATCACAACAAGCCTGTGGCTAATGCGAAGTCATTGGCGAATGCAAAACGGAGTAAAATGTCGGCGGCTGATGTAACCCATCGTAATAGGCCATCGGCTTCTGCCAACTACAGGATCTAGATCAGGGTTGAAAGTCTGAAACAGTAAAGAAGTCATGGATTGGTATACTAATATATCCCAGGTGAATGAATATGAGTTCAGAAAGTCTTTATCTAACGTAAACAAGTAAGAAGTCTCGTGCCTTCCACCGTAATTAAACAACAGGCAGCAAACATTTTATAATCAGCAGAATAGAAAACAAAATATGCCAAATGATGAAAACAAAGAGGATATCCAGTAGAAAGAATTATGTGTAATGACTAAAGATGTTCAGAATTATCGACTCTTTGGATCTAAAAATAGTTAATGTTATAAGCAGCGAAAGAATGACAGTGAATTAACCTAAGCTTAGTCTAAGAAACGGTAATTGCTAGTAAAGATGCCACAGTGTAGGCCTACGAGGTTACGATATTGTGTCACAATAGACCGTATGCGTAGCCTGTAATATCATGTGAAAAGATCGGTTTAAGAAATAAAGATGTCTTGTAAAATGTCTTGATATTCTGCTTAGTTATAATAATAATAATGATGATGATGATGATGACGACGACGACGACGACGATGATGATGGTGACGACGACGACGACGACGACGATGATGATGGTGACGACGACGATGATGATGATGATAATAATAACGGCAATTTATATGGCGCCTTAACCTAGAGGAGAGTTACCAGTGTTGGGTCCTCGCACACAAACGTCGACAGTTCACTGATCAATGGCTGTTCAGAAGTCTGTATAGGGCCTACAGCTTGTCGTTGTTTAACGACACTGGGCCATAACAAAGATGACTAGTATCGCCCTCCTCCTTTATCCAGACTTGGGACTGGCGCTGTCAGAGTGCGAACAGTGGCGGAGTTTGAGTATCTAGAACAAGTCTCGTCTATTCATAATGGGGTAAAGAGGCAAGACGCCAGATGGAAGCACCCGCAACACAAGATGACGCCACCGTTACTGGTGGAAGATTACGCATGTCCGTCTATAATAATTGAGCGACGAGCAATGTTTTGGTTGGTAGACTGACGCGACACCAGCGTCAAAGTTCAACAGATAGTACAATTTTAACTGCCTCTATAGCGGCACAAAAACGGATGAATTAATTAATATTACTCGGATGTTTAATAGTCTTAGTCGTTGGTCTGCACATCGGGTACACGGCAGCTTCGCCATTCACAAATGTTTGACACAAGTCTTCCAGCCTCGTTCCATTACTTCTCCAGTCTCCTATCTTCAAAGTCTACTATCCCTGATCATCTTCCTTGTCTTCATCCCAGCACCATCTCTGACGGTCTCCGGCCAATTCTTCCAGGTCACCTTCTCTTCCTTTCCACCATGCATACATTTCTTACGCACGGCGAAATAGGATGGCGTAAAAAGAATCCCGAATATGTCTTTCGGACATGGAACTTACGTCCGGGAGAATGACCTCAGCAGACAACGGAGCAGAGACGCTAGAAAACCATGGCGACGGTTGTCATGGCGATTAAATACGGAAGACATACGGCGACACCCAGCGGCAAGACATGAACCGGAAGTAAGTCCAGGTTGATTGCTCTTAGTGTGTCTTTATGATATCGTCGGACGACGTGAGGACTCCGGGCAAAGCGCTGTTGCTATCCGACCAGTGCCCGTAGCACAGTGGAACTTCGTGCATAGTTCCATGGAGGATGTGTTATTGCTGCTGTGAATAGGTCTATACCTGCGATGATTTTCTCTTGCAAAGCAAAAGAAAAGGAATAAGAAACCACAGTAAAAATTATATTAAAAACAGAGAGGGACAGACAGAGACAGACACAGAGACAGACACGGATACAGCGACAGATAGACAGACAGGCAGACAGAAAACTACGTAAGATCATGCAAGCTAACCTGCAAGCGAACGAATGTATTGTGATCACCGACTCTTTTGATCTGACAACGACATCGCCAGACCTAACCTATTAAACCTGTGATTGGATATAATGATAACAATTATTATATCTAGTGAAACATTAGCACGTGATGGAAAACGTGTCGCAGAGCCATAATTGGAGACATGAAACGACGATCTTGTGATTGTGTCACGTGCACTAATACCACGTCAGGTATTATACACATTCAAGGGAATACTCCCCTTCCAGCATCCAGGAACAAGGATGCACTTATCTGTCCGTCTGGATGAATCGTAACCGTAATCGTAATCGTAATCCACAGACTTCTAAAGCGCCTCTCGAAAGCCAAAGCCTGGAAGTTCAGCATTACTTGTTTGCGGGGTAGGCCTAAAGCTATGGCTGTAGTCGATGGTATAAGCGAGCATGCACAGTGTATACTCACCTCACAAATACATGTATTTGTGTCTAGTGTACGGCAGAATTACATGCGGACAGACCTAGGCAACTGTAGCCTGCACGCCAGTTTTGCAATCCTGTGCATAACAAAATTTTACCTTCATTATTCGCGTGTATACCCGCAATGGTATAGGCCTACATGCAAGCAGCGCTTAGAGTGTAGCAAAAAGAAGTGTCTGGACGCCCCTTTCCTTTCCAAGCTGCAAGTGCTGGCCCATAAGTGGCAGGATCACCTTGTAACCTTGTGCCGTCGATTCTTTGAACCTTAGCGACCGCCATGATCAACCTTCTCCAGGTACATGTACTACGATCTTCCGTCGCGTCTCTCAGTTCCTCCAAGTTAAGTGGCAGGATGGCGTACAGATTTTAAATCAAGTGCATTGAGACCGAGGATGGGCTGGCCTGTCAGCATCGGAACATGGATGGGAACAACTCTCGGGCAGACTCTGGTGGACACAAGGGGCAGGAAGAGATGGAGGAAGCTCGTCCATGATGCGACCAACCCTCGGATCGAGGATGGTTGACGACAAGACGAGACAAGACAAGACAAGCATTGACGCCATCCATGACCTGTTACATGCATGTTCGACGACACTGCCATATCAAAGATGATTAGTGTCGCCCTCCTCCTTTATCCAAGCTTGGGACTGGCACTGGCAAAGAGCAACCAGTGGCGAAGTTCCATGACCATCCAGGACCGGCCAGTCACACTTTATTTAAGTCCTGAATGTAGGCTGACGCACTGGATAGGACAATGACTTTCAAAAATTCTCATGTGGCATCTGCTTCTGATTGAAGTCTGAATAATTAAACGTCTTCTGGTCACACAGGTGAGCATATGTCATTTCACAGCAGCTGCTGTCTAAGTTTGTGTGTGTGTGTGTGCTGGACCTGTTGGTGTGTGTGTGTATGTGTGTGTGTGAGTGTGTGTGCAACGAACAATGGTGGATGTAATTCTAGTTTTGTCACTATAGGTCATTCGTAATCGTAATCGTAAACTCCATATTTAGCCTATACGACGTCGGTCATAAACACCTGTCTTAGTTTGTATATATATATATATATATATATATATATATATATATATATATATATATATATGTATGCGTGCGTGCGTGCGTGTGTGTGTGTGTGTGTGCAACGAACTATGGCGGCGGATGTAATTCTAGTCTTGTCACTATCGCAATCGTAAACTCCATATTTATACGACGTCGGTCATAAACAGTAAACACTTGGCAGCAGGGCACCAACTTATTCACGAGCCCTGGTATTGATGGAGCTGTGTGCTTATCCCAAATTCTAACGGATAGTCTTTCCTTTTTGGGAGGGTTTGCTACAAAGACTATTAAATTGACGTTGCATAGTTTGTTCGCCACATCAAGTAATCGTCAATGTTCAAGTTATGCCTCCCGCAATAATAGCATAATTATTATTATTAGGTGGTGGTGGTAGTGGTATTTGCAGTTTAACGTCACTGTGTGGTAACAAAGACCATTAGCGACGCCCTCCTCCTTTATCCAGGCTTGGGACTGGCACTGGAAGAGTGCGACCAGTGGCGGAGTTATAATTATTAGGCCTATGTGCAAGCGAGATCGAGCGTTTGGATATTTTAAAATCATTTTCATCTGTAAATATTTCATCAAATTTGCTTCTTTCCCAGATAGCATAGCATATCATAGCATCTGCAGCGTGACCACATGATGCCCAAAATATAATTATGATTCATATTTCGACAGGATGCAGCTTGGAACTTATCAAATGCCGGTGAAAATTCTTGAAGAACTGCAGTTTATAGTAAATAGACCAGCAGTCTAAATTTTGTAGCCAAATGGCTGCTAGCAGAAAGTAGTTTTATGCGGATGATAAGTTCAGTAGCACTTGGTATAGGTTACCAGAAAAGAGAGTCACTGAGTTATGTGGCCGATGATCGAAGTACCGGGTAACTCTGTTCTCTAGTTCAATTGTTTGAATAATCTGAAGATAATGTATACGGTTCAGAGTATGAGAAATGGAGTGTTAAACTGTGAAACCTATCAAATTTGTTTCAAACAGTCGTGACAGATTTATGATGCTTAAACTGATGGGAAATGTGCATTAACATCATGCCTATAATTATAATACACGTCTTATACTATTATTGTGACGGATTTACATCCCCCATTCCTTTGACGAAGAATATTGTTATTATTAGATCTATTACAACACTTTTTGTATTGATAGCAAACAGATAATATAACGCTATAAATTACATTATGAACGAATAAAACACTTAGATGTCTATAAAAGACTCGATTCTCAGATTCTAGCTTGGTCTTCTACGGATACAGTAGTGAGGAGGCTTCACCAGGCTGGGACTGCCGTGGTGTAGAATGGTGGGTCCGATGCATGCTTAGAGCCGGAGGGCTTCAGATTCGAATCCACCTCAAGCCGCCGCGCAGGGACCCTGAGCATGTCCTTCACTTGTAATTGCTCGTGCGCTTCGGCGTGAAACTCAGATGCAGTGTCCGCACTGTAGTCGGGAGCGCCTCTAAGTAGCGAACTTGAAGAGGCGCTATGGAAAATGCGATAAATAAATAAATAAATAAATAAATAAATACACATGTAAATAAACAAATCATGGTGGCTACTGCTGTTCCTCTGGTCGCCTCATATACGGCCTCAGTGTAGTCGTGAAGTTTGCAAAGCGTGAAGGGACTCAGCGCAGGCGTCTGGTAGGTTATCTCAAATACATTGGAAACGACTTGAGGATCGGGGCGTATAGGCAAAGGTAATCTAGAGTAAAATCTGTTAATGATTGAAACCTCCTCAGTCCTTCCATCAGATCTGGGATTTGCACAGTCAACGACGAGTGATTTCTATCTTTCTAGACTTCTCAGAATAATTAATCTGAGATTGTTTTTGCGCTACAGCAAAACGCTCACTTATTGCGGCCCACCACTTCGCAGAACTCACTCGTAGTAATAACTGCGACAATTTATATGGCGCTGTAACACAGCCATGCCGTAACAAGGGCGTGTCGTCTGCGAAGTCTGCCATGCGATTCTTAGAGTGAATTATGGGTTGAAGGTCTGAGACAGTGATGCTGTAGGACGGGGTTCGATCTCTGAGATCTGTACGACGCTGGCAGCGCTGATTGTTCGCAGCGAGGAGAGTACAGAACGGTACTCCCGGGAATCTCACCCACATAGATGTCACGTGCTGAAGTGGCATTAAGTTTCAGCACGCTTCCACTTCACATAAGTTACATAAGTTACTAGCTGCTTCAAGAGTTGTTTCGTGTCGTTTGTATATTAACACGAAGAGACTCTTAAAGACGATTAAAGCAAAGTAGTCTTGCTATAGTAAGCTGTCATGTGTAGCTCTACCGCCATATCCGTAGTCTACGAAAGTATCTGTTAACGGTCATGAAATGTCATGAGATGAACTGCATACATATACAGCCAATGTCGATTCCTCATGAGGTGAGTACAGTCTTCAATCGTTTAGAGCGAAGTGTTCGTCTCAAGCGTGGTCATCGTTCTACCGCTGTATTCCTGCCTCGATGAAGTGGCCGTGAACTTCGTTACTGTTCCACCTCCTGCCATTCTGTAGCTGGCGTATGCCGACCGTCTACAGCAGGGCAGCGTGATGATCATCCTCCAGATGGTCTGTCTGAAATGGCTGTTGACGGCGCAGTACAACAGGAAGTTGAACGCGAAGTTGGCCGCCTGGAACATGTTGAGGACGGCGAGGATGAGATTGTACGCGTCGACGTACTGCACGTTCTCAGCGGCCGTCTCCTGGAAGAAGGCCAGGGTCTCCGTGGGAACGACGAGGAAGAGATACATGGCGACGATGACGATCAGCGTCAACGTGATGCGATTGGCCGCCGACGGATTTCCGCCGGAAGTCACGAGACCCTGCGTGCGCATGCGCGTGGAGACTCGCAGAGCGTGGATGAGGTTAGCGTTGCAGAACGCGAGCAGGAGGAATGGAACGAGGATGCCGACGATGAAGTAGAACCAGTTGTACGATTGGTTGAGCGAGCGGTTCCGGCCCAGCGCTCCCGTCATCCGCATGTTGAAACTCTCTCCGTCCCGACACGGTAAACTGACGATCTCGCTGGCAAAGTAGCGTGGAATGTTCAGCAGCGCGCACGACCCAAAGACGATTACCAGCGACGTGATTGCAAAGCGTCTCCCAATGAACAACCTGGCGTGTAGAGGATAGCAGATGGCCAGGTAGCGACTGACGGCCATTGTAACAGTCAGCCACGTGCTGGACAGGATGAACGTATTGATGACTGCGTGACTGTACGTGGCGTAGACGATACGGAAGTCGTATCCGTAGAAGCCGAACACCCTATTGCCGACGTAGGCCGTCGGTAGTACGGAGGCGCAGAAGAGGGCGTCTGAGACGGCCAACCCCATGAGACCGTAGTGAGCCGATCGCTCCATACGCTCCATCGTTCGCGTCAAACTCTTGCGGCTCAGCACCAACATGTTAACGATGTTGCCAAACAGTCCAAAAGCACAGATGCCGACGACAATACCTTCATAGATGATGTCCTCGAAGATTTCTGATACCCTGACCCGGTGCACACTTTCGTCTGAGTTCACGGTCCAGTTGCCCCCGTAGTCACCGCCGCTGCTGCTCCAGGGGGAATCGACGGCGTTCGTCAGCGACTCGTTGTGTCGACGTCGATCGGCGACATCGCTTGAGTTGTCGAGGCCACCACCGTCTGCGGCGGCAGAAGAGAGGTCTGCGTCGACCAACGGTGCGCAAACCATCGTTGTTTATTGGACAGGGTTCAGTCTACAGCGGAATGCAATATTCGTCGAGGTGGGGAAAGTGTCGCAGCTTGAGACACGCCGGTCTGAAGGCGAACTACGGAAAGAAAATTGCGAAAAGAAGATTTATTATTATTATATACTATATATATATATTTGTATACATACAATGTCATACATATATATTGTATATTAATATGATATATTATATATGTAATATTAATGTATTAATGTATGTATTATTATATACTTCATATATATATATATAGGTTATATATTTGCATACATACATAAACATATATATTGCATATTAATATGGTATATTATATATATATATATATATATATATATATATAGATCTAATATTAATACTACGTAGACTACGAGTCTACGACGATAATACGACCTCCTCGACGATAAAATGTTACATTGACTTTTTCATGGACAGTTTTGACGATAAACGCAAGCTTTCACAACGGATCTTTGTTCTCAGTATAGATCTAATAATATTATATTGATCGTCATTATTATCAGTAGTATCATCATCATCATCATCATCATCATCATCATCATCATCATCATCATCGTCATCGTCATCGTCATCGTCATCGTCATCGTCATCGTCGTCGTCGTCGTCGTCGTCGTCGTCGTCGTTGTCGTCGTCATCATCATCATCATCATCATCATCATCGTCATCATCATCATCATCAGCAGCAGCAGCAGCAACATATTCATTGCTATAGGAGACGACAAATCTTTGAAAAGACAAAAAGATGGCGATGAGAGCAACTTAGTAAAAATGGTGTAAATTGTGTGCGAGACAATAATTTCTAAGCACGTCTCTTGTGTTCGTGCGGCCAGTAAGTGACAAGTAAAATTATGTAAAATATTGTTAATATTGATAATACGAGTAATTCAGAACTCTTACACATGTAGTTATAGCTTACACTAACGCACCACTTCATTGCGATTCTTTGCAAGTCTTTTCAATATAGGTCAGTGCATTGAAAATACTTTTCCATCTCTCCAATCTAGATACCTTCTCACGTGACATGAAAACATGTTTACAACCTTCGGGTCTGATAATCTCGGTGCTATGACGAAACTGAACGGAAGCCATACCGGTGTTAATTATATAAAAAATGGCGATAATCATGATAATCGCCTTTAATAGCTTTCCAAGATGGCGGTCAGTTGATTGCGCCTGTCACAAAGCAGTGCTGATCCAGGTAATAAGCTTGCAATCTCTTGCAATCGTGAAGCAAGGTCCATTTAATTGTTTCCAGCACGAACATCCATTGTGCACTTATCGTCAAATGAAAAGATGTTGTGACAAAGGACTCGGCTGGGGAAGTAGATTAAATCGAGTAGTCAAGTGTGCATAAGTCGAATTTAATAGCGAAGATTAGAAGATAATGAAGATAATGAAGATAATGAATGTAATGAAGGTAATGAATAGCGAAGATTAGAAGATAATGAATGTGGAATAGAAAGTGGAAAAGTTTGAAAGTGACAAGGTTTTATTGCACAGTTGGAAGCGATACTTTTTCTGACGCCATAGATCTATGGATGAATCCTCGAGTCCATTTTACATCGATGACGATAAATGTTATGGTGATGACGAGTCGTGATGGGAATGACGGTAATAAAAGCGATAACTATAAGCGATGATCTTAATCATTAATGACTGATGATAGATGACATAATGAAGGTTATTGCTCATCAATAAAATAATGGATTGCATTAGCAACAGCAGCAGCAGCCGCCCACATAAAACAATAAGTATTTCCATCAATAAAATAATGGATTGCATTAGCAACAGCAGCAGCAGCTGATGGAAATACTTATTGTTTTAGGTGGGCGGCTGCCGCCCACCTAAAACAATAAGTATTTCCATCAGCAAATGGCGCATCTGCCGAGAAAGATTTTTATGAGCAGAGAAGCAAACGAATGAACGGAATTTTTGATTTTGATAGAAGTGCGATGGAACGTTTAGAATGCTGGTTAGGGAGGGAAAAGCAAATGATTTGTATGATTGAAAATTATTAATGAACTAGCTGTACCCGGCCACGCGTTGCTGGGGCTGAAAAGACCGTCCAACCCTCCCTATACCTACCTCCCTTCACCTGCCTCCCTCCGTTCCTCCCTCCTTCCCTTCCTACCTCCATTCCCTCACTCCCCTCTCCTTCCCCTCCCCTCCCAACCCTCCTATCCCCCTCCTCCTATCCCTCCCCTCATCGTCCTCTCCTCTTCCCCTCCCCTCCCCATCCCCTTACCTTCCCCCTACTCCCCTACCCTTCCGCTTTCCAAAAAAGCATATAAAAACCCGGGCGCTCGAATTCGAAGGGAACGTTGTGTGAAAATTTGAAAGCAATCGGTGAAGAACTTACCGAGATCCTTGATTTTGTGCAAACCAGCAGCTAGTTATATATATATGCCAGCGGTGCGCAACCTGCGGCCGTACGGCCGCATGCGGCCGTGAGAGGAAGAATTGGCGGCCGTGGACGCGTGGTCTAATTATTACATACTGGCGGCCGTGTGTTGATTAATTCATAAATATTTTTATTCCAATGTTTTGAAACTAAGGTTATGTGAAGTAATTAGTTACAAATGACTCTGTTTGAGTGAATGTAAGAATTAGCCCGTGCTCTCTCTAGAATCACGTACTCATGCACACAAGAATGCCACACATTGTCCGTCGCATGGTCATGCACCTTAGACTCATACCTCTATCAGCTGCATATGCATCGTCCAGATGTAGCTCAAAGGGGCCGGCAGAGTAATACTATACCATCTCCAGCCCTCGACAGTCAATTAATTCATGCAATATTGTACCAATATTCCTCCACTAGTCCGTGAAAAGATAATGACAGTCAGCTGGCCGGGAAGAGTGCCCATTGCCCAAAGAAACTTACACCACTGATAATCTTCAGGTATATTAAGTTACCCTGTAGGCTACAAATGTATCTGTGTAGGGCTGTGTGCGGAACAGGTTAAGCCGGGGTTCAGTCCTTGATCATGCGGTTGTCTGACTGGGTCACACGCTCATTGCGAATTTAGAAGAGGAACCAATACGGTACGTAATTTTTCTGTATTCAATGTGCAGATCACAAATTGTAAGCTGTCGATTTACTCGATTATGATGTCTCAGAAAAGAAAGCGAACTTTGGGAGAGGAGAAGAGGTGCTTCAATGAGAAATGGGAACTCGATTTTTTCGTAGTGGAGACAGCTAATAAGAAGCAATCAATGAAATGCCTCATCTGCGGTAAAGTAGCGAAAACCCTAAAATCTGACAACGCAAAATAGCATTTTCGCCGTCATGAATCTCACCCCTATAATATGCTAAATTAGAAGTTGTGTGGAGCACTTGAAGAGCGATTGTCGGCAGCAGACATCGTTCATGGCCGCCTTTGCGAAAGCTATATGTATACGAATGCGCACAGAGTGCGTATACAAACTATACATAGTGGCATATTGTCTTCATCATCATCAATATCCCTAGGCACAGTGCCCGTAGGAGTCCGACGCCACTCTATGTCTGAGTCTGTCTCGCGTCATGTTACCCAGCTTCTCACCGGTCCGGTCAGCAGGTCTGCTCCATACCATTAACATCTTGCAGCAGTTAGACCACCTTGTCAGATTGAAGATAAATTGAGAGAGAGGCATGAAGGACAACCTGGGTCAATGCCCGTATGTGTCCCATGCTCTCTCCTCCAACTCTCTCCACCGGTCTGTCCTGACCAACCTGTGCATGTCTGTTCCACATCATGACACCTTGGAGCATCTGGGCCACTATGTCACTTGTGTTGTGGTTTTTGCGGATTTCAATCGTCTTGGTCTTTTACTGCCAGCGTATCGCCACCCATCTGACAAACCTTCCTCCTTTTGTCCGGGCTTAGGACCGGCGCAGGGACGTTGTTGCTTCCCTGTGGCGGAGGATGGATGCAGTTTAACGTCGTGCCCAGGACAAATATTGTCTTGGCAGTGCTGTAAAGCCCTATTCAGGTGGTGAACTCGTGACCTTGGATGCAGTTAAGTGCATTCATGCTGGAAAAGAGAATGATTATGCAGCAATTTCTCTCTCACGCGACTCTGTACATTGTACAACGCCGTCAAAGTGATATCTTAAAACGGAAGGCTACCATTAAAAAACTAAAACAACTCAAAGCGAAATTATTGTAGGCCTAAGTATATTTATTGAAGCCTTAGACCACTCTTATCAGCACTGAAAATATATACAATTTTGCTTAGATGACAGCTTAAAATGCTACAATTGCACTGTGGAAATTAAAAAAATTGAACCCTTCCCCTCTCGGCGTTACGCGCCTCGACGATCGTCCGCCGGACGCTCCTTTGTCCCTGCCCAGAAAACTCGATTTCCCCCCACTCCCGGAGGAGGGGGGGACTAGGATTATACACTGGCGGCCTTGGTACAAATGTACGTCTTTGATGCGGCCGACAATGACGAAAAGGTTGCGCACCCCTGATATATGCGCTAAAAAAGGACGCGCGGATAACACGGCCGCATTCGCATTCGAAAGCAACGACGTGTGAAAATTCAAATCGATATCGCTCGAAACGAACGGAAAGTTGTGGTAAAAAGATTGCGCTTTTTCCAAAAAAAACATATAAAAACCCGGGCGCTCGAATTCGAATATAACGTTGTGTGAAAATTTGAAACTCATCGGTGAAGAACTTACCGAGATTCTTGATTTTGTGCAAACCAACAGCTAGTTATATATAAGCGCTACAAAAGGACGCGTGAATAACACGGCAGTAATTCGAAAGCAACGTCGGGTGAGAATTGACGACTCGAATGCAAAGTTGATTTGTTTGGTCGAAAAGATTGCGCTTTTTCACAAAAAGCATTATACAAACCCGCTCATATTCGAATGGAACGCTTTGGTAAAATTTTCAAAAAATCGGTCAAGAACTTTCCGAGATTTTCGATTAGGAACAAACTTTTTACATTTTTATTTATATAGATAATTTTTATAGGCCCATTTTGAAAATTCTTCTTAAAAATTGAATATTAATTCTATTTAATTTGTGACATTGACTTTTTTAAATAAATTAATTGTCACATACTTGCTTCATAAACCCAAGAGACGTATTTTTAAATTAGGCCTAATTGAAATCAGAATAAAAAGCAGACGAGGAGATGCAAAAGTAGGACAATAATCCCTATTCACCATTCTATGACAGCCAGCGAAATTATATTTGATAATGTGTCATTAATCATCGATATGTCATATACCATAATTAAATCTTGATTAAACATTTTCTTCGAAATTTCCAGATGGGTCAACATTGAATGCTATAATCGAATTCTAGGCATCTACTGATTTACTTTGCTGTCCACGTTTACAACATCGATTGGAAATCACTGTTCGATGGTGAATTGCGTCATCAAATCGAAGCTTATACATCTAAATAAGCAGATCACGAAGTCCAGAAACAAATACTAATTACCACTTGCTAGGACTCAAGATCGGATACACAATAGTACACGCTTTGTATAAATGAGACTGTGTTGGTGAGCCGCAGACCGACTTAGACAAGTTGTCTGCTTTTCGGTAACGCAGCACTCTCGATAGCGAAGCTGAATTGAAACCATGCAATTGAGGTGAAAAAATCGCCACTAAACAAGCAGGCTTAAACAAATGTTTACTACGTCTATAAAACGACCTGTCTATTAGTCATTTGGTTGTGAAAACAACTGTATCGGATTACTTCTGGTCTTCATGAACTATCGGATTTTTAGGGCTTCATCCACCTATAGGCCTATCAGATTTTACCGGCTTCCCTGACTATAGGCCTAGGTCGAAGGTTTTTAGCTCTCCTTGACCTATCGAATTTTTCTGATTTTCGGCCTGCGTTCTTGAACGGAAGCCAGCAAAGATTTTTGCTTTGTGTAGGCCCATTATAATCTGGTCGATACACTGTATACGTACATTGTACATCAAAATTTTATAAGAAAATATCAATGAAAATGTTAGACAACAAATCACGTTTTTGATACCGTGGAATGTTCTAATGGGAGAGGACAATAGCTCGGCTGTGAAATTTCTTGTTACTCGTTGATAAATCGGGAATTCTGCGATACGCTTAAATTTTTAATAAGTACATCTCTTACTCATGGCAAGCGAATCCTTTGAGGCGCTGCAGTCCCTTTCAACGATAGAGGCGCCAAATGATGATTTCGTCACACAGCGATTACAACAAATCTTTCGCTTTCTTAATGCGAACATCGTGGCAATGCTGTTACTTATTCAATAATGGAAAGAGATCCAGGTTTCCCGCAGGACGCACGCTTTAATCTTTTCTGACGTCGTTATGTTACTCAATTCTGTTTTGCGCGTAGGCTATAGGCTACTCAAAGGACATACGCTGCTGTTAGTTTTCCCGCCTATTTGTTTGTCTATGCCGTTTACTTATGGCGCCATGTAATTTCGTTCGCTGCTATCCTGTAGTCTATATTCAAACAGCTATTTTCGTCGTTGGCACGAGCATTCACCGCTTAGCGATGAACCCAACACAACAGGCGCAATATAATTAGTTCTTTGAATAATTATTGTCGAACCTGTTTGTGTTATACTCTGTCCAACATCAGAATTCTGGTCGGACGATGTTCGGAGCAACTCTGTCACATCAAGAAACGTAACGAGATCCTGGATGGAGTCTAGCGTCGCGGCGAACTATACGGGTCTTCTGCCGTTTAGACATCAACTGAGGCGAACACCGTGAAGAAAACCGATCCTTTGTAAAGCTACGGCTGCGATGACCCGTCCTAGACATAGAAGTAAGACTCTCAATTGTCTCCCTTCTGCTGATTATCGTCTTTGATTCCTTCAATCATCACATGTACGATTCCTTATCGCGGTTAGACTATGTCTGTTCCGCAGCATTCAACACGACTGTTCGCTTCTCTCTCCCGTCGCACTCTGCAGTTGTGGACATGTCAACCTCTCCTGCAGTGTATAACTACACGCAGAAGAGCATTAAGCTTACACTGTGGACAATTGCATCCACCGCCGCAGCCTGCAGCACGGTGCGGCGGCAGCAGCAGCAGCAGCATTGAGAGCGCGCAATGCACTGGACGGCATTCGATAATAATTATGATTCGGTCGGGAGAAAAGCGTCACTGCAACATGCAGTTCGCTGGTAACATGATACACGCGAATGGAACGTGCTTGTCTTCTCTGTTTGATTATACGTCGCATCATCTGAAGGACACTAGCTATATATATATATATATATATATATATATATATATATATATGCACTTGTTATAGCGCCCCTTCAAGCTCTCTCTACTCAGAGGCGCTCCCGAATGCAGAGCGGACACTGCATCGGAGTTTCACGCCGAAGCGCTGAGCAATTGTGAGTGAAGAACTTGCCCAAGGTCCTTACGCGGCGAGGTGGATTCGAACCTAGAACCTTCCGGCTTCAAGGCAACGACGCCACCAATACACCACCGCGCCCCACATATATATATTATACATATATACAGTACTGCTATCGACCGCTTACGCTGCACTGAACCCAATTATTCAATTCATTCCTGCTTCCACGATACATGCAAACCTGATTGCATCTTATTGTATCCAACCAAGATAACCATGATGTGCGGTAATGCCGCACACTTAAACATCCGAGTTTTTTTCCATGTCAATGATGATCTGCGTTTTTAATTTCAGTCTGACACAACGCTGTATATACTATATATATATCGCTGTATATACTATATATATATCGCTGTATATACTATATATATATCGCTGTATATACTATATATATATATCGCTGTATATACTATATATATATCGCTGTATATACTATATATATATCGCTGTATATACTATATATAACTCCGCCTCAGGGTATCTTAGAATATCCTCAACCTGTCCCAAGCCAGGATAAAGGTGGAGGGTTTCGCGGTGGGCTTGCAACCCATCCGGGTAAAAAAACAGAAACAACGCAACAAATACATGTAGATGCGTTGCCCGATGTGCAGACCTGCACGGGAAGGACTAAGTACTAAGTAAGTAATACTATATATATCGCTGTATATATATAGCTGTATATACTATATATATCGCTGTATATACTATGTATATATAATTATAGGCTCCTATGATTACAATTCATAGAATGAATGGACGATTTCAAGTTATTACGAGCGTCGAATTTAACTGTCGGCATCCATGCAAGGCGCTCATCACGGTCCGCATGCTGCTCAGTTCACCAACGCCATCTACCGAATGAAAGAAGTTTTTGAGGGGGTAGCGGAATGCGATCCCACATCTTTGTGCTTTCATGTCAAAGTGTAACCACCATCGCCCTAAACCATTCCCCATTATCTTAAACCTCTTCACCTATAGCCGCAAAACTGGTTTTCCGGTTTTAAGCTTTCCAATCAGATTCTTAAATGCATGCGTCTGTCATGCCGCTATTTGACGTAAAACCGTCTTCTGGTCAGTAAGGGGTCAGTTAGGGATCAGTATATGGGGATCAGTAAGGGTCAGATTACGGTTGACATGGATCCAGTGATCGTACTCGTGCTGAGTGATCAACATGTCAACTCCTTACTATAGATGTACCGATCAAAATGATGATATCCGAAGAGGCAAGTCAACTTAGCAGCAATCCTTCCGCGGTTGCAAGTTACGTCGTGGGCACAGCCGACTGCTTCGCTGTACGTTGGGTCTTGATCTTTGATCTCACATCAAAACCGTCGATCCATAAACCGGAGTTAGTCACAGTGTTACGGTGGCCTGATTTAGGCGATGACCTACCATGCGGTGTAATCTCAAATGTCAGACCGTTGCTTGATGTCTCACGCTTTACGATCCTAGCTCTTCAGAGCCTTGACAATAAATTAGTACTACTATAATTATGTCAATCGATTCTAAAGTGCGCCGTAAAATTATGCCACCACCCCCTAGATGTACCATGAATCACGTAATCATTTCCAAAAGATGGCCAGAATAATCTCTTTACTGCTGAGCAATCAATCTCTAATTTCTGAATCATAATAATGATATTTCACTAAAGAATCGCAAAGCTAATAAAAAAAGATGTTTATGAGATCCAAAAGCTGCTCCAAGCATAGCCCTCTACAGTTGGGTGTCTTATGCCAAAAGCAAATTGATTTTCATTGCTTAATTTTTTATCGTAGAACTCCTGCCCGCCCCCTCTCCAATTACAATCGGACATTGACAGAAACATAGCAACCAAAGGAACTCGCTAAAGACGAGCAACGATTCCTGTATAGGATTAATTCGCACTTTTTAAAGATTTTTTTCTGTTTTGCATAGACGGGCTTGCAACGCAAACAAATCAAACTTGGCAGCATGTAGCCTGGGCAACATATTTCAGCTGGAAATAGTGACGGCGAGCTTCTGCAATTCCAAGCTGCAATCTCATATATATATATGTATATATATATATTATATATATATATATAATGCTCAGACTTAGGCCTACACTTGAATCAACTTGTGTTACCTAGCAAGATATTAACTGCTGAATCGTATGCGCACATTCACCAGCGTCTAACTTCTGTAAACTATTGTGGTAGGCTAATACAATTTGTTTGTGCCGATACAGAGGATTTGGGTCTTTCACTCCTCCTGTAATGACGTCAATAGCAAGTTTCTAACCGTCTAACCGTTAATCTTTTCAGTCGGAAGGAACGATTATCTAAACTCAAGCTCTGTAGATAATGAGCCAGAAAATAATCGGTCAATTTAGAAGATACGTGTTTTAATCCAAGTTAATATCGCATCTAATTAAACACTGATTGAAACATCAAGATGATAATATTAATCATTCCTCCTCAGGGGATTATAATTGAACTCATTTAAGAACCATGTATACCACCGACACTACTCAACTTCGATCTTTCGTCAGCGTTTTAAAGAACAGTAATAATAATAATAATAATAATAATAATAATAATAATAATAATAACTTTTTGATAATAATTAATAATTAATTGATAATGCATAATAATTAATTGATAATTAATAATTAATTGATAATTAATTGATAATTTATAATTGATTGATAATTGATAATTAATTGATAATTAATAATTAATTGATAATTAATCATTAATTGATAATTAATCATTAATTGATAATTGATAATTAGTAATTAATTGATAGTTAATAATTAATTGATAATTAATAATTAATTGATAAATAATAATTAATTGATAATTAATAATTAATTGATAATTGATAATTAATTGACAATTGACAATTAATTGATAATTAATAATTAATTGATCATCTTTTCGTAGAAAGTAGAACAATAGAACATGCTATAGATAGCTTCCACGTTTAAACGCCTGCTTCAAAGACGAAATTATCTAGCGCTGTGATTCAATAGTAAAGCATTGCACATAAGCTGATCGTATTCATCGTTCACTGAATCACAATGCAACGGGTATCGTCCATTTTCGCCGCTGTAGCACTGCAATTATTATGCATGCAGCTGAAAGCCATTGCAGCCTTTTAATCAGCTTAGTTGTCGGTAGCATTAAGTCTTTGGACTTGATGTTGCATGAAGGCATTAAGATGGCTGTGCGTGCAATTCGTTGGGTCTGCAGCGGAAGCGAGTGTTAGCTGGGACAATGGAATTACACGAAGCTCTGAACCGGACATTGCATGTGAATGATGAGGGAGGCTAAATAGTCACCGACTAAAAGCCTCTTTAAGCCTCTGTCTGTCTGTTCAATGAGTGCACATAGTATTGACATGGTAAAATCCCCGCCAATCGACAGGCGAACATTTAAATGCGAGACAGACTCACTACATTAATATAATGTGTCTATAGTGTGCACTTCCAAGCTAGTAGAATTGATTGCCCATAATTGCCTACAATAATAATAAATATTAACAATTGAAATAATAGTACACATAATTATACCAATAATTAAAATAATGCGATAATAATACCAATCTAATAATCTTTTAAATTTCACCAATCTAATAATGATACACGATAATAATAATAATAATAATAATAATAATAATAATAATAATAATAATAATAATAACGCCAATCTAATCTAATCTCGCAGACTGTCAGCAGAGAGGACGTGGGTTCAAATCCGTCATAAATTTATTCAGATATTTCTGTCCCACCTGCAGCGCCCTCTGGCCAGCTCACCTCAAATGAATACACCGATCGTACACTGTCGGTGCGAAGACCAGACGGGAAAGGACAGTCACAGAGCTGACCACGCATCTTCATATGCCGAGGTTAAGAAGATGAGGTCGTTTATACTGCATGACCATTTGTTGCTACGGCCCTGCCCATTACCCATGCATACTGTCGTCCATGCCAGTTTGTGAGAGGTTGCCTTATGGAATGCTGATCTCTTTTAAATCTCGTCTCAGATTATCTCACATCTATTTCCTTGTCCCGCGTGAAAAGGACTGCTATTGTGCATGGTGGTATTTGCAATTTAACGTCATTGTGTGGTAACAAAGACCTCCTCCTTTATCCAGGCTTGGGACTGGCACTGGAGAGTGCACAACCAGTGGCCGAGTTAAAATGGCCAACCAACGAGCTTTTTCCCTCATTGATGCTGCACTTTGGAATCCTCTCTCTCCATGATTATCCAGTGGCGGCGCCAGGATTTGAGTTGGGGGGGGGGGGCTGAAGCCTCGCGGCGGAAGTTTCCCATTTGCATCCGCCGAAATTTCTGACGACCTTTTTTTAGTCATCGGCCGAAATCTCATGAAAATGTTCCATTTTCACCGCCGAAATTTTTGACGACCTTTTCCCCCCGAAATTCGTGGATATTTCAATGTAAAAAATTGGATGGCCTGGGTTTTTTGGGGGGGGAGGCTGAACCACTTATAGGGGGGCTTAGCCCCCTAGCGCCACCACTGTGATTATCATTTTATTCTGTTACCGTAAGTGCATATTTTTCCCGCTGTTCTGAAACTACATAATTTTTTCTCTGGATCTTTTGCACTGGGAGCGCCAATGATTAGTTTGCACTGATAGAGGCGCTATATAAATTAATATATATGTGCAATACAGTACAATCTTATCTGTCCTTATTTCACTTGACCTGATCATGTATAATTTTTCATGCAATGCATTCACGATGCGGTCTAAAGCGAGATCGTCGATTTAGGATTCTATAGGCCTAGTATCATCATCATCATCATCATCATCATCATCATCATCATCATCATCATCATCATCATCATCATCATCATCATAATCATCATCATCATCATCATCATCATCATCATCATCATCATCATCATCATCATCATCATCATCATCATCATCATCATCATCATCATCATCATCATCATCATCATCATCATCATCATCATCATCATCATCATCGAAATCCTTGGGCCAAACGCCCGTAGGTGTCCGGCGCCACTCTCTGTTTGAATCTGTCTCGCGTCATGTTGCCCATCTTCAACCTGTCCGGTCTGCAGGTCCATACCATTAACATCTTGAACCAGCTAGACCACCTTGTCTGATGAAGAGAATATTGGGAGAGAGGCACGAAGGACAACCTGGGTCAATGCCCGTATGTGTCCCACGCTCTCTCCCCCGACTCTCTCCACTGGTCTGTACTGACCGGCCTGTGCATGTCTGCTCCACATCATGACACCTTGAAGCATCTGGGTCGCTATGTCACTTGTGCCGTGGGTTTTGCGGATTTCAATGGTCTTGATCTTTTACTGCCAGTGTATCTCCACCCATCTTGCAAACCTTCCTCATTTTATCCGGGCTTAGGACCGGCACAGGGAAGTTGCTGGTTCCCTGTGGCAGAGGATGGATGCAGTTTAACGTCGTGCCCAGGACCAAGACCTAGTATACAGACATAATTATAATAATTATCTCCTGATGGCTTTCTGTTACATAATATACACAGGAACAACATCGCATTTGCTGAGAGTTCACAGTCTACATGATGTTTTCATATTTATCCCTGGGATAATCGCATAGGAATCTACCATGTGACTAACGCATATACCCATTACCCGTTGTTTATGCGTTGGAACGCATTACATAAATGTCGCATTTGACCGATTTGCGAATACAAATTTGATGCAATTGTTAAGCATATTTTGTCAGAAAACAATGTACATGATGACATTATTGTCGGCATATTTTCGGGCGCATACTGTATATAATTGCTTTGATGTGGATGAATGATCATCATGACATTGTTAGTGAAGACAAAGACGATGCTGATTGCGATGATAAAAGTGACTAAATGATTATGCCAATGTTTGCTTGTATGTGCACTTGTTATAGCGCCCCTTCAAGCACCCTACTCAGAGGCGCTCACGACTGCAGAGTGCAGAGCGGACATTGCATCGAAGTTTCACGCCGAAGCGCTGAGCAATTGCGAGTGAAGGACTTGCCCAAGGTCCTTGCGCGGCGACTTTAGGTGGATTCGAACCTCGAACCTTTCGGCTTCAAGGCAACGACGCCACCAGTACACCACCGCGCCCCACAATGATGATCATGCTACCAATGATAGTGATGATGATTATGATGATGACGACGATAGTGACGGTGACAACGACGACTCAAATGACGATGATGCTGATGACAATGTTTATTACAGCTTATGCAAATGTTCCTTTGAATGCGCATGGTTTTGATTGACCTCAAAGCTGCTCAGTGTTCAATGAAAAATCTTCATGCCAAGCTTGCTGCCTATGTTGACGACGACTATCATAATTGCGATTGTGTCTTAGATGTCTGGGACAGTGGCCAAAGAGCTGACGAGAATAACGTCAACAAGGTTGACGCTCGTAACGCATCGTAGATCAGAGTTCCCAACTACAGGGTGCGCCAAAAAAGACCCCCCTGTGACTAAATGATTATGCTAACGATGATCATGCTAACAATGATGGTGATGATGATTATGATGATGACGACGATAGTGACGGTGACAACGACGACTCCATTGACGACGATGCTGATGACTTATTGTTGCGTTACGTTTTTGAATCGTCAAAAAACGGTGGGTGGCCTCCCTAAAAGTGGTATAACTTTTGTTCTGTTTGAAATATTTTGATGAAATCTGGTCATCATGTGCAAATATGAATTGTCTATAAGCCTGCAAAATTTCATTTCAAAATTCTTACTTTTGGTCAAGATATTGGCTAAAAACCTATGGGTTTTTTTTGGGCGCACCCTGTATATACTAGGCATGGCGGGCAAAAGCTAGACAAACCCTGTATCTCGTTTGCCGGTCTATATGTGTATGGCTGAGACATTTTCTGCATATACCGATGCCATCTACAATGAGTGGCGTCTGACATCCTTGCGCATTCCCTGCCTAATAAAT
Source organism: Lumbricus terrestris (assembly GCA_949752735.1). Classification (NCBI taxonomy): domain Eukaryota; kingdom Metazoa; phylum Annelida; class Clitellata; order Crassiclitellata; family Lumbricidae; genus Lumbricus; species Lumbricus terrestris. The sequence goes on along the minus strand of OX457052.1, from coordinate 23,048,523 downwards.
GACCATGGAGTTTTAGTCTCATCCTATTTACAGTCCACTTCGTCGATAAACGATATTCTTTTTCTTTCTCTTCTGGTCTGTACCCTACGTCATCCTTTAAGCACCTCGTCTTGCGTTTTCCCTTTTCTTCCACATTCCCATAAATAGCCTTACTCTTTTTTCTCAGCCCTTACGACTTTCGACCCTTCTCTTTATTAGTATACGTGGCTCCTGACCTTCAGTTTTATCAGCTCTTATATACGGCCTTTCTTTCTTTATTATTTTCTCCGTTGCTCCTGGTGTTCTGCCTTCAGGAGATCTGTCTCTTTGCCCTAAATCTTTTCCCCTCGCTACTTCTTCTCGTACCGTCTGGCATCCTTGTGTGCTTTGCTCTCCTTCTCCCTTCACCAATTTCCTAATTTCATTGCGCTTTGTTCTTACCTCCTTCTCGAATTTCTTCTCTCGTTTCAGTCTTTTAATTGAAATCTTACACATCATACAGGTTTCTTTTTCCATTCTTTCTCATAAAGTCATAATTCTTCAATTGTTGGCCTCTGCTTTATTTTCACACATGTCTTGAACCTTGCTTTCTTTATTAGTTGCTGCCTTTGTAAAGATGCCTTATTCCTCCTTCGTCGCTGTCTTTGCTCTCTAACTCTTTCTTGTTCCTCGTTGCGTTGCCTTTGCACGCTCTCTCCCTCTCTCTCTGGCTTTATGTCTCTCTCTGTCTCTCTCTCTTTCTCTGTCTGTCTGTCTCTCTCGGTCTTCCACTCACTCTCTGTATCTCTGTCTGTCTCCCTCCCTCCCTCCCTCCTTCCTTCCTTCCTGCCTTGCTTGCTTGCTTGCTTGCTTGCTTCCTTCCTTCCTTCCTTCCTTCCTTCCTTCCTTCCTTCCTTCCTTCCTACCTTCCTTCCTTCCCTCCTTCCCTACCTCTCTGTATGTTTCTGCTTTCTCACAGGTGATAATTTTCCTGGCATCTATTTAATAAGTGGACGCGGGGGTATAGCGGTAAGTTCGTCGCCTTGTGACCGGGTCGCAGATTCTAATCTACCTCAAACCACTGCGTAGCGACCTTGGACAAGTTCATTGGTTGCGCACCCACAAATGTCTGTGAGGAATGAAACGGGAAACCACCTCACTCATCTCATCTCCAGGGGCGTAAAGCCACTGAACCTGCCTTCGGGCAGAGATTTCATGATCACTCATCTATTTAAAAACCAAAGCATGCAGACTTTTGCAGAGTTTATTGCTGACCTTTTGTTCAATACGACATCAGTATACGTTGTCCTTAGTATTTAATAGGAGTGACTGATTGGTTAATTGATTGATTGATTAATTGATTGATTGATTGATTAATTGATTGATTGATTGACTGACTGACTGACTCATTGATTGATCGATTGAAGCTGCTTACAGAATTACCATGCGACAGACAAATGAAATTACGACAGTTTCGTCAATAGCATTTGAAGTGCTTGCGTCGGTAGAAGAATCGAAACGAGTTAAAATATATAGATTGCTTGGAAACCTCTTGATGTCACTGAATGACTCTTCTTGATAGGTGATCCATAAATAATTCTAAGATGTAATTTATATTAGGTAGACTAAATCATCTGCATGCAGTTTACTAATTTTACTTTGCTGAATGAAGGCCCATATACATGTCAATATATATCAATATATACATGTTTAACATTGTATATTGATATAGTCCTATATCAATGTATACATATATCAATATATAGCATTATATAATAATATATAATACATATTAATATATTCTATATATATATATATTATGTTTGTCAGCGAAGACGCGTGTCACTTGTGGAACTGAATCATTATTTATTGTTTATTGTGTATTTCCTATAAATATTCCTCATATATCATTTATCAAAACATTTATGCAAACAATGTCGTAACAGTCACGGACGTGAACGTGGCCGTTGGGGTGTGAGTGGGGGGAGCTGTTGTGAGGGCGGTGTCACGTGAGACTACGCATTCTTTGTATAACAGCACCATCTTATGTAGGACATTTTATAGCACATGTGGGAGTGTTGCCCAATATATACCGTAGGCCTACAAATGCGTTCAAGCACATAATAAAAAATCAAATCATTTTGTTCTTTGGCCAACCAAGAACAGTAGCACTCTTGAAATGAAGCAAAACGAACGACCAAGCAGGGGACCATGAATGGGCCTTGCACCCCTCACTAAGTAGGGCCACATGTTGAACATCACCTCTGAGTAGGTACCTTGAAGGGGCGCAATATAAATTACGATTGATTGATTGATTGATGACGACATTGTATTAACTTTATCTCTATCAATTTTTATGTTGAAATTGATTTTAATATTAATAGTACAATCAAAGGCGTCCAAAACGTCTAGTGCCCAGGACAAAAATGTTCAGAAGACACTGCATGCCCAATTCGGTCTGCTCGAAAGTAATAGGTGGTGGTGTTTGCAGTTTAACGTCGCTGTGTGGTAACAAAGACCATTAGCGACGTCCTCCTTGTTTATCCAGGCTTGGGACTGGCACTGGCAGAGTGCAACCAGTGGCGGAGTTAAAAGTAATAGCCTAGACGAAGGCATGAAAGCAACGTCCTGTTAGAAGAGATCGCAACTGGTCTTTGAGATAAGTGAAATAGCTTGAAATACGTATACAATTGTACATTGTACATAGTACATACATCCGTCGCTAGAGACTTACAAAACACATAGCGTACAATCAGTATGTACGCATGTACAAAGGCAAAAGCAGGTTGTTAGACACAGGCGTGCCGAGTGAAATAGCTGACGTATCGGCCTTTGACTGATTGCATGCCAAAGTACATAAATAGACGTAACTGGTATACGTTCGATAAGACGTGCGGTACTTCGCTGCCCGTATATATATATCTTGTCCTCTCCTCGGTTGAATTAAGACAAGTCGAGGATCTGATTAAACAGCATTTTTACTAAGAAGAATGAACACTGGACAGACAAAAAAGCTGATCGATTGGACCAGGAAGGTAGGCTATATATATACTATATATATTATATATATTATATATATATATTATATATATAATATATAATTATATATTATATATATATAAGAGTTGTCGATAACCAAGAGGTATATATATAGGCTACGTCTTTTGGTGTCGTTCTTTTGCCTGAATATATAATTAGACTATGTGTGTATACATTATATGTATATATATTAATAGCGTGGTTGTAGTTCTTATCGTTATCGTAAGCTCGGAATTTCTGAGACTCTGATTAAGAGCCTAGCTAAGGGCCTCGACTTACTCGCGAGAGTTACATTGTTTGATTGATTTGTTAGCGATTAGGCTGAAGAGCTGAAGAGGAGGAAGAAGAAGCAGAAGCAGAAGCAGAAGCAGATGATGATGATGATGATGACGACGACGACGACGACGACGACGACGACGACGACGACGACGACGATGATGATGATGATGATGATGATGATGATGATGATGATGATGATGATGATGATGATGATGATGATGATGATGATGATGATGATGATGATGAACAAGAAGAATAAGACCAAGAACAAGAGGAACAAGAAGAACAAAAAGAACAAGAACAAGAACAGGATGAACAAGAAGAACAAAAAGAACAAGAACAAGAGCACGATGAACAAGAAGAACAAAAAGAACAAGAACAAGAGGAACAAGAAGAACAAAAAGAACAAGCACAAGAACAAGAGGAACAAGAAGAACAAGAACAAGAAAAGGTCAACGGCGGAATTTGGTATCTACAAATTAAAACCAACGCGGCTGATAGTGAGCGTGCGTGCGTGCAGTGGGTGACGTGTGCTTAGAAAGTTCACAGTTGGACTTGGACGCACATCAACGTATAGACGTGCATGCCATAA